>OW240916.1:407044-459283 GCA_933207985.1 Pelobates cultripes
ATCCACTGTTAGCGTAACACACCCGCTTTAAGGACACTGACTGCTATTCAATCTATAACAGTGAAAAAAGTGTTTTTGTTTTTTTAAATACAAGCTTTGTGTCACCAGATCTAAGTGGTGGCAATGGTCACCGTATCCACTGTTAGCGTAACACACCCGCTTTAAGGACACTGACTGCTATTCAATATATACCAGTGAAAAAAGTGTTTTGTTTTTTTAAATCCAAGCTTTGTGTCACCAGATCTAAGTGGTGGCACTGACTGGGGAAATGGGCACAGTATGCACTGTGAGCCTGACACAGAAGCTGGCAGCAGTGGCAGACAACTGACTGCTATTCAATCTATAACAGTGAAAAAAGTGTTGTTTTTTTTTAAATCCAAGCTTTGTGTCACCAGATCTAATGGTGGCATGGTACAGTATGCACTGTGAGCCTGACACAGAAGCTGGCAGCAGTGGCAGACAACTAAGTGCATTTACATTACATAGAAAAAATAAATAAAAAAAAAGCATACCCTTATCCCTAACCTAGCTATGCTTTTCCCTATCTTATGAACAGCAGCTACACTTTCCCTCCTCTTACTAAGCATGCAGCTTGAGAATGAATCTAAAATGGATGCTGTCCAGTAGGTGGGAGGGTCTGCTAGGGAGGCTGTGCTGCTAATTGGCTGGAATGTGTCTGCTGACTGTGAGGTACAGGGTCAAAGTTTACTCAATGATGACGAATAGGGGGCGGGTCGAACCGCGCATATGTTCGCCCGCCGTGGCGAACGCGAACATACTATGTTCGCCGGGAACCGTTCGCTGGCGAACCGTTCGGTACATCACTATTCCTGATTACACAACCAGTCTGATCCCAGTCTGTCTAATAGTGATATATCTTATTCCTGACTACACAACCAGCCTGATCCAAGTCTGTCTAATAGTTATTTTGTTAGTGGCCTCTCTAATTCCTGACTACACAACCAGCCTGATCCCAGTCTGTCCTAAATGTGATCTTATTAATGACCTGTTCTGTTCCTGACTTCATGACTAGCCCGATCCTAGTCTGTGTAATAGTGATCTTTTTAGTGACCTATTCCTGACCTGACAATGTGCCTGATCCCAGTCTTTCAAATACTTATCCTATTACTGACCTGTCCTATTAGTAAGCTATCCTACACAACCAGCCTGATCCCAGTCTCTCCAACAGTGATCTTATTAGTGGCCTATTCTTGACAACACAACCTGCCTGATCGCAGTCTGTCTAACAGTGATCCTACTAGTGACCTATTTATGACTACGCAACCATCCTGATCCCAGTCTGTCTAATAGTAATCATTTTACTGACCTGTCTGTGACGAAGTGCCCTTCGCCACTTGGTCCTGGAGAGGCCTGCTTGCCAGCCTCCTGCCCTGCGACTATGGCCCAGGGGTGTGTGGCTCTTTAAGAACATTATTGGGGCTTATGGACTTTCATTGGACTGGTTCTGGCCCTTTAAGCACATTTTTAGGACATGGGGAAAATTGGGACAATGCCCCTATAATACTGTGTCCCCAGACTTGTTTGGGACACTGCCTCTTTAAGCCTGTGTCCCCAGTGTCCCCAGACTTGGTTAAAGTACTTTATTCATGGCTTCTTTACACTTGGTTCAGTAAATGGGGCTTACTGAACCAAGTACCACACAGGCGGACCACCCAGAAGTGGAAGTGTGCAGGCAATTTACCTCCCAGGCTGGAAGCCTGCTGTAGGTAAATTGCCGACCGCTGGGTGGCCGCAGTTCGTGCAAACGAACATGTGGCGGCGGCCATCTTTGTTCGTTCGAAAGAGGTCAGTGGTATGTGTAGCCAAATCCATGGAACTGAAATCGGCTACACATTTAGACGAACACTGCTGACCCGTACCTTCTTCTACACTTCGACACTGCGGCTGGAGACTAAGTCCCGTTCGAAGATTCGGACGCTTGTTAAAATGGGACTTAGTCATTTTTTCAGTGTAAAATAGACCGACCGCACATCCCAAATTCATCTAACTGTTTTGGGCATGAAAATGTGCTTGTGGTCGGTCACAATGGAGTCTGCGGTGGTTGTGGTGTCCGGTGTGGTGCTTGTGGTCCTCGGCGCAGGCTAGGAAGCGTCCATCAACGGAAGGTACTCGGTCGGAGTACGGGGAGTTCCGTTACACTGTCCTATTAGTGACTTGTCCTATTACTGACTACATGACCTGCCTGATCCCAGTCTGTCTAATAGTGACCCTATTACTGACCTGTCCTGTTCCTGATTACATGACCTGCCTGATCCCAGTCTGTCTAATAGTGACCCTATTCCTGGCCTGTCATACTCTTGACTAGATAACCATCCTGATCCCAGTCTGTCTAAGTAATATCTATTAGTGACCTATTTCTGATTAAACAACCTGCCTGATCTCAGTCTGTCTAATAGTAATGGTTCCAAACTTAATGGAGCAAAGCTATTCACTTGGAATGCCATTCGCACTGAAAATAATCCAGACTCTATCGATGGGATTCAACAATGTCAAGATTTTGTAAATCAGGCACTGAACAGGTCTGAATTTGGTCCAGATTTTAGTCGCACTCAGTGGCGCCAGAAATCTGGACTGGGCATTAAATCTGGGCGTACTGTTAATAAACCCACTTCGGCACAAGGGTAAATTATGTGCAAGTGAATTGATAATTTGAAGTACTATATGCTCACTGGCAGTCCTATCAGCCAGGAGGAAAATAGTTAAAAACAACTTCTGCGTTATGAAGGTTATTTAGTGGCGGCCGGCCAGTGCTTGCTAGAGAGTAAAATAAATCAATACACCCCCATATTACTGTAATGCAGTGCTTGTACCTCCATATGCCCCATCTGCTGCCAACTTTCCACTGGCCATCCAGTGTGGGCTACTCTAATATTTATGGAGAAGGACCTAGTGTCCCCTATCACCTCCACCCATTTGTAATGGGTTTGGGCTCTAATTTACTAAACACCAAATTGTAGCCAATTGAAAATGTTAATACAAACATAAGCTAAAGTAGTCTAGTGGCTGTATCTGAGTGGGAGAATTTCTCCAAATCAATTTTAGTTTTCAATTTGCTTCAATCTGGCATTTAGTTAAAGTGGATCTTGCACTTTTTATGTACCTGAAGCTGTCCCTTACAGCCACCGCCATCGTCTTCCTGGTGGTCTCCTTCAGCTCATGGTGTTTCATTTGCAAGAGCCGTGTCAATGCTATACTCGAGAGTACAATACTCATGTCTATGGAGGAACTTGCGAGACCACAGGAACCTCCATAGATAAATGCTGCCACTTGTGACGGATGCTGGAGTTGGACAAATGTTGACTCTGGAACTCCTTTATTTATCAACTTTTGTCAACCTCACGCTTGTCCATAAGACATAATATGCAACTATGCAACTATGCAACAATGTGCAATGTCAATCAGCAGTGGCTAAGGCAAGTAAGGTATTGTCATGCATGAAAAAGGGCATTAATTCTCGGGATGAGAATATAATTTTGCCTCTTTATAAATCACTGGTAAGACCACATATTGAATATGTTGTGCAATTTTGGGCACCTGTTCTATAGAAGGATATTATGGCAATAGAAAAAGTGCAGAGGTGGGCTAGAAAATTAATAAAAGGAATGGAACATATCAGCTATGAAGAAAGGTTAACAAATTTAAACCTATTTAGTTTAGAAAAACGTCGCCTGAGAGGGGATATGATAACATTATACAAATATATTCGGGGCCAATACAAACCATTGTGTGGAAATCTATTCACAAACCGGACTTTACATAGGACACGAGGCCATGCGTTTAGACTGGAAGAAAGAAGATTTCGTCTAAGGCAAAGGAAAGGTTTTTTTTTACTGTAAGAACAATAAGGATGTGGAATTCTCTGCCTGAAGAAGTGGTTCTATCAGAGTCCATACAGATGTTCAAACAGCTACTAGATGCATACTTGCAAAAACAGAATATTCAAGGATATAATCTTTCAATGTAGGGTAATAACTTCTTGATCCAAGGATAAATCTGACTGCCATTCTGAGGTCAAGAAGGAATTTTTTTTCCTAGTTTGTTACAAAATTGGAAGTGCTTCAAACTGGGTTTTTTTTTTTGCCTTCTTTTGGATCAACAGCGAAAAAAACAAATGTGAGGAAGGCTGAATTTGATAGACGCAAGTCTCTTTTCAACTATGTAACTATGTAATATAAGTTAGTCCCTACTTTTTCTTCTGGTATCTTTGGAATGTTTTGGAATTTCAATGAAATCACAACGCAGTGTGGATCAGTTTCGTAAAGAATATATCTTTGTGAAATACTGAAAAGTGACATTTCCACGTAATAAACCCCCTGGGAGTTTTTTGGCAGATTCCTGGATCTTTGCTTGTTACACTGCTTGGCGACTGTGAGGAGAAGAGGATTCTGGGTACTGGCCTATTAACTTCAAAATACACCATGAAGTATTCTTCAGGCAGCAAGCACTGATTTAGGAAACTTTCTTACAGATTAAAACATTATAGCTTCTGCATTTGATACACTGTGTTCAAGAGATTTATGTTGCTTTGATAGTTCTCTGCAGAATTTGTTATGGATTGATTTTTTTACATTTTCAAAAAAAACCCAGAAAGTATTGTCTTGTATAAAGCAGGAATGCTTCTTGACGTCTAAATATCAAAGAGTTTAATAACCTATGATGGTGACTGTCTGGGTACTTTTGTTCTTAAAACAAAACTGCATTGTAAATTTTCCTTCAGCAGTATAGTAGATTGTCTTCTAATTTGGTTTCATATGTGGGATTGCCATATATAAGGATAATAAATCAGGGAGCACTCTACTAAATGTCTGAAAGATCAAAATTAAGTATAATACTATTTTCTTAGCCCCATGTCCCTTTCTCTTCCCATCCTTGTCATCTTTACCAATATCCCTTCTCTCCACATCCATCTTACTTTCCTCATGTTCCTTCCTATTCGCATCCATGACATCAATGTTATCTTTCCCCATGCACTTTTCTCTTCCCATTCATGTCACCTTTCCTCTTGTTTCTTTCTTTTCCTATCCGTGTCTCCTTTCCCCATGTTCCTTCTTCTTCCCATCCATGTCACCTTTCCCCATGTCCCTTCCTCTTACAATCCATGACATCCATGTCATCTTTCCCCATGCACTTTTCTCTTCCCATTCATGTCACTTTTACTCATGTTCCTTCGTCTTCCCATCCATGTCACCTTTCCCCATGTTCCTTCATCTTCCCATCCATGTCACCTTTCCCCATGTCCCTACCTCTTCCCATCCATGACATCCATGTCATCTTTCCCCATCCACTTTTCTCTTCCCATCCATGTCACCTTTCCCCATGTTCCTTCCTCTTGCCATCCATGACATCCATGTCATCTTTCCCCATGCACTTTTCTCTTCCCATCCATGTCACCTTTCTCCATGTCCTTTCCTCTTCCCATCCATGTCACCTTTCCCCATGTTCCTTCCTCTTCCCATCCATGTCACGTTTCCCCATGTCCCTTCCTCTTCCCATCCATGCAATCCATGTCATCTTTCCCCATGCACTTTTCTCTTCCAATTCATGTCACCTTTCCTCATGTTCCTTCCTTTTCCCATCCATGTCATCTTTCCTCATAGTCCTTCCTTTTCCCATCCATGTCATCTTTCCTCATAGTCCTTCCTTTTCCCATCCATGTCACCGTTCTCCATGTCCCTTCCTCTTTCCAGCCATGTCACCTTTCCCCTTGACAAGACATGAGGTGATGAACTGGTGTATTGCAGGGGTCAGGCCTAGTGCAGCTTGTGGGCCATACAATGCTGAAACCTGCTCTACATCCAATTGCAAAGTCATCATTTTCTGTTATGCCCACAAAATGTCCCCTTTGTTCCTTCATTTAGTTGATACGTTAAGTTTCCAAATTACAATATGGTTTTGCATTTTCACTATTGGTTTGTTTTTTGTAACCACAAACTAATAAATAATAATTAGAAAAGGGGGCAGATAAATGAGAATGTCAAAGTGCAAATAGTGCAGGCAAGCCACTGAAAGTCTAGGTCTCAGATACTGCTCAGGAGCTCCTGAGAGAGTCTACAATTAGACGAAACATGTTGAGCATTACCCCAGAAGGGCTCTTGCCCAGCAATATCTGAGACCTGGACTCTTTGTTTCCTGACTATTTGAGAAGGAAATTACAACAAAACCTTATTAGCTGACTAGTAAGAGGTATTAGCAGTAGAAAGAGGGAAGTGCTCATGCCATTATACAGAACACTGGTGAGACCTCACTTGGAGTATTGTACACAGTACTGGAGACCGTA
The DNA here is from genome assembly GCA_933207985.1 of Pelobates cultripes. Taxonomy (NCBI): domain Eukaryota; kingdom Metazoa; phylum Chordata; class Amphibia; order Anura; family Pelobatidae; genus Pelobates; species Pelobates cultripes. The sequence goes on from OW240916.1 coordinate 413,343, forward strand.
TCTTCAGAAGGATATTGATACCTTAGAGAGGGTTCAGAGAAGGGCTACTAAACTGGTTCATGGATTGCGGGATAAAACTTACCAGGAAAGGTTAAAGGATCTTAACATGTATAGCTTGGAGGAAAGACGAGACAGGGGGATATGATAGAAACATTTAAATATATAAAGGGAATCAACACAGTAAAGGAGGAGACTATATTTAAAAGAAGAAAAACTACCACAACAAGAGGACATAGTCTTAAATTAGAGGGACAAAGGTTTAAAAATAATATCAGGAAGTATTACTTTACTGAGAGGGTAGTGGATGCATGGAATAGCTTTCCAGCTGAAGTGGTAGAGGTTAACACAGTAAAGGAGTTTAAGCATGCATGGGATAGGCATAAGGCTATCCTAACTATAAGATAAGGCTAGGGACTAATGAAAGTTTTTAGAAAATTGGGCAGACTAGATGGGCCGAATGGTTCTTATCTGCCGTCACATTCTATGTTTCTATGTTTCTATGTTTCTAGTTGATCCTGGGGATTAAGGCTATTTTGAGGCTACAAGCGCTTGTGCACATATTGATTCATTTCAATTGTGAGTGTTCCTAATTTTCTTTTAATATTTTGTGTACATTAAAGGACCACTATAGGCACCCAGACCACTTCAGCTTAATGAAGTGGTCTGGGTGCCAGGTCCAGCTATAGTTAACCCTTTTTTTTATAAACATAGCAGTTTCAGAGAAACTGCTATGTTTATGTTAGGGTTAATCCAGCCTCCAGTGGCTGTCTCTTCACAGCCGCTAGAGGCGCTTGCGTGCTTCTCACTGTGATTTTCACAGTGAGAAGACGCCAGCGTCCATAGGAAAGCATTGTGAAGGCTTTCCTATGGACTGGCTGAATGCGCGCGCGACTCCTGCCGCGCATGCGCATTCAGCAGAAGAGGGAGGAGAGCTCCCCGCCCGGCGCTGGAGAAAGAGGTAAGTTTAACCACTTCCTCTTCCCAGAGCCCGGCTGGAGGGGGTCCCTGAGGGTGGGGGCACCCTCAGGGCACTATAGTGCCAGGAAAACAAATATGTTTTCCTGGCACTATAGTGGTCCTTTAAAGTTTTGCACTATGATCTTTTTGTTTATCTCTTATATGTGAGTTTGATCTCCAACTCAACATTGTTGATACCTATAACCACTATATATATTGTGCTTGTGGCGCCTCACACTGTATTTACACCTGTAGATTTGCACTTGTGTTGTTATACAATTTCACACTTGGCTTTTAATAAATAATAATTACCTTCAAGTCTATTTCAGTCCCCCAAATTGTATAACAATGTGAATATTTTCATGGGTTTTATACAAAAGCATCTGTGGTGAACAGAACCTCGCCACGGGCTCCTGGAGGAGCCTGCTTGTCCGCCTCCTGCCTCAGGACTATGGGCCCTGCAATATACCTTGCCCAATGCACTTTAAAAGGCTCCATTCAGATGATTTATGTACTTTTGTACTCCAGAAAGAGAGACCGACCGCTGGCCCTGATTCCCTGGAACTGTTTTGGGCATAGGACAATGTGCACGGTCGGTCAATATTATGACTTCCATGGAAATCCCGAACCCATGAACCGATCTGGGTGATTTTTGGATATATTGGTCCCCCAGATCGGGACTATCAGGGGATGTGACTTTTGTGTGGTTTTCATGTGTTTTGGGTGTACTTTCGGGAGGTTGTTAAAATGTGTGTTTTCTGTGCCTGGAGATAATTGAGTTTAGTACAGTTCCTGACTCAATTATCTCTCAGGCACAGCAGAGGGATTATCATATTTTGTGTGGGAGTGTCCTGGACCTGAGAGCCAATGTAAGTAAAGTGTGTACTTTGTCATAGTCCCCTTTCAGGTCCAGTGGGGAATGTCCCTGGAATATGTTAGAGTAAACCCCTTGCATGAGTACCTGCATATAAGGCCAGTTATGGCTGCCATTAAACAGTTCCTCTTCACCCTCAACATAGAGCCTCGTCTCATGTGTGGAGGGGACAGGTATATTCACTCTGGGGATTGCTATAATCATTATACTCCCTTGGATTACAACACTTGCTCTTGTAAAATCATCCTGCTTTACTCTCTGGACTAGGAGAGGTCTACCCACTGGAAGCTGGATCCTGGTCTTGGGTCCAGGGTGGGTGGAGGACAGCGAGACCCCAACCAAGCTGTAACACTGGCTGTGGTGTTTATGGTGTCTGGTGGAGTGCTTACAAGTACTCGGTCATGCTAGGAAGCAGCGATTGGCGGAGGCACCCAGTCGGAGTGCCAGGCGGTCCGCCACAGCATCTGATCTGCAGAATGCATGTACTAATCTGATCCAGGTTATGTGTCTCATGAATGGAACATGGTGTGCCAAATATCCCAAACTGTGATTGTGACCTTTAATGGGTAAGCAGAATGTACCTGCACACAGCAAAAAGAAATGGTGACTTCGAGAGACATACATAACTCACATTTAAGGATGGTTAAGTGTGTCAACCAGCTTGGACGATGTCTTACTAATAAGTACCCACTATATTGTACTTGTATTTGGGGTCATCTAATTGCATCATCAGAATATGTTCTAGGTTTATGTGAATGCGTGAGAATGTGTAAATGGGGTGATGTGAAAAAGATTTGCCGGAGCCTAGGGCTGCTATAAGACTAAATACAGTACTGTCTTTAGACGATGAATCAACTATAATGGGAGACCTTCCAGGCAGGCAATCAGAATGGCAGATTAGGACAAAGCTTCCTACTGTTTCTTTTAAATCAAAGAACATTTATGGTATAGAGCTGATTTTCTTTATCTGCATGAGTGTTTTAATAGAGTAACAGAAATTAATTTAGTGGAATGATGTTAGTGTCTTCTAATGTCGCTTTGTGTCTTCTTATACGGATTTGCATTTTTTATTATATCAAACTAACGGACAACGGGCTGGATACACAATACTGGCAGAGTGAGTTCCATTCCACCAGCACTACTTGCTCTTGTATTTATCCTGACAGTTGAAAAAGTAAAGGATACACAAAGGAAGATTTCTAGGGAAAAAACTGGGTGAATCAGGACCCAACTTCAAAAACTGGGAATCTATTTGCAACTCAGAAACTGAGCAATACATCTTCTGCTTCAGGTCTTGTATATATGACGCCAGGCAGTCAGGTTAAGAAATCTTTACATGTAATTTATCACATAAGGAGAATCTTTATATATATATATATATTTTAATTCTTTATTTTGGTTGTGCATAATAATACAATTGAGCTTGCAGTGCCACAAAAGCAAGAGTATAGCACAAAGTATAACAAACGTGTGACAAATCAATTCTACCGCTCATTTTTTAGGAATGCATAGTCAGGCTAGTCTGGCATGTCAGAATATTGGATACAATCTACGAATATAGGCAGGTAGGTACGTACATTCGGACATCACTTATTGTTATTGCATTAGACACAAGCTAGTATATCATGAGAAATATTGGTAGAACATGAAGTAATAATAAGCTTATTGGAAATCAGAGATTAAAACTAGCATGGTATGCACACTTCATTAGGATAAGAATTCTAAACACATGCAATAAGTCATAACATAAGCTAGTGAAAGGTAAGAGTAAAATACCACTGTGTGAAAATGATTGATTATAGTTAAAGAATAAAACATCAGTCTGCAGTGTTAGTGAGTAGCTTCACTCACAGATAAGCCGCTGCTTTGTTCAGTCAGCCAATACCACAGGTGGGCTTCTGGAAATGATGGATCTCAGTGCCTGGAACTGCTTCTTAACTTATCCTGACCAGACAATTGTATTCCGTAAGATCAATGTGGTATACCGCACTTCTTTGCAATCTCTATAAGGCCATAAGGCCTTTTGTTCCAGGATCCTCTTCCTTCACATGGCAGGACCTTGGGTCTGCTGGGGCTTTAGAGCTCAAAGCATCCCTTGGGTGTATGGATGGCTGGGTGGGTGTAGCTCCACTTGGGTTCCCAGCCCAGAGGAGGAATAGTGAGTTGGGGCGGCTGCTTCAGCCGACAGTGAGACTATAGAGATATGAGAGGTGTTGCAGGATATTGAGGCCCAGAATTCTTGCGCAGAGCTGATCAAACTTGGCCTCAAAGCTCTCTATCCAGTTCAGGTACTCTGGGCATGCTCGATTTGGTGGGTGCAGAGGTGCGGCTGCCATCTTTGCCAGGCCACGTGGTTACAAAGAGGGCAGTTATGATGTCTGCTACTGCAGCATGGTTAGGTGTACCCTATGGAGGCCATGATGTCCTGCCTGGTTCAGAGGGGGGATGACGGGGCTCAGGAGGTTTGCACCAGGCAAGAGATCAGTCGCTTCTCCCAGCTGGCAAGCCAACAGTCCTGATAAGCGGCATAACCGGACGTTAGAGGTGTTATCCAAAATAATTTTTTGGGACCTTTAGTGTACCTGTCGGTGGAGTAACAGGTTGAGTTTGATTAGGCATTGTTTTCAGGCAGATTTACGTCGTTTAAGCTAAGTTGAGGTTGAGATTGTCAGGATCTTCTAAGATGTGCATCCGGCAATTTGAGAGTCTAGTCCTGCCCCCTAATCTTTATATTTTTTTAATCAGATACAAAATCATTTATATTTACGCAGTTTTGTGTATTTCTTCATGTCAAAAAGTGTTTTGTTAGTTGGAGAGTTGGAAACTTTGAATGTGAATATTTTAAACTGTCTGCGAAAGGAAATTATTACAGCACAAATGGAATGCTTTCAGAAAAGATTTTTTGGCATCTTTCTCAGCCTTTTAAGTGAACATCCCTCTGCAGTGAGAATTTGCTTGAGTTATTTATCAATATCCTGGAGCAGACCAGGCGTTTATTGTGGCCAATCCATAAACTGGAACGGTACGTAACAGTCAAGGTGAACTACTAATAGTTTTTGATTTTTCAATTCAGAGATGACTCAGAGGTGAAAATGAGAAGTAAAATCAGTGTGAAGGAGACGATTATGCAATCCCAACTTCACGCACATTAACACCAGTCCGAGACGAGATCCAGAAACTGCAATGAAGGAATACGTTTTGCTTATATGTATTCAGATCATGTTTCTGTAATCAGTCCCATACGGAGACTGAAACATTTATAAAGAAAAGTTTTGGGTTGCACCTCAAATCCTCATAGATTGTAAGCTCTTCACCTCTAAATATAACTGCAAAGCACTTCGGAATGTGTTGGTGCATTTAAACTAATAATACGTTTAACAATGACACTGTCTTATGTCTTTGTATTACATGGGGTATTTACGTATTCTAGCATTTATATTATGAGAGATGGGTAGTATGTGCATTAGATGGAGTGTCCAAATATCTGTGCAGTTTAGGGGTGTATTACAAGGGCACTCAAAGCACTCTAAGCAGCTCATATGAGGATCATGTAGCACAGGTTACTGCAAATAAATACACAAACAAAGAAGGATAAACTTTTTGTTGACAATTTTATTAACGATTAACCAAAATAATTAAATAACAATAAATATGTGCCATGAATAACCAGGGGGTGGCACCTGCAGTCAGATAGTATTATATCCATGACAACTGCATGTAGTGGTTATGGTGCCCTGACTGCTTCTTTTAATTTTAGTTCCCCCATTACCTCCAGCAGAAGGGGAAGTTCCTTTTGGCTTAGCCCCTACCTCTTGTTAAATAAACAGTAAGCTCTGATGACAGCCAGCCTACAAAATTCAGACCAAAGTAGCAGAAGGGGGATGAAATATGGTACTAACCTACATTGGAGATTTTATCCATCCCATTTGTCATTCTGAAGCCATCACAGCTTCCTGTTTATTATATTTCTATTGTATTATGCCCAAGGTTAGTTCTTAAAGTCATACTGTTTATATATCGCAGGAACCCCCAGGACAGCAGTTATTGGGGTCACCTTTAAATCGATACACAAATCCTAAATTAATGAGGATGTTCCACGGTGTCCAGGAATAAATTCACATTCTGCCCCATAGTTAAAAATACTCCTGTAAGTAATAAACTAAAAAAAAACCTCCAGTTAGTTAAATGCATGAAGGGATTTGACATAGTGCGCGGGTAACTCCTTTTGTTTGTTCTTTATTCTCTTTATTGGGGCTGATGTGTACTATAGTCATTGCCGCCGCCCAGGAGTAGTAGGAGTTTCATCACAGGCCTTAATTTTGAATGTTTGTGCTGACGTATGTAATAATTCTTGTGTCCGGAAATTAGGAGAATTAATCCATTGTAGCTTTTATAGTTTGGTGCCGGGAATTGCTCCGAGCTGGTATTTTAGACACCAAAAAAGCCCATGTGAAGTCATCGTCCTTGTGTAATCCGCCAGCTCGGTGCAAAATGAAAACAGACTTAAATCCGGGGAGAGTAGCTTGCTTGCGACAAATCTGAAGTGCCAGATTTGATTTAACATCTGCAATTCAGAGGATTATGTCTGCTAGCGGGGAAAGCTCAGCTTTATCTCATTCCCATTTCAAATAAAAACATACATTCTCCTGTTATCCACACTACCCCAAGCATTTTAACCATTGCTTTCTGAGGAGTACATGCCAATTCCACACATGACCACAAACGTTACACTTACCTGTAGTTATTCACTGGAACACATGAAAACACAAAAATATAGTATAATATATATGGTTAACTCCAAAACCGTGATATACAGAAAACAACAAGCAAGAAGCACACCACACCACTCTCGCTTGTTGTTTCACTAGAACACACAATTCCTGAGTCTCTAATTGTACTTCTAGTCTATGGCAAATTCTCCCATTTAGCCCATTACATCTGTGATGGCTGGTAACCCTAGCGTTTGAGAACTACATTTCCCATGATGCGCAGCCAGTCACCGTGCTGGCCTCTAAGGGTGAAGGTGACACATTGATAAGCTCAACTGGTAGCACTTTGAACATGTCTTCTGCATCTGCTATGTGCCTCTCTCACTGCTACGTATCCCTCTCACTGCTACATGTCGCTCTCACTACAATGTATCTCTCTCACTGAAACATTCTCTCACTGCTACATGTCCCTTTCACTGTTATGTGTCCCTCTCACTGCAATGTATCTCTCTCACTGCTACGTGTCCCTCTCAATGCAACGTATAACTCTCATTGTAACAATCTCTCACTGCTATGTGTCCCTCTCACTGCAATGTGTCTCTCTCACTGCAATGTGTCTCTCTCACTGCTATGTGTTCCTCTCACTGCTACGTATCACTCTCACTCCAATGGATCTCTCTCACTGTAACATTATCTCACTGCAATGTGTCCCTCTCACTGCTACATCTCCCTCTCACTGCAATGTATCTCTCTCAATGCTACGTGTCCCTCTCACTGCAATGTGTCTCTCTCACTGCTACATGTCCCTCTCACTGCGACGTATAACTCTCATTGTAACAATCTCTCACTGCTACGTGTCCCTCTCACTGCAATGTGTCTCTCTCACTGCTATGTGTTCCTCTCACTGCTACATATCACTCTCACTCCAATGGATCTCTCTCACTGTAACATTATCTCACTGCAATGTGTCCCTCTCACTGCTACATCTCCCTCTCACTGCAATGTATCTCTCTCAATGCTACGTGTCCCTCTCACTGCAATGTGTCTCTCTCACTGCTACATGTCCCTCTCACTGCAACGTATAACTCTCATTGTAACAATCTCTCACTGCTACGTGTCCCTCTCACTGCAATGTGTCTCTCTCACTGCTATGTGTTCCTCTCACTGCTACGTATCACGCTCACTCCAATGGATCTCTCTCACTGTAACATTATCTCACTGCAATGTGTCCCTCTCACTGCTACATCTCCCTCTCACTGCAATGTATCTCTCTCAATGCTACGTGTCCCTCTCACTGCAATGTGTCTCTCTAACTGCTACATGTCCCTCTCACTGCAACGTATAACTCTCATTGTAACAATCTCTCACTGCTACATGTCCCTCTCACTGCAACGTGTAACTCTCATTGTAACAATCTCTCACTACAATGTGTCCCTCTCACTGCAATGTGTCTCTCTCACTGCTATGTGTTCCTCTCACTGCTACGTATCCTCTCACTACAATGGATCTCTCTCACTGTAACATTATCTCACTGCAATGTGTCCCTCTCACTGCTACATCTCCCTCTCACTGCAATGTATCTCTCTCAATGCTACGTGTCCCTCTCACTGCAATGTGTCTCTCTCACTGCTACATGTCCCTCTCACTGCAACGTATAACTCTCACTGTAACAATCTCTCACTGCTACGTGTCCCTCTCACTGCAATGTGTCTCTCTCACTGCTATGTGTTCCTCTCACTGCTACTGTATCACTCTCACTCCAATGGATCTCTCTCACTGTAACATTATCTCACTGCAATGTGTCCCTCTCACTGCCACATCTCCCTCTCACTGCAATGTATCTCTCTCAATGACACGTGTCCCTCTCACTACAATGTGTCTCTCTCGCTGTAACAATCTCTCACTGCTACGTGTCCCTCTCACTGAAACATTCTCACTGCTACTTGTCCCTCCCACTGCAATGTATCTCTCTCACTGTAACATTCTCTTACTGCTACGTGTTCCTCTCACTGTAACATTCTCTCACTGCTACGTGTCCCTCTCACTGCTACGTGTCCCTCTCACTGCAATGTATCTCTCTCACTGTAACATTCTCTCACTGCTACGTGTCCCTCTCACTCCAATGTATCTCTCTTTCTGTAACATAGTCTCACTGCTACGTGTCCCTCTCACTATAACATTGTCTCACTGCTACGTGTCCCTCTCACTACAATGTATCTCTCTCACTGTAACATTGTCTCACTGCTAGGTATCACTCTCACTGCCATGTGTCCCTCTCACTGCTACGTGTTCCTCTCACTGTTACGTGTCCCTCTCACTACAATGTATCTCTCTCACTGAAACATTCTCTCACTGCTACGTATCCCTCTCACTGCAATGTATCTCTCTCACTGTAACATTCTCTCACTGCTACGTGTCCCTCTCACTGCTACGTGTCCCTGTCACTGAAACATTCTCTCACTGCTACATCTCCCTCTCACTGTAACATTCTCTCACTGTTACGTGTCCCTCTCACTGCAATGTATCTCTCTCACTGAAACATTCTCTCACTGCTACGTATCTCTCTCACTGCAATGTATCCCTCTCACTGCTACATGTCCATCTTACTGCAATGTGTCTCTCTCACTGTAACATTGTCTCACTGCTACGTGTCCCTCTCACTGCAATGTATCTCTCTTTCTGTAACATTATCTCACTGCTATGTGTCCCTCTCACTCCATTGTATCTCTCTCACTCTAATATTGTCTCACTGACATGTGTCCCTCTCACTACAATGTGTCTCTCTCGCTGTAACAATCTCTCACTGCTACGTGTCCCTCTCACTGAAACATTCTCACTGCTACATGTCCCTCTCACTGCAATGTATCTCTCTCACTGTAACATTCTCTCACTGCTACGTCTCCCTCTCACTGAAATATTCTCTCACTGCTACGTGTCCCTCTCACTGCTACGTGTCCCTCTCACTGCTACGTCTCCCTCTTACTGAAATATTCTCTCACTGCTACGTGTCCCTCTAACTGAAACAATCTCTCACTGCTACGTGTCCCTCTCACTGTAATGTATCTCTCTCACTGTAACATTCTCTTACTGCTACGTGTCCCTCTCACTGAAACATTCTCTCACTGCTACGTCTCCCTCTCACTGTAACATTCTCTCACTGCTACATGTTCCTCTCACTGTAACATTCTCTCACTGTTACGTGTCCCTCTCACTGCAATGTATCTCTCTCACTGAAACATTCTCTCACTGCTACATGTCCATCTTACTGCAATGTGTCTCTCTCGCTGTAAGCTGCTTCTCTCTGAGTAGTGTGTCCCACACACTGGAATATGTATCTCATTGCACGCTGTCTCTTTCACCGTGATGTGTCTCTTCTTTCACACCTAAGATTTAATTGTGTTTCTTTGAGTGTTAAATGTGTTCTTTCTTATACATGTGTCTGAAACCAACCATTTCTACAATTCAAAAGTGTCTGAAATTCTAAATAAGGAAAAACTAAAATGACAATTTGTCCAATTGTCTAATCATTTGCTAGATTTTAAAGCAGACAGGTCACCGGTAAGATATGCATAGCTGACATGAAGACCACAATACACAATATGAAAAAAGTGAGTACTTATATTATATTTACACTGACATGTGGAGCCTCTCTACACAGCCCACATAATTCTTGGTAACCTTGCATCATTAGATTGTGGCTATAGTCCAAGTGGAATAATGGCTTGGAGTTGGGACAATGTCCAGACAAGGTTTTGTATACTGGTTAGATAAAAAGCCTTGGAATTATAATGTAGAAGAAACCAAGGACCCTGCTCCTCCAAACCAGACCGTGATAACTCACAGAAACTGTCTAATATTATTATTATTGCCATTTATATAGCGCCGACAGATTACAATATTATGAGAGGGGGGATTTAAAGGAGCACTATAGGGTCAGGAACACAAACATGTATTCCGGACCCTACAGGGTTAAAACCACCATTTATCCCCCCCCCCGTCCCCTCATACCTCCCTAAATATTACTTTCAAGTCTGGACCTGTTTACTTTGTCCCTGTTTCCTTTTGACCTGCCTGCTGACATTAGCAGAAGTGGTAGCCTGATCCATTCACAATGCTTCCCGATAGGAGTGGCTGACACTGACAAAGAGGCAGATCGGGGTAGAACCAGCACAATTCAAACACAGCCCTGGCCAGTCAGCATCTCCTCATTGAATCAATGCATCTCTATGAGGAAAGTTCAGTGTCGTCATGCAGAGGGAGGAGACACTGAATGTTTGGATGCATTTTAGGCAGCCATGACCCAGGAAGGATCTCTAACAGCCATCTAAGGAGTGGCCAGTGAGTTATCACTAGGCTGTAATGTAAACACTGCATTTTCTCTGAAATGACAGTGTTTACAGCAAAAAGCCCGAAGGTAATGATTCTACTCACCAGAACAAATTCAATAAGCTGTAGTTGTTCTGGTGACTATAGTTGTCCCTTTAACTATAAATAGGACATTTACAAGAACATTTACAGGAACGAAAGGTTGTAGAGGACCCTGGTCAAACGAGCTTACAGTCTATAGGAGGTGGGGTATAAAACACATTAGGAGAGGAAATAGCAATCAAATAAGGTGGGAGTGAAGCAGAGTTGGAGAAGAGAGTAGAGTGCTGCCCTTTAGGAGAGAGCAAGAGTCAGGTATGTAAGGTAGAGGTTACTCGGGGAGGCCTAAAGAGATGGGTTTTAAGGCACTTCTTAAACGATTGAAGACTAGGGAGAGCCTGATGGTGGTAGGCAAGCTATTCCATAGGAAGGGAGCCACCCGCGAGAAGTCCTGTATGCGTGAGTTGGCCGTACAGGTGTGTGAAGTGGATAGGAGAAGGTCAGGCAGAGCGGAGAGACCGAGAAGGGGCATACCTATGGATCTGTGAAGAGATATAAGAGGGGCTAGAATTGTTCAGTGCTTTATAGGTATGGGTTAGTACTTTCAATTGACTCCTATAGGATACAGGAAGCCAATGTAAGGACTGACAGAGGGGTGAGGTGTGAGAGGACCGACTATAGAGGAAAATCAGTCTGGTGGTGGCATTCATTACCGACTGTAGCGGGCAATACGACTTTTGGAAAGACAAATTAGGAGAGGGTTACAATAATCCATGTGGGAAATTACTAGAGTATGGACAAGCTCTTGGTAGCATCTTGCGTAAGAAAGGGGCGGATGTGGGCTATGTTTTTAAGATAGAATCTACAGGATTTGGCAACATACTGGATGTGAGGCTCAAAGGTGAGGCCAGAATCAAGTATGACACCAAGACAGCACGCTTGTAAGGATGGACTTATGTGGATACCACTAATTTGATGGGAGAAAGAAAGAGGAGGATCAGTGTTAGGAGGAGGAAAGACAAGGAGCTTAGTTTTAGAGAGATTGAGTTTCAGAAAGCGGGAGGACATCCAGTCAGAGATGGAAGAAAGGCAAGCAGTGACACTTTGCAGGATGGCAGGGGAGAGGTCTGGGGAGGAGAGATATATCTGGGTGTCATCAGCGTACCGGTGGCGGTGGAGTCCAAAAGAGGTAATAAGTTTACCAAGAGAGGCAGTATAAAGAGAAAATAGAAGGGGACCAATGACAGAGCCTTGGGGGAGTGTTGGGAGAGGTAAGAAGAAAACCACGAGAGAACAGAGTCACAGATACGGAATAATTGAAGAGTTTGAAGAAGTAAAGCATGATCAACTGTGTCAAAGGCAGCAGAGGTCAAAAAGAATTATTATGGAATAGTGGCCTTTGGATTTAGCTGCGATTAGGTCGTTAGTAACTTTGATAAGAGCAATCTCAGTCAGATTGAAGAGGGTCAAGGAGAGAGTTGGAATTGAGGAAGTGAGACATATGGGTAAAGACAAGTCTTTCCAGAAGCTTTGAGGAGAAAGGGAGCAGGGATATGTGACGATAGTTAGAGGGGGAGTACGGGTTAAGAGATGTTATTTTCAAGATAGGTACTACAGTGGCATGTTTAAGGTCAGCAGTGACAAGGCCAGAAGAGAGAGAGCAGTTGAAGATGTGTGTTAATAAAGACGCAAGACTTGGGGAGAGAGATCTGATATGGTGAGATAGGATTGAGCGGGCTAGTGGGCCGGAGAGGGAGATCTCTGATCTCCCCTCCGGTCCTGCAGAGCCAGCAGAAGAGAACGAGGCACGGTTCCTGGTGCTATGATCATAGTACTGGGGGAATATTTTGCAGCGACCCTGTGTGCCTGTCACACAGGTGCGCCGCCTGTGTTTGTACACAGTTTGGAACCTCTGCTGTAGAGTGTTACACCCCAAAGGTCCCCATCACTTATAAGTGAACTTCCAAGGCATAGTATGGCCTAAAATAATTAGCAATACCTAATATTCAGTTGTGCTCAAAAGTTTGCATACCCTTGGAGAATTGGTAATATATGAGTGAAACATGAGTGAGCAGGCAAAACACATTTCTTTTATTTCTTATGGGATTCATATTCAACTGTTGGTTATAACAGAATGGCACAATCCTAAAAAAAAAAAATGGAAACAAAGAAAAAAAATGAAATGCCTGTTCAAAAGTCTGCATACCCATAGTTTTTAATACTGCGTATTGCCCCCTTTAGCATCAATGACAGAGTGCAGTCTTTTGTAATAGTTGTCTATGAGGCCCCTAATTCTTGCAGGTATAGCTGCCCATTTGTCTTGGCAAAATGCCTCCAGGTCATGCAAAGTCTTTAGTCGTCTTGGATGAATCGCACATTTGAGATCTCCCCAGAGTGGCTAAATGATATTAAAGGGACATCATAACAACTACAGCTTAATGCATTTTCAGGCATTTTCATGTAAACTCTGTCTTTTCAGAGAAAAGGCAGTGTTTACATTGACCTTAGGGACACCTTCAAGTTGCCACCCCTTAGATGGCCACTGGAGGTGTTTCCTGGCTCAGTGCTGCACAGTAAGCAGCCCTGCCATTCAGCGTCCCCACGCTCTGCATGGAGACACCAAATTTTCCTCATAGAGATGCATTGATTCAGTGCATCTCTATGAGGAGGTCCTGATTGGCCAAGCATTGGATTGGCTAAAATCTGCCATTTTAATGATGTCACGAAGGGGCGGAGCCAGCGACAGCTGGAAATAAGGTGAGTTTAAAATTTTTATAGGGGGACTAAGGGCGAGCAAGCCACTTAAATGGTGGGTTTAGCACGATAGGGTCAGGAATACATGTTTGTGTTCCTGACCCTATAGTGATCCTTTAAGGTCAGGAGACTGATGGCCACTCCAGAACCTTCACCTTTTCTGCTGTAACTACTGGAAGGTCAACTTGGCCTTGAACTAAGGGTCATTGTCATTGTAATGCTGGAAAGTCCAAGAGCATCCCATGCGCAGCCTTCGTGAAGAAGAATGCAAATTGTCTGCCAGTATTTCGGATAACATGCTGCATTCATTTTGCCATCAATTTTCCCCATGCCTTTAGAGCTCACACACCCCCAAAACATCATTAAGCCACCACCATGCCTCACAAAGGCAATTGTATTGTTTCCACTACAGGCCTCGTTGACCTCTCTCCAAACATAGCGCTTATGGTTGTGACCAAAAAGCTCTGTTACTCTAAATTACAAGGTGTTGTATATTGTAACCAGGCTTTTTGGGGCATTGGCGCAGTAAAGACTTCTTTGTGGCAACTCGACCATGCAGCTCACTTTTGTTAAAGTATCGTCGTATTGTGCTCATTCAAACAACCACACCACCTTCCAGAGCAGCCTGTATTTCTCCTGAGGTTACCTATGGGTTTTTCTTTGTATCCTAAACAATTCTTCTAGCAGTTGTGGCTGAAATCTTTCTTGGTCTAATGGACCTTGCTTTGTATAAAGAGATCCCCAAATTTTCCACTTCTTAATAAGTGATTGAACAGTACTGACTAGTGAGAATGCCAGGTGAGAATGCCCGAAAGAGGCACAGTCCCAGTCAGTCAGTGTCCGGTACAATCTCCAGCTGGTGGGTTCAGATTTGCAGTGCTCCCTGTTGCAGCTGTCCACACTGTAAGGGGAAGCAGGTATAGCAGAGCTGCAATGCCGAGAATGAATATCTCCGCTGTTATCTTCTGGAGCTAGAAGGGAAGCACTTGTTAGTGAATTTAGCCCATTCCCCCAGTAACTGGATGACACACAGTTCTGGGAGTCAACTGATTTTTATTAGCCCACACACGGCTTTTATGAACAGCCCCATAGTATGGGGTCTCTAGAGCAAGTTTACAGGGAATTTTCCCAAGAGGCTTTGTGTCTGAGATAATTGAGCTGGGAATTTAGATAACTCAATTATCTCTCAGTTACATGAAATACATAAAATATTATAAAACATCCCAAAAACATAATAAAACATTACAGGAACCCCACAATTCCAATATCCCCGGACAGCCTGTATCTGAGCACACAACATATCCAAAAACGCTCAGATTGGTTCGGTAGAATGGGATCGCTATTTGGGAAAAGATTTCACCGACCGGCCACGAGGTAATGCTCCGAAAGCGTTCCAGAGAATCCAGAGCAATGGCTGTTTTTAGTTCAGGAGTTTTTGCATGAACACCAACAAACCTCCCCCTGGCTCTTTGTTAGCGAATGCTCCCCCAAGTCGGTAGATCATATCTCCCTTGACTAGGGTTCGCGAGAACATGTAGCCGAAATTAGTTCCACGCACTCGATGACCAAGTATCACTGCCTGTGTTCAGGAGACAAAATGGCCGAACCACGTGCTCTTGGTTATACAAATGGCAGCCACCCAGGGAAAGCACTCAAGTTACTCCTTACGTGCGGTTAATAGCCAGGGATGGTCAGTGTTCTAAGTCAATAAAAGGAGGGGACCACACACGTTTTGTTCAGTTCCCGAACCGGGCATACAGATCTGTTTGCAAGAACTCAATATGGGTTCGAGCCACCCCAGGGACTGATGCCAGGTCTGCCACAACAGGCTTGAGGATAAGTTGTGTCTGACTCTCTCCCTTACTGGCCAGGTGTCCCCACCGCTGCTTGATCGCGTCTGGGTGCTGTCCAGACCTTTTGCTTTTTGCCAGGTTCTGTGTCCCGTAATGGCTGGGTAACAAAGGTAACAGACTTAATGAATGTGCAGGTGGATAGTTTCTCCCAGAACAGGTCTTAGTACTTTTCTTTTGTTTTGTTGTTCTTTTGTTGTTTACCATATAACTAATGCTATGTTTTTAGTTTGATCTTACAATATACTTGCTCATGCATGTAAATGTACCACATAATAGCACCTGTTGTCAGCATGGATAAAATGCAGTGGCAATGCCCAATTTCTACTATGCACAGTTAAAGGTGTATAAGAGCCAAAGTGTGTGTGTAAAACCTTTTTTTTATTGCAGTAGAAGTCTGACAGCAACGAATACAAAAACTCAGACCCTGCTCATCCAAACCAGACAAGATAACTCCAAATTGCAGAAAATGACCAATACTCTAATCTTGCTCCTCCACACTGGATTTAGATAATTTGAGATTATAGAAAATTCCCCATACTTCTACACTCCTTCTCCAAACAAGAGCCAGATATAAGACCTCCTATCCTGCTCTTCTAACTAGAGTCAGATAACTCCAAAGAACAGAAACTGTCCCATACTCCTACCCTGCTCTTCTAAACTAGAGCCAGATAACTCCAAAGAACAAAAACTATCCCATACTACTACCCTGCTCCTCCAAACCACAGCGAGATATCTTCCAACAACAGAAACTATCCCATACTCCTACCTTTCTCCTCCAAACCAGACTGAGATAACTCCAAATAACAGAAACTATCCTATACTCCTACCCTGCTCCTCAAAACCAGAGCGAGATAACTTCAAACAACAGGAACTATCCCAACCAGAGCGAGATAACTTCAAATAACAGGAACTATCCCATATTCCTACCCTGCTCCTCAAAACCAGAGCGAGATAACTTCAAACAACAGGAACTATCCCATACCCCAACCCTGCTCCTTCAAACCAGATCCAGATAACGTCAAATAACAGAAACTCTCTTATAATCCTACTATTCTCCTTCAAACCAGATCCAGAGAACTCCAAATGAGGGAAGTTGTCTTATGCGCCTACCCTGCTTCTCAAATCCAGAATGAGATAATTTCAAATGACAGAAACAGTTGCATAGTCCTACCCTTTTCATCCAAACCAGTACGAGAAAACGCCAAAGAACAGAAACTGGTTTGTATTTCCTGAAACTAAAAAGGCAATGTGAGACACCACCTGTGTGAGGTCCACTGCAGACTTTTTGTACCAATCTTTAATTATTGTAACTAAAAAATGTCTAAAAGCCCTAATGTGTGCCATAAAGAATCAAACAGGAGAACTTGTCAGGCTCGTTTTAGAGACAGCTAATTTTGATTTAACTCCTAATGAGAAATTGAAATGCATTTCACTTTAGTGCACAAATCCTTCAGGAATAAATGTTATCAAAACACGGCTTAACATTAATTTCAGAAAAATAGAATGCAATTTTTTTTTGTTTAACGTTTTCTTTTTAACTACCAATGAATCAGTCAAATATTGCCTAAAAATACCCAAATAAATCATGTTAACAATCAGAGATAGGTACCAAACAGAGTTTAAAATGTAAATGTACAAATTTCACGTGCATAAGGAAGAGAAGTATTTAGAATATAGTGCAACATATAAAATACAACTGTAGATGTTATAGGGAAAACCAAAAGGCATTCTAGAGCAGGAGGAAACAGCAATATCTTAGTACAAACAAATGATCTCTGACCAAATGCTGTACAAGTACAGGCATTTAGGAGAAGACTTTAATTAAACAGTGGAAACCACTGAAATGAAAACTAAAAACGAGAATTGGAAATCTCAAATTACTTCATCAAATGTTGCCACGATTCAAGATCAGATTCCGTCCATCTTACTACAAGAAGAAGATGATTTTGCCTCCAATTAGGTTGATGGGCCAAGATTCACAAGGACCAGTGTAATGGCTGCAAATGTGCCTCCTCCCAAAAGTAAAATGAAGGGCTAGCCTTCTGCTGAGAAGAGTCTTCCTCCAGCTGTCATGATGTGTAGAATGTGGGGCTTGCTGACCTTTACGATGAAATTAGACTATTGTTACAAAGTGGATCAGAAGGCTATTACAAATAAAATATCGTGCAATCCAGGAACCCAAGAGAAAACTTCAGTTAAGCACAAATGAACAGATTGATATGAAAGCTAATCAGACTGTTGAAATATTTTGAAACAATGGAAAACAGGGCTCCCTTAGAGTATGATTGACCCAACATTTCCGGACAGGCAAGTAGGCCATGATAATGACTTGTAAGCAAGTACAGCTGACATTAGCACATCGATCATTATGGTTGCTGACATTTGATGGCTGATGCTCTAGTGATCTTCGTGTGTGATGCAGGAAAGTGGCTTATCCACCTCTATGCACATGCATAGGAAACTGTAAGGAAAATCTTTCCAATGTCAGCCATCTCAGAATCTTGTTGAAGTACCTTCTTAAGTGATCTGTTTTGTATTCTTGTAGAATATGAGGTAACCCCTTACATGGCTGGATTATAGAGATATGAGAGCAGCTGCCGGGGGTATTGAACATGGCAATAAATCCACTTTAAAAATAACGCTTTAGGGGCCTCATCTCTACCACGAGCAATAGATTGGATTATACACAAATATATTCACATGCTTATTTTATTAAAAAAATCATTATAATAATGGGATCCTACCCATGTGACTACTAGCATATGTTTCTTTTTAAGTGCTAATTCAATAAAATCATCTAATTGGGTCCTAATTATACAGATTGGTCCCTATATATATATATATAAAAGCGGCCTTTAGACTTAATATAAATTACCCTCCAAGGTTCGCAGACAGGGACAGGGTTACACTTGTGATATGATAAATTCACACACAGACCCTATGTCGTGGCTCTATATACAAAATGAGAGGCTAATACCGTGATTGATTCCTGTCAGTCTGGTGCAGGAGGAGTTTGGTATACTGGAGCTTTAGAGAGAGGTGCTTTACAATTTCTCTGGTGAAGATCTTTGTGATTTGAGCACCATCTGTGTGTGACTGGGAGCAATTCTCCAGTCCTCCTCTCTCTCCTACTGTAGGATAAAGGCTCAGATGCAGCAGGAGTCTCCAACTGCAAGCACAGTCAGCAGACAGCAGAGCCTGTACAAACACAAACACACATCACTATTAGCACAATCCCTGAGATAGACACAAGCGCAGGGTGCACACAGGCACGAATTTACCCAGTTCTTCTCTTGGCTTTCACACAGGATTTGCTACAGGTGACAAACTTCTTCGTTCTTGCGTCTCGTGAGTTCCTGTGCAGGAGCCATTGGATTCTCACACAGCACCCAAACAGTCATACAGAGGTTAGTGCATGCCTATTGCTGCTCATTAACCCATCAAATGTCAGAGGGTTTAGCAAATATTACATTAAAAAGGGTTAACCCTAACCCCTTCCAGCTGAAAATGTGTTTTTTTGTTTGTTTTGTTTTATGTATTTATTTATTTTTATTATATAGTTAATTATATTTTTGATGTTAAAGTTTACCTAAATGCATTTTATTTTTAAACCATTGACTGCTAGAGGAGTCAAACACAAGTTGCTTACCCCTGGTACTTATTAGGCTAAACCCCTAAAAATTATTTTATTCTTAAAATGTATATGATAGGTGAACATTCTAAACCAGAGGGAGGCAATCGTTGTTACTCCAGATGTTTTGGACTACATCTCCCATAATGCTTCTACAGTTTTAATGCTGGCAAAGCATCAGGGGAGATACAGACCACAACCTATGGGGAGCCGAAGGTTGCCTTCTTCTGCCCTAAACTGTCAGCTCTTGGGGCATGGACCAGATATCTTCTACACTGTCAGCTCTTGGGCAGGGATCAGATATCTCCTAGATTAAAATGTCTGAACATATATATAAACTTACTATACAACTCTTTATTTAACCCTCTGTAAAGCCTCTAATATCTGTAGGAATGAAGCCAGTTTAGCTCTGAAAACAGATGGCAGCAATTTTTCTCTAAACACACATTAACAAATTTAGCAAACCATAGTGCCTAGATTGCAGGCTTTCTGGGACAGAATGTCCAATACACTTATTATTATTTTTAATATCATTACATTTTCTACTGTTTATAATATAAATATTGTATTTTCTACTGTAAAAAATCTTCAGTTTGTTGGTTTGTAGAATGCATAAAAATCTTCCTTGCCCACTAATGGGTTAACTATATCAGCTCTGTGTGTTTTGTCTCTCTGATATTTAAATCACATGTATGCCCAAAAGGTAGATCCCCAGATGTTTTTAAAACTACAGTTTATGTGATGCTTTGCCATTGTAAAAGCATTCTAAAAGCATGCAAAGCGTCATGGGAGTTGTAGTTCTACACCATCTGGGGATATATCTTTTGGGCACTCCTGTCCTAGATGGTCAGCTCTTGGGCAGGGTTTAGATATCTCCTAAACTGTCAGCTCTTAGGCAGGGAGGAGATATTTCACAGGGATCAAAAATTTCCTAGACAGTCAGCTCTTGGGCAGGGTTCAGATATGTCCTAAACTGTCAGTTTTTGGGCAAGGATCAGATAACTATTAGACAGTCAGCTCTTGGGCAGGGTTCAGATATCTCCTAGAGACTGTCAGTTCTTGGTAGGGATCAGATATCTCCTAGACGGTCATCTTTTGGGCATTGATCAGATGTCTCCTAAACTGTCATCTTTTGGGAAAGGACCAGATAACTATTAGACAGTCAGCTCTTGGGCAGGAATTAGATATCTCACAGGGATCAGAAATTTCCTAGATTGTCAGCTCTTGGGCAGGGATCAGATATCTCCCAGACTGTCAGCTCTTGGGCATGGATCAGATATCTCCTAGACTGTCAGTTCTTGGGCAGGGATCCGATATCTACTAGACTGTCAGTTCTTGGGCAGGGATCAGATAGCGATTAGACTTTAAATTCTTGGATTAGGGATGGGATATAATTTAGATATCAAGTTTCTGAGTTAAGGGACATACATCCTAAAATGTGATTCTTAAAACCTTGGATTAGGATTCAGACATAATTTAAATGGTCAGCTCTTGGGCAGTAATACCACATTTCTTATATTCTAGTGCTTTGGCAGGAATCTATCCGCTTTTAAATGGTCAACTTCTGGGCAATAGATCAGTTATATTTAAAATTGTCAGCTCTTTTCAAGGAATATTCATCTTGTAGACTGTCAGTTCGGAATTTAATATATATATATGGATGGCAGAGGACTATGGCTGATAGTCTACAGAAACCTATTTTGTCCTTTTGTTATGATATTTTATATACACAATTTGTTTTTATTATTGAGTCCCTGAAGAAGTCTTCCGTTAGAATAAACATGTTGGACCAAACTTATTTTTTTATCTTTTATACTTCTCAAATAAAGCAGATTATTTTTACCATTTTCTGAGTCTGGACTTCCATATTGTGGCAATACCACCAACGAGCTAAGAGGGAGTTCTGGATATATCTCCCATACACCTAAGGGGAGGCAACCTAAGGCGATCTAACTATCTACATTTCATTTACAGTATTATACTATTGTGTTGTGTTTGTTTCTGTAGACTATCAGCCATACTCCTCTGGCATCTATATATATATATATATAATACTCAAGATATATTATATATATAATACTCAAGATTTGGCCCTCAGCAGCACCCCCATTTATGCATGTTAAGGTGAGTGCAGCCAACCCCCTCTTGTGTTTTATATATATATATATATATATATATATATATTCCATTTTGTACGGGATAAAGTCTGGAATATCCCAAGAGGAACATAGGCGTGTGCACGGGGTGTGCCTCGGCTCACCCCAATCCCCGCGGCCCGCGCATGGATCGAGGCTGGCAGGGAAGATCACAGGATCTCCCCTGTCAGTCCATGCAGAGCCAGCGCTATGCAAGCACCGGCCCTGCTGTGTGCCTCCATGGGCCTGAGGGCACAGAGGCAGGAGAGGATCCGGGGAGCTCTAGCCAGCAGCTCTGCCAGGTTCCTCTTGCGAGGTTGGAGCATTGCCGCGGCAACGCTCAGATCTCAGGAGAGTGAACTCTAGCCCTGCACTCTCACCACTAAGAACACCAGGGATGGCAGCAAGGATCCCCCCTCCCAGGCAAAAGGTAAGAAGGGAGGGGGTATCCTTCTTACCTTTCCTAATCTGTCCCCTCCACCCCCAAACACAATTACTCCAAACAAATTCACACACACACAGCACGCTAACACCACCCTCACACACACAGCACACCAACAGCGCACCCACAAACACAGAGCACACTACCACCACCATCACACACACAGCACCCTCACACACACAGCACACTAACAGCACACACACACAGCACACTAACACCACCCTCACACACAGCACACTAACAGCACCCTTACACACAGCACACTAACAGCGCACACACACACAACACACTAACACCACCCTCACACACATAGCACCCTCACACACACAGCACCCTCACACACACAGCACACCAACAGCACCCTCACACACACACACAATGTGATGTATGGACTGTTGAGCTGTGTATGAGTGTATGTATTGTGATGTATGGGCATTGGGCAGTTGGGCTGTTGTTGGCTGTGAATGATGCACTTCCTTTCTTTTGGTTCTTTACTTCCTGTTCCTGTTGGCAGTTGGTGGAATGTTCGAGGGATTTGAAATGCTGTGTAACAAGGTTGCAATATGGAGATGCTGTTATATATGTATCAATAAAGTTAGTTCTTCGTTATACAGGAATTATTGGCTGATTTATACAAAACATCACAGTGGCAGCAGGGATAGCTGAACGTTTTGATATAAATTGGTACATTTATATCCCTACATGCCAAGACCACTTACTATTATCTCACATATATATTATTATTCTTATTGAGCAATTTGGAGCAGTTTGGTTTTAACCGCTCTTCTCTGCCCTATTTGAAATCTATTAGTTCCTGTTGGCAGTTGGTGGAATGTTCGAGGGATTTGAAACCCTGGGTAACAAGGCTGTAATATGAAGATTCTGTTATATATGTATCAATAAAGTGAGTACTTCGTTATACAGGAATTGTTGACTGATTTGTACAAAACACCACAGTGGCGACGAGGCTGTAGAAACCAAACTGTCATGGCAGCCATTGGCACTATAAAGGACTTTGATCCTTACTCGGATTTATGGGCCTCTTGGGTTGAAAGGCTTGAACAATATTTCACAGCTAATGACATTCCTGACAATAAACAGGTCGCTTTTTTAAAAAACAGTTATAGGAGCCGGAATGTATGATACACTAAGGAGCCTTTTACACCCAGAGAAACCTGCCTGCAAGCCATTGGCAAGCCTGATTACTCTGTTAACTAGCCATTTCTAACTAAAACCACTAGAGATAGCAGAGAGATTTAAATTCTATAAAAGAAGACAAGAGCCTGGTGAATCAGTTTCAGCATTAGCCATTTCGTTACGGAAACTCACCAGCACCTGTTGTTTTGGGGACTACCTGCCCACTGCTCTGCGAGACCAGTTTGTAATGGGCATTGCAAGTGATACAGTGCTAAGGAGACTGCTTAGAGAAGAAGATTTAACATTTAAAAAAGCAATGAACATGGCAAGCATTTTAGAACAAGCCTCTAAGGATGCTAATCTATTACACAGCAGACTGGACAACACACAGGAGGCAGAGCTAGAAGTTTTGCAATTAGATGCTAGAGCACAGAGTGTACCACAGGGAAAGAGACTTTCAAAACAGGAACATTCACATTACAAATGTTATCACTGCGTAGCTGCTACACATGTTGCAACTGCATGCAGATTCAAGGATGCCAAGTGTCATGCTTGTGGTAAAATGGGCCACCTACAAAGAGTGTGTAAATCCACAGCAGAGAGAGGCAGTAATCGCTTGAGAGACAGAGCAAAGAATGCCTATAGACAACCTTTAGTTGTAAAATATTACAACTGTTTTTTGCCACATTTAGCTCATGTCCTGTACCCTTTACATAGTCTTCTAGAGAGTAAACGACAATTGCACTGGACAGTAGAATGTGCTTCAGCTTTCCATAAGTCAAAAGAACTAGTTCTTAGTTCACGTCTTTTAGTACACTACGACTTGGAACAGCCAGTTTCCATTGCTTGTGATGCATCACCTTATGGACTGGGAGCAGTCCTGCCTTATTTCATGGCTGATGGGACAGACAGGCCAGTGGCTTTTGCCTCCAGATCGCTCACAGCTGCAGAAAAAAACTATTCTCAAATAGATAAAGAGGCTCTAGCAATAGTATGGGCAGTAAAGAAATTCCATCTTTATATATATGGTCGACCCTTCACACTACTTACGGACCATAAACGTCTATTGACGATTTTTAGCCCACAGAAAGGTATTTCAATCACGACAGCAGCAAGACTTCAGAGGTTTGCCTTAACTCTGGGGGCCTATCAGTATCAGATACAATATCGTTCAAACGCTCTGCATTCTAATGCAGATGCATTCTCTAGACTGCCATTGAAAATGGATTCACAACTAACTACCACAGAAATATTTACAATATGTTTTAGTGAGGTGATAACAGCCTGAGAATTTGCACAGGAGACAATCAAGGACTCTTTGCTGAGGGAAATACTTGTTTTTTGTACGCAAGGGTTGGCCACTAAAGACTCCAATACATCTCAAGTCATTCCAAACAAGGGCTCAGGAGTTATCAATTCAAGATGGCTGCTTAATCTGGGGAGAAAGGGTGGTTATTCCTTTTGTGTTACAACAACAGGTTCTTGAAATTTTACATGCAGGTCATCCTGGAATAGTCCATGTAACGGAGCTCCCTGTACTCCGACCGAGTACCCTCCGTCGATGGATGCTCCTAGCGCTTCCTGAGGACTCCAAACACTGCAGCCGACACCACAACCACCGCAGACTCCACAACCGCCGTAGCTTAACTGGAGTCTCGCCGTCTTCCTTCCACCCTGGATCAGCTTCTGTCCTCCAGGACCGTGTGGGGAAGACCTCTCCTCCAGGAGAGCGTAACAGGAACAGCTCTTAAAAGAGCTAAGTGATTAAAAGCTCAGGGGAGTATGCAGAGCATAGCAATCCCCAGTGTGATATAGCAGTTCCCTCCAATAACGAGACAAGGCTACGTATTGAGGGTCAAGAAGATCTGATGTTTAATGGCACACACTCTGCTTTTATGAGATTCTGCCCATGCAAGGGAGACACCCACATAATTAGCAGTATAACCAATCGGAACAATATACATTCGGGGAAATTCCCATCCCTCAGATAATCACATAACATAATTAAAACAGAACAGTAAAAATACAGTTTTTATACATGTACTATAACTTCCAAACTACACATCCAATCTTCATAAAAATTACATATTTGGAATCAATCCATTAAGGGGAGCAACATATTAAAAATGGCACAAATCAGACAAGGGGTTCAAAAGTTAGCAAAAGTGTCTTTTGGGGCCTGGCTGGCAGCATGGTTTTCTGGCCCAAACCGGTTTTACAGAGGCCTCTATCCTGGACAATGGGGAAAGTAATCCAATTATCCAGGGATAGAGGCAGACTCCATTAACCACATGTTAGCAAAAGACACAAAAAGACACAAAAATACATAACTCCTATTGAACTGAACAGAACCCCCACATTCAACCTATCCCCAGATGGCTTGGATCTGAGCGCTCAATATATCCAAACAGCGCTCAGATCCCACAAATACAGTCAAATCGCCATACACACTAGGTCCATAGTCATGGGGCAGAAGGCTGGCAATTAGGCTTCTCCATAACACAGGGAAGCAGGGCAATTTGTCAAATAAAATAACAGTTACAAATGGCAGTTTGTAACAGTCCACATGAAGCACAAGGCAAGAGGTCATGTATGGTGGACAACCATTGATGAGGATATTGCCCGTTATGTTTCAAGTTGCACTGGTGGTGCATAAGCACAACATGACTTGCCACATGGTGCCGTACAACCTTGGACCTGGCCTCTAATACCATGGCAGTGTATTCACATAGACTTTGCTGGACCAGTAGAAAATAAAATGTATCTGATTGTGGTAGATGCACATTCTAAATGGCCTGAAGGTCTATTCATGTCGCAGACCACGGCAGAAGCTACTGTTAAAGCATTACAGAAATTATTTGCAACATTTGGCTTGCCCAGAGTGCTTGTTTCAGATAATGGACCACAGTTTGTTTCTGGACAATTTAAGGTTTTTCTCAAGGAAAACGGTATACGGCATCATCGTACAGCACCGTATTATCTTGCTACTAATGGTCAAGCAGAACGTTTTGTTCAAGCACTAAAGGATTTTCTGAGAAGTCTGAAAGCAGAAGGAAAGAGGCCTGAACATCATTTGTCTGAATTCCTTCTACAGTATCGTAATACACCTCATCCAACCACTGGACAACTTCCAGCATGCCTTTTGTTATGCTAAAACCAGAGATTCAACAAAGGGTCATCTCCAGCAACAATCGAAGATGCAAGTCGGAAAAGCAGGCCATTGTTACCACACAGGGGATTCTGTTTGGATGCGTGTATATCATCAGGAGAATTGTTGGAAAGAAGCAGTAATAAAGGAAGTTCTGGGGCCAAAGCACTATAACGTTTTAACCTCTGATGGATGTTACACATGGAGAAATACAAATCAACTTCAACCACATATAATAGACAACCTATCAAAGTGGGTAGGGCCACTCACACAACCAGACACTGATATCTGGCATGGAGTTTGGCATGATGACATTTCTGAAGTCTGCAATACACCTGGTACAGAGGCTCATGATGTAATAGGGGATGATTTGGAGGAGATACCCCACGAAACTCAGGAACAAGAACTGCCAAGCCACAGTTCAAGTAACCATGAAGGCTGTGGTCACGAAAATACTGGCCATTCAACAAGAGAGAGAAGGACCACAAACCGCTGGCAACCAGAAGATCCATTAAGTGACTATAGTCGGGGAAACTCCACAGTGAGAAGGTGTAAATGGTATCCTAGTTGGAATAGAATAAGCTATCCTGAAACAAAGATTGTAGATCTGGAAGATGATGGACAGAATGATGCAGATTAAGGAAATATTTTTAAATTGTTCATTTATTATTGTTGACCTTTTACTATTTTGTTTTGTTTTCTTTTGTTGAGAAATTAAGGAGATGTGATGTATGGACTGTTGAGCTGTGTATGAGTGTGTGAGTGTATGAGTGTATGTATTGTGATGTATGGGCAGCAGAGTGTCCATAGGTTTGGAATAAAGATATTTGATTAAGTAATACATATATACTGAAAAATGAAGTTCAGAATTCTATTGTTTAAGATTAGACAATATCTTTCTCTCTGTGGCACGGTATGAACTATTATATCATAAGAAATATCTCATGCTATGTGGATACTTATAGTTTGTGAAACGCATGGGCCACCTGGATTGCAAGTCGTTTTCAGGTGCTGATCTCTGCGTATTGTCTTAGAAGTAAATGGCATCTTGGTTCTAATCTTATCAGTGACTTTAATGACAACAAGGAAGGGAGCTGCTTTGCTTGCAAGTCATTCCTTTGGCTTCGTTATATGTGAATGATTTGTCAACAGACCTCAAATGCAGGGAGACTAGAGATTGGTGTTAGTAGCTGCGGGGCTTACGGAATAGGCAGGAGACATTTGATTATTGGCTTCTTGGGAAATAGTTCTTAGATGCAGGGTGCAAAATAGAGCAATATGTCAGCAACATACATTATTTACTAGGAAAACTGCTCAGCCAGAGACGGAGAATCAAAGGTGGTGGGGGGGGGAGGGCTAAAAATATATAGGTCTTGCTTGCTCTTAATATGACTTTAAAGGTAGAAGACTGAAAAGAGATAATGCACTAATTAACAGTTAAAATGCACACAGGCATACATGTGATTTAAATATCACAGTGACAAAACACACAGAGCTGATATGGTTAACCCATTAGTGGGCAAGGAAGATTTTATGCATTCTACAAACCAACAAACTGAAGATTTTTTTACAGTAGAAAATACAATATTTATATTATAAACAGTAGAAAAAAAGAAAGAAAATGTAATGATATTAAAAATAATAATAAGTTTATTGGACATTCTGTCCCAGAGAGCTTGCAATCTAGGCACTACGGTTTGCTAGCTTTGTTAATGTTTGTTTAGAGATAATTGCTGCCATCTCTTTTCAGAACTAAACTGGCTTCATTCCCACAGATATTAAAGGCTTTACAGAGGGTTAAATAAAGAGTTGTATAGTTAGTGTATATATATATGTTCAGACATTTTAATCTGCCTCCAAGGGAAAACGAGAATTACCCTTCAGGATCCACAAAATTATAACCATTTTTTCTGACAAGCTGCTAACTGATTTAATACTATCAGACTTTTATTGAATAATTACTCTTAATTAATATGTCTTATCAAACATTGCCCCCCACCAAAAGTACCCTGCTCCTAGCAAAATTAGATCCACCACGGTTTTCTGGACTCATATTAGTTATAAGTAACAAGGGGCACAACGGGAACATTTCTGCCCTGCACTATGAAGGACTTCTGTGCTGTCAGTAGGGAACTCTGTTAATAATGCAGTGTGTGAATGCTACATACCACAGCAGCCTACTCAGGGATGTTTTACTGATATGTGTTTTATTGATATGTGTCAAACTCTGGAATCTGCATTTGATATCTCTACGTGTTCCTCATACCACATAAACATATCACGGAAGAACCATGGAAACAGCATTCACTAGGGGTTATGTATGAGGAGCAACATTGGGGCAATTTTTTTAAAGTGGTGCAGTTTCCATGGAAACCAGAGGAAGGCCCCTATTGATTAATTCATCGATACAACTTTGAGTTTCTCACTATCACTCGGGGAAAAAAACAAGTGATGTGTTCACTTCTAGGCACACCAGTTATACATACTGATGGTAAGACATGAAAAGTGCTACCCTTCTGTATATAGAAAGTAGCAATTTGTTAATCATGGGGAATCCAAAAATAACAACCATGATTACCTAACTGACTTCCATTCTGCAGAATTTGAATGCTACATACTACAAGCCAGCACTTTTCATGTGCTGTTCATCAGTATGGTGTCCAGAAAAGCATAGTAGATCTGCATTGTAATGACAGAGCTCTGTACAGGGGGCAGAATTGCATAGAAGAAAGTACTAGTCTAGGATTGGTGGTAGATGGGTATGGTAGGTTGGGTCAGTAAAGTGAAGTTGTGTAGATAAGGTAGAGTAGGGCACGTAACAGAGGCGTAACTAGAAACCACTGGGCCCCGGTGTGAAAATTGCCCTGTCCCTCCCCCCCGTATGTTAACCCCCTCCACACGTCCATCCTCCCACCATACGTCTACTGAGGGCTGAGGGTGATGGCCAATGGAGATTTGCCATTGCGAAGTGCATCCAGACAATCTGATCTGTCTATAGGGAACCATAGATTATAATCTCTCTGATTGTGATGGGAATTGTTTTGAGCTATGCCCTGCTTGATGCCACTTCAGAGATGTTGACGTTTTAGTTGGAATATTCCGAAAGGTTTTAATAATTACCCATTTAAGCGAGACAGTGAAACAAAATCAATATTCCTTTAAGAAAGCTGGAAATAAGTGATTGCATGTTCCCAAGTCTGGTGAAGGGCTCGGAATATAAAGCGAGAAATCAGAATTCTGCAATTTAATGGCTACAGGATCATTTGCAATATACTAATGTCTGCATCAACGTGAAAGATCAGAGGGCATGGCCAATATTTCAATAAATGTGCTTCTCTTCCTCTTATGTGGAGCAAATTGCTGAATTATTAGCAAGAAAATACAAAACAGTCCAGATGAATAAACACTTTTTCCAGAATTAATAATTATAACGACCATGACAGTAACATAAAGAATAGGGACAAGCTAACTATCGTGGGCTATATATAAAGTAAAGAGCATAGGATTAGTTTAGATACAGGGTACATCAGACAATATAAAGAATAAAGGGATATAGGGTATTATAGGGTATGTGACGGACCGCCTGGCACCCCGACCGGGTGCCTCCGCCAACCGATGCTCCTAGTGCTCACCGAGGACTCCAAGCCCTCCACCCGACACCATCAGCACTGTAGTCCCCACGTCCAGCGTTACAGCTTGGCTGGGAACTCGCCATCCTCCACCCACCCTGGACCCAAGACCAGGATCCAGCTTCCAGTGGGCAGACCTCTCCTACTCCAGAGAACGTAGCATGAACAGCTCTTAAAAGAGCTAGTGATTATAATCCCAGGGGAGTATAGAGATATAGCAATTCCCAGGATAGATACAGCCGTTTCCCCCACACATGAGATGAGACTCTATGTTGAGAGAAAGCAGGAACTCCATTAGAATGGTGCTACACTGGCCTTTTATGAAAGTCCCCATGCAAGGGGTACACCCACATGGACCTTGTTGGGGACAGAGACACAAACTTACTGTAGCGGGACCTGGGTAACCTGGCTGGTTATCCCCTTTGATAGTGATAGGTCAGACCCATTTCCCCAGTAACTGGATGGGACACAGTTCCAGGATACAATGTTTATTCAGGCACACAGCTTTTTATGCACAACACAAACACATACAAGAGGGAGCTGGGGAACAGATAACCATCTCCTGCTCTGGGAGATACTAACAAGACACAGGGACATGCATGAGTACTCATTACATTCAGGAGGGTTACACTTTGGGGCTCGGCACCCGGGACAGGAAGGGGTTACAGAGTTAAAACTAGATAGCCCCGGGTCCCATCTGGGATCCCTGCAAAAAGCGGGGCTATCGGACGTACAGAGCCAGAGATATCAGCGTTGAAAGTCTGGGGCTAAAGGCTCTGTACATCCCCGAAATTAGTTCCATGGTGTTGCTTGGTTTAGTCCGGCAAAGTCAAACTTCACGCCTAAACCAAGCAACAACCAATCAGCTGAAAGGGCACAAACTGAATTAGGTTCAGCATTCAGGGGAGGAAGGAGTTTCGCCGCCCAATCCAAAGAAAGGGCGCGAAACTCGGCTGCACCAGTCAGTGCTCGGGGAGGAAAGTGGTTTCACGGGCCAATAAGAAGATAGGGCGCGAAACCCGATATCACCAATCCGCTGAAAGGCGCAAAACCTATTTGCATCGCCGCCCAATCAGACGGAAGGGCGCAAAATCCCGTTTGAACTTCCTTCTCGGATTGGCCCCCAGCTCCTTGCGGCACAGGGATCGAAGACAGCGTACGCAGGAGTCGAATGATCCCCCTGGTAATTGAGTCAAGCACTATATTATCTCTGTGATGGACCGCCTGGCACTCTGACCGAGTGCCTCCGCCAATCGATGCTCCTAGTGCTCACCAAGGAATTCCAGCACTCCTCCTGATACCATAAGCACTGCAAACCCCACAACCGCCACAGCTTGGTTGGGGTCTCGCCGTCTCCTACCCACCCTGGATATACGACAAGGCTCCAGGTTTCAGTGGGTGAACCTCTTTTCCTCCAGAGAGTCAAGCAGGAATGGCTCTTAAAAGCGCTCAGAGAATCCCAGGGAGTATAATGATTATAGCAATCCCTTGTAGTGATAGAGCAGTTCCCCCAATAAGAGACAAGACTCTAGATTGAAGGTGAAGTAAGTCTCTTTAATGGAAGCCACAGCTGGCATTTTATGCGGGTTTCCAAATAAGGGTGACGCCCAGGTGGACCTTGTTGTGTTACCGGGAAACTGACGGAGGCCAAGCACAGAGAGATGGACACAGGTTTCTTCAGGAAGGAAGAGATCTTTATTCGATTCACCGACCGGGACTCAGAGGGACTTATGTCACCAAAAACAGCAAAGATCTGAGTACTGAATACATAGAGTACATTCCTTATATAGCACTGTAGCTCCTCCCATAATTAGCTACACCCACACATACCCTTAACCTAATCAATGAATAGAGTCTAAACTCATCCATCCGGTCTAACCACGTGGCTCATCTGAAACAAAGGAGAGGGACGCGTAATTCCAGTTCCTGCATTCCTGCACATGCTCAGTACAGTGATGACAGTATCTTAGCTACGTGTAACTAACTAACTGATACTACAAACACATGTACCTACATATGCCTTGTGGCAATCTTGGCCTGCTAAACTTGTATTTTACTGGAATTCCATCACATTCCCCCCTTTGATGCTTCTGATTTAAAATAATTCCAGATGCATCACCAATCATAGTTTGCTTACACCTCAAGTTGCCATAAACCAGACTAGACTTTGCGATCCTCTAAAGATACGAACCCCTCAACATTCCTCTTCCTGCATGTATTCTCCTTGATCTAGAGCTTCAAACCTGCAAACAGCCATTACCTGTGCTGCGGCCTTTCTTTCTGCTATACTTTCTATAATGCTCTGCATAGACCTAATTACCAAAGGAATCAGACATGGCAGAAGGAGACACAACATCAAAATCAGTATGACTCCACCTACCAATGCCTTGATTCCTCCAAACTGCTCATACCAACTACCAAACCAACTACTCTGATTATACCCTTTCCATACCTGAGTAGGTACATGTGCTAGCTTAACTATATGGCTAGTAAGCTCAGCTATTGCTTGCCCTCCATCATCTATTTGAAGACAACAATTGCTTAGATTAAACTTCCCACATACACCTCCCTCTACTGCCAATAGGTAATCCAAAACTAATCTATTCTGGTAGATGGCTGTCCTCATCCTAGTGTTATGCTTCGCTAGGAGATTGAGCGCTTGTGATGTTTCATTGGTAACTATCTCAACTACTGCTTGCAATCTTATAATACGATTAAGTATATATATTGAGGTTCTGTATCCATAAGTACCATCCTCTGCCCACGTAGCTGGCCCATAATAATCTATAATACGCTGGGGAGGCCACTCATCATCTTCCCAGGTACCTATCTCTAGGGGTGCCCTTTTCTTCCTATGATTTACATCATATACTTTAACTCCCAAAGTCTCTCCTGTTTCAATTGGCAACAAGAAGAAGGATGGTTTGAGCATACCCAATACACATGCCCCTTCCCAGTCCTGTGGTAACTCCGAATATGCTTTCTTACCACAAATCCAGTACAAATTTGCTGGGGCTTTCCAACTAGATGTAGCAGATAGGTCAAACCATACATCCTTTAAATTGGTATAATTTGCAAACGGATTAGACGGTTCTGAGACATTTGAAGCTGACCACCAAATAGTATCCTTTGTATCGTCATTATAGGCTTTCTGCCCTAAACAAGTCAATTCTCCTACAGATGTATTAAACATTATTCCTTTCCTTGCTATACAAACATAACCTATAATGGAGGTCTTTAATCGCCACTCAGATTTACCTCTAACACTCACTTGATAATCAGATTGAGAAGATATTAGTTGTTCAACTGTCTCAGAACCAGAATACATTACCTCCTTTGCTTCCCAAGGCCATTGGTCTCCCATATTAGTACCTCCACACACATAGCAGTTGGTTACATTAAGACTACCAGCAATGCTCTCAGCTAGGTCCATGAATAAGTTTTTGGCATTATGGGGAACCTTATCTTCCACACTCATCTCCTCATAAAAAGAATGGAAAACCTGATGAGTCTGGGGGGCCACTGTATCTGTCTCTATTCCTATGTATAATATCGTCCCAGGATCCAAACTGTTCCATATATTTGGAACCCAAATAGATTCCCAAACTTATCTATAAATAGCTCTGGGTCCTTGATAAGTATATGGACTGGGTTACACTCCATAGACTTACAATATGGCTTGGTAGGCAATCTAGTGATAATCATATCCTTATCTACTGTCTGTCCCCAGGTTGCCCATCCCACACAGGACCAATACGGACAATAATTGTAGTCTTTATTTAGGCAGTTTGGATCTATATACTTATGCTTATTACTAGGACAAATATACTTATCATTAGACCCATACGTTCTTTCCCATTTAAGACCACCACATACATTCCATGGCTTCCTACTACCTGATATCGCCTTACATGCATCAAATAGCAAAACACCTGGAGAATGTACGCTTTCTAGTACAGTCTTATTTATCAGGTTCCCCTGTGCGTTCTCATTCCGAATAGTCAACCAAATTGTACGGGGCTAATACTCAGGATTAAAACGCCTAGGTTCTCCTGCTCCTATATGGCATACACTATAATCTGTACCTAGGTATCTACACTTTGATACATGTCCTGTGCACTCATATTGCGAATGCCAAATAAGGGTCTGGGAAATACGATTGCCTGTTTTCGTAGTCTTAATGCAAACCTCGCAGCCTGGTGTGTCGGTACCTCTACCTTCCTGAATAATTAAAAACACACATATATATATCATCAGACATCTCTTCCTAATTCTTCGACCGTGCGACGGCACCTCAGCTTCCAGGCATGTGAGGGCTGCAGGGAATGGAGTCCTTCTGATCCTCACTGTTCTTCACAGAGGATTCCTCTGGCTTAAACGTTGGTAGGTGGTCAGGCTTTATTGTGGCCGTCAAAACACCTACTTGTAGATCTTTGTTGATGTTCCCTTGTAACAATACTCTTCGCAAAAACCACTTTTAATCTAACTGGGTCACTCGCTTCAACCGGATCTTGCAGGGATTCTCAGGATCTTGAGTAGCTTGCCAAGAATCTGCTGCTGGTTTAACCCTGGAGTGATGAATCCACGGAGTCACCTCTGCCACCTTTATAGCTGTTGGAGTAGATAAAAGAACAGCATAAGTACCCCTCCACTTTGGCCCCAATGGTACACTGTTCCACTCCTTTATCCAAAACTTGGTCTCCTGGATGGTAAGAATGGACAGGTGGATAAATATTTACAGGTAACCTATCTTGTACCCATTTCTGTACCTCATCCATAGTTTTACCCAACTCTACAACCTGCCGCCAGGTAATTCCTTCTCCCAACTGACTCAAGTCCCCCCTTAAGTTACAAAGTATGGGAGGTGGACGCCCATACATAATTTCAAAGGGTGATAGACCTAACTTTCTGGTAGGTGTACTACGAACGCGCAACAGAGCTATTGGCAAAAGAACATTCCACTTGAGTTTGGTTTCTTGACACATTTTTGCCAACTGGGTCTTAATGGTTCTGTTCATCCTTTCCACTTTCCCAGAATTCTGAGGCCTATATGCTGTATGAAGTTTCCACTTAATACCAAGCATATGAGTCAGTTGTTGTAGGCACTGATGGACAAAAGCTGGACCATTATCTGATCCTATAGAACACGGTAGTCCATATCGGGGTATTATTTCTCGCAACAGAAATCGCACAACTTCTCCTGCTTTCTCTGTACGAGTTGGACACGCCTCTACCCATCCTGAGTAGGTACACACAGCTACTAGTAGGTAACGATGTCCGCCGGATTTGGGCATTACCGTGTAGTCTATTTGGAGATCGGACATAGGAAGCCCTCCCATGTACTGGACTCCCGGTGGT
This sequence comes from Pelobates cultripes, assembly GCA_933207985.1. Taxonomy (NCBI): domain Eukaryota; kingdom Metazoa; phylum Chordata; class Amphibia; order Anura; family Pelobatidae; genus Pelobates; species Pelobates cultripes. Next base: position 448,335 of record OW240916.1, read on the forward strand.
TTCACTGGACCTTGCCTTGCGTTGTTCTTGGCACATGACACGCATCTTCGAACAATGGCTTGAGTCAAGTTGGACAATCTTGGTATGTAGAAATGCTTCCTAAGAGATTCTTCCATACTATCTCTTCCAGAATGCGTCCCATTATGATAATTCTGGACAATTTCTACAGCTAGCGATGCTGGAATAACTATTCTTCCATCTTCTAACTGATACCAATTATTCTCCAAATATTTCCCAGCTTCAGTCTTTAACCACTCTACTTCTTGAGCTGTATAAACTGGAGTCCACTGGGACAGAGGGGTCAGTATAAGAGCTGCTACACACTCCACATATTCTTTTTGTCTGGATTCAGCGGCACGCTTAGCTGCACTATCTGCCATCCGATTTCCTTTCACCACATCACCATCACCTTGATTTCTTTTCCTTCTGAGGTCAGTAATCCTCTTTCTTTATACAAAGCTCCATGGGCATGTGTGGTTAAAAACGCGTACTTTGAGTCTGTGTAGATATTTACTTTCAACCCTTCAGCCAATTGCAAAGCCTGTGTAAGTGCGATTAATTCTGCCTTCTGTGCTGATGTTCCTTTTGACAATGGCCGCACTTCTATCACCTTGTCTATAGTTGTCACTGCATATCCGGCATAGCGAATCCCTTCTTTCACGTAACTACTGCCGTCCGTGTAATACTGAACATCGGGGTTCTGGATAGGAAAATCATGAAGGTCCGGTCTACTTGAGAACACTTCATCCATTACCTGCAGGCAATCATGTTGCGGCAAGAGGGTAGCTGGGTTCAAGGTATTAACAGTCTCAAGATGCACTCTCGGGTTCTCGCATAACATGGCTTGATACTTAGTCATGCGGCTATTGCTAAACCAATGATTACCTTTATAGTCTAGCAACGTCTGTACTGCGTGCGGGACTCGCACATAGAGTTCCTGACCCAGAGTGAGCTTGTCAGCTTCTGCTACCAACAGGGCGGCGGCAGCTACGGCCCTTAGACAAGGAGGAAGACCACTGGCTACTGCATCCAGTTGTTTGGACATATACGCAACAGGTCGTTGCCATGATCCCAGATACTGTGTCAGTACTCCCACAGCCATCCTTCTTTGCTCGTGTACATATAAGTAGAATGGACGTGTATGATCAGGTAGACCTAATGCGGGGGCGCTCATCAATGCCTTCTTAACATCCTCAAATGCCTTCTGCTGTTCGATGGTCCACAGGAAGGAATCATGTTCCGTGCCTTTAATAGCGGCATAGAGGGGTTTCGCCAGTATCGCATAACTGGGAATCCATATCCTACAGAAGCCTGCTGCCCCTAAGAATTCTCGCACTTGTCTTCTATTCTTAGGTGTTGGTATTTGGCATACAGCCTCTTTTCTTTCATAATAAGTCCTGACTTAATGCTGATCCAAATAGGGTAGGTGAATTTTTAAACCCTTGGGGCAATCTTGTCCAGGTCATCTGACGTTTTGAGCCCGTTACAGCATCTTCCCATTGGAATGCAAAGATACACTGGCTTTCTGTAGCAATTCGTAGGCAAAAGAAGGCATCTTTAAGGTCCAAGACTGTAAAGTAAGTAGCCCCACCCGGAATCAAGGCAAGCAGGTTATAAGGATTGGGCACAACTGGATGTATACTTACTACCGCATCATTGACTGCTCTCAAATCCTGCACAGGACGATACTCATCTGACCCAGGCTTCTGAACAGGCAACAATGGAGTATTCCAGGGGGAAGTACAGAATTTTAGGATACCATACCTTATGAACTTATCCAAATAAGACTGTATGTTCTTCTTCGCCTTTTGAGGTATATGGTATTGTCGCAGGCTTACTGGATAAACCCCAAGCTTTAGTTCGATGCGTATAGGTGGGATATTGCGAGCAAGTCCTGGTGGGTTATTTTCTGCCCACACTCCTGGTATATTATACAAGGATTCATCACTCTTAGGGTTTTGACTTGTCATCACTGTATAAAGTCGCCACTCTTCTTCCTTTGGTACTGATAGTGTCATTATACCTGAGGGTCCATTAAACTTCAAGGATGTTGTTCCGTTAGGCAGAAATGTTATCTGTGCTTGTAACTTCGACAACAAATCCCGTCCTAGAAGTTGGACTGGACATTCAGGCATGTAAAGGAACTGATGTTTCACTACGTGGCCTCCCAGTGTACAGAGTCGACTTTTGAGAACCGGTTTAGCAGCACTCCTCCCAGTTGCTCCTATTACAGTGATAGTTCTTCCTGAAGGAGGAGCAACTAGGTCGGTTACCACAGAATGTTCAGCACCAGTGTCGATCATGAAAGAACTCCTTTTTCCCCCCTATTGCTACATCGACCATAGGCTCCGCTCGACCAAGGGGGATGGAGCCCGGTCGGTATCAATAGTCCTCCATGACAGTGTCAGCCAAACCCACAAAGTCCCTATCTTCTCTTTCTCGCGGTCTCTGCGCTGCTGGGTAATACCTATCCCCTTGAACGCTTCCTCTACTATTCCCACCATTTCCTCCAGGGCCTCCTCTTCCTCTCACTCTACCTCTATAGTTATTACTATATCCTCCCCTTGTTCTATCTCTCTCATGTTGTTCCCTCAATGGACACTCACTCCTCCAGTGCCCTTCTTCCCTACAATATGCGCATTGGTTCCTACTATTCCACTTATTCTCGCTTTTCTCGGTTACCCTGTACACTTCCTTTTCCCTTCTATCTACACCAGCGATAGCTACCGCTAACATATCTGCCTTCCTTCTCATCTTACGCTCTTCTTCCTTCTTCGTCTCTGTCTCCCTATTCATATAAACCTTATTTGCTATTTCCATTAGTTGAGTTATAGACATCCCAACAAACCCTTCTAGCTTTTGCAATTTTCTTTTAATATCTCCGTAAGCCTGGCTGACAAAGGCAGAGTTAACCATCCGGGAATTCTCAGGAGCCTCTGGACTAAAGGGGGTATACAATCGGTATGCCTCCAATAATCGGTCATAAAAGGCACTGGGCGACTCATCACATTTCTGCAATACCTCAGCCGTCTTTGACATATTGATCGCCTTTTTCCCTCCGGCTTTCATGCCAGTAATAATGGCTTCCCTATAAGCTTTTAGGTGAGCTATATCAGCACCATTAACATTCCAATTCGGATCTACGTTTGGGTAATGAGCTGCGGGCCATGCTACCGGGTAAGGCTTTCATGCCAGTAATAATGGCTTCCCTATAAGCTTTTAGGTGAGCCATATCAGCACCATTAACATTCCAATTCGGATCTACGTTTGGGTAATGAGCTGCGGCCCATGCTACCGGGTTGGCCTGATTCTGTGCACGGGCCACTTCTTCAAGCGCTTTAATTGCCGCCTGATTAATCCGAGTCCTTTCCTCGTAATTAAACAATGTCATAAGCAATTGCTGGCAATCAGCCCAAGTGGGATTGTGCGTTTGGATTATGGAGGTAATCAAATCTGTCATGGCTTGAGGTTTGTCTGTGTAAGAGGAGTTATGGGTTTTCCAGTTGAACAAATCCATAGTGGTAAAGGGAACATAAACAAATACGGGGTCGGCATGTTGTAACTGGCCTTCACCATTAATGTGTGTCGGGCCCGGTGTCAATCGGAGAGGCATTTGATAATGTCAGGGTTGAAGGGTACCGGTCAATTGTCGGGTTAGTATGGGGCTTCGTTGAGGAAGGTCAGTTATGGGTTCCGGTCGAGGGATAGTAAGACGAGGGGAGGGGGACGCTTTTTCTTTACTGAAGGGGAGGTTGGTAAGCAGAATATTCCGGGCCGGGCTGGGAGGAGCCTGACCAGGAACCAGAAATTACGTCAAATCCGGATAGGTGGAGTTAGTGGGGGTAGGTACCGGAAGGGGAGGGTTTAGAACAAGTGGGCTGGGCTCTGAGCTTGAGGATGGGGTAGGAGGAGACAATGGGGCAAGGGGAGTGGCATTACTAGCCGCCCCTCCTCTTCCTCTTCCTGTAGAGGAGGAGTAAGGGGGCGGTAAAGGAATCTCTGACTCAGGGGGCGTGTCCAGAATGGGCGTGATCACGGCCTTGGTGGACAAACGAGTTCTGGCCAACAGGAGGCGGCATTGCTCCTCTTTGCACACCCTGATCCATTTTGGCAAGTCATCCACGGCCTGTTTCCAACAATCAATATATGGAAACTAGTCGTAAAGTTCCGGCCTACCAGATACAGCTACGTATACACGCTGCACTAGATTAGGATCAAGACTACCACGTGGAGGCCATGCAACCACTAAGGCAGGCCATTCCCTGCTACATAAAGTAGTCAAACGTGTTGGAGACATCTTTACCCCAAAATCACATACATTATATCCCTTTTTAAAATTCTTTAACATGCAATCTAAGGGATCAACGATCTTTGAATCCAACGCACCCATAATTAACAATGGAGCGTCGTCTCCAATAGAAACAAAACAAAACACACTTCCAACAGTCACACCCGTTTCCCTTGGCAACAGCACCACGTGGCACAGTTACTAGGCCAAACGCACACAACAAATCATACAGGGAATTCCCATACACACACAGCTGTTACACCACACACTAAATAACTATTACTGTACCTTTTTTTGGCTAAATTATACAATTACCCACGCTATAATTCTCCGTATTTAAATTACCCGTCTATAACACACCCTAGTAACATCGTCTTTACAAACAGTAGTTATAGTACGGTTAGCATTGGTTAGAATACAATTTTAAAGTCACAGGTCAGTTAATAGTAGTTATGGTGTTAAACATACAACATAAACGACAGTTATTAGTGATTATTTATAGTATCAGTGATTATAATACATGGTTATGGTACCGTGCGCTATGATACAGTTACACACTATTCACACTCTCGCTAGACGGCAGAGCTCGCGCTACCCAGCAAGATATACACTCTACTATAATAAATTTTAACACATTTACAGTTTCCCAACTAATCTATTGGACAGTACCTCGAGGGACTACCTAAAACTATTTACATTCGTTTTGGTTAGCCGTCGCTGCCCAAGCACCACATATAGCGAACTAGAGGGCGGAATTTACAACAATACCCTCCTTCCCTCCCTGGAGGGGGCCAATTCCATACACAATTCCAATTCAAACCCCTTATGGGCCTACCGCACAATCGGTATCCAATACCCCTAGTGGGTCCACCATCTAAAACAGTAGTCGTCTTACCTCCTCGTTCCTGAACCTGAGTTCACACTCATCGACGGGGACACCCCAGTACTTACTACGTAGAGGCCGATGATCTCCTGGACAACAGACCAGTGGCGCCGAGACGAAGGGAGGTCCACGCAGAAGTTCAGGGGTGCAGCCGTAGAGAACGTGGGCAAAGATAGACCGTCTCACGCCTCTGCTTCCTAGCCACCGTTAACGACGAGCTTCCCGGCCAATGCACCAAAGATGTTACCGGGAAACTGACGGAGGCCAAGCACAGAGAGATGGACACAGGTTTCTTCAGGAAGGAAGAGATATTTATTCGATTCACCGACCGGGACTCAGAGGGACTTATGTCACCAAAAACAGCAAAGATCTGAGTACTGAACTAACTGATACTACAAACACATGTACCTACATATGCCTTGTGGCAATCTTGGCCTGCTAAACTTGTATTTTACTGGAATTCCATCACAGTTGGGCACAGGGACACAAAGTGTACAAGCCAATAAAAACAATGTGACAATGACTGACACCCCCACATACAGTACACAATCCCTCCCCTCTGCCTGTGATATAATTAAGGCAGATAATGCATTAACTTAATTATTATTCCCAGTCAGAAAAAAACCACACATTTTTACAAAGTCCAAAAAGTACCCCAAAACACATAAGACACACTCACGCTATAGTGATAAGCCCGTATCTTGTCCGTGACCAGTCAGTGCGATCATAGAAAGACAGCACTATAGTTACCTCATTCGCGCCTATCACGAATTCCACCAATGACTTATGGACATACGCAAACCCTTAAAGGGCAGTATAGCTGGGGCGGACAGACCCATGAAAGGCCTTATAATCACTGGCAACACACACAGGTCCATATTTGTATGTAGTGAGCGGCCTTAGTAGCCACATGGAGCTCCTTGAAAGTCAACTACACCCGGTCTGGTTGAGACCCCACCATAGGGTAGCACCTCTCTAGACACATGGGTTGCAGGGGACACACAAAAAGCATGACGCTCCAAGGGATGGCCTACGGCTACACACATTGGTGCCAGGTGGAGAAGGGAAGTACTGTACCATACCATATGCTGATTGTTGTTGTGCGCTTGCTTAAAGTACCCGGCCCCTATGGGCCTGGTATAGCCCTACATGATGAACACATCACCTACTATGTATGCGACCTAACTGTGCTATGTGCAACCAGGACCTGCGAGTCCTCACTATTGAAAATGTTTGTATTGACAAAGCTCTGTTTCTATACACACAAAATCTTAATAAAACAGATTTAAAAAAAAAAAAAGTACCCCAAAACACGACATATCCCCATAAACATCATAACCCTGATCTGGGTGAACAACATATCCAAAAATCACCCAGATCAGTTCAGTGGTTCAGGAATTTTATGGAAGTCATAGTTTTTACCGACCGCAGGCACGGTCCCATAGCCGAAATTAGTTCCATAGAATCATGGCTAAGTGCCGCTGGGGAGCCGAAAATAGTTCCAGGGCATCAGTCCCCCTGATGTCTATTCGCAGTTTTGGTCCATGCGAACAAGATGGCCGCCACCACGTGTTCAAATGTCATTTCGAATGGCTTTGGGAGTTCGGAGTGCCGCTTGGAAAGTTCTAATTGTTCCTGTTACAAGTCCCAACAGACACAAATAGTGTTTTCAAATAGGGTTTAATACAGGGGCCATAATCACAGGGTAAGAGGCTGGCAAGTATGCCCCTCCAAGGACCCGTGACGAGGTCCAGTTCATCACAGGGTATAGGATATATAGCGCTATATATCAAATAAAGAAGGCATTATAGATACAGTGTATGTAGGGCATAGGGTTTATAGGACTTTATATAAAATAAAGAGGACATTATAGATTCAGTGTATGTAGAGTATAGGATTTATAGGTCTCTATATAGAATATAGAGATATAGGGGCATTATAGATAAGTGATATATAGCGCTGTATATGAAATAAAGAGACATAATGCATTATAAGGCTATACAGGGCTATATTAAAAATAAAAAGATATAGGGGGTCATTATAATTACTGGGTATATAGGGCTATATATACAATACAGAGCTATAGGGGAATTATAGATAGATAGTATATAGCAATATATAGATAAAGAGATTGTGAAGAATTATAGATAGCTAGTATAAAGGGATATATATATATATATATATATATATATATATAGGGCTATATATATATATTAACAAGATATAGGTGAATTATAGATAGATAGATAGTATATAGGGCTATTAAAGATATCTGTGGGAATTGTAGACAGGTAAAATATAGGGCTATTTTTAGAATAAATAGATATAGGGGAATTACAGATAGATAGTATGTAGGGTTATATATAGCATACAGAGATATGGGGGTCATTGTAGTTACGGGGTGTATGGGGCTATATATAGTATAAAGAGATATGGGGTCATTGTAGTTACGGGGTGTATGGGGCTATATATAGTATAAAGAGATATATGGAAATTATAGATAGATAGTAAATAGGGCTATATATAGAATAAAGAGATATAGGGGTCATCATTGTTACAGGGCATTCTATATATAGAATAAAGAGATATATGGAAATTATAGTTAGATAGTATGTAGGGATATATAAAGTATTACGTTGATTTAGAGGAATTTTAGATAGATAGTATATAGGGTTATATATAGAATAAAGAGATATGGGGTTCATTGTATTTACAGGGTATATGGGGCTATATATAGAATACAGAGATATGGGGGTCATTATAGTTACAGGGTATATGGGGCTATATATAGAATACAGAGATATGGGGGTCATTATAGTTACAGGGTATATGGGGCTATATACAGAATAAGGAGATATATGGGAGTTATAGATAAATAGTATATAGGGCTATACATAGTATGAAGAGATATAGAAGAATTATAGATAGATAGTATATAGGGTTATAGATAAAAATGGGAAAGTACTAGCGCTATTATATATTATAATCACTGTGTGCACCAAGTTCAAGTAGCTGCTATATCACCGTGGTTATCTTTTAAACAAAAGTCTTAGGGAAGAAAGGGAATATCAGTGAAGAGCTATTGTGAAACTGATAGATATAGAAAAATTGAAAAATGGAAGGATATACCTTTAACAATAATGTTCACTTAATGAGATACCCGTATGTACCTTTAAATACAGAAAAAATACACAACATTATGCAAACTGTATAGAAATTGGTAGTAAAAATTTAAATCAAATGCCAAATGTGAACTCACACTTTTATGAGCTAAAATACTTAGCTCAAGTTCTTGCGCCTTAGGGTCCGTTTAGGCGACCCTCTCCCTCCTTTGTCTCCAAATTTTCACAAGGTAGTTTCCTAAATAATGGATGTAGAGGGAAGGTATATGGTGTGAAATCGTTTATATAATGTGAAAGAGTAAATGCGTACTCACAAACCCAGAGCCAATGAGGGCTCACTCCACTTCGCATATGTGGTTTAAGGACCACATGCCTTCTTTATATAAGCAGGAAAAACTTTATATAATGCCATAAGTGTATAAAAGATATATTTTATTACTATATAAAAAAACTTTTAATAACAGTATAAAACTTTCAAAATAACTTTTAAAATAATCACTAATTTGGCATAAAGTCAAAAAGTATATTAGCTCACTGTTCCTCCAGGACGCGTTTCACCAAAAGGCTTCCTCAGCTGGAATAGTTCTGTGTGAGTTCTGTGGATTTTTTTCTACTTAAAATACCTTAGTTAATTGAAGAATCAGGTGTTTTGGCTTCAATTTTTCGCGGGCAATCTCCATAGAAACGGATATGCCCTGCGTTTCAAGTCTCCGGTGTGTATAATTACTTCCGCGTCCTGTGCTGATACGTCACTTCCGGTTTCGGCTTAACCGAAACTATGCGTTCCACAGTGCATGTCATCATCAAATTAGTCCGTAATTTTGTCCAGCGACATTTTTGTTTATTGCACATAATTGGAAAAAAGTGTATAACAGTTACAAAATGTAGTTGCATGTGTTAAAATATATTTAAAATAAACACATTATAACAGTGTGGGACACCAAACTAAAATTTACCAGTGTTACATTCCGTTTAGAGAAAGACATAATATGACACAATTAGACACAATATATACCTCTATTAACATTATAAGGATGGTAGACAGTTGGTAGGAGGTAGGCGATATTTAATTCAAATGGTTTAATAAGGAATTTCTCTCCAAATATAAATCTATATATTAATATAGATGTAAATACATCTAATTAAAAGTAATAATAAATCCAATGGTTTTTTCAATAAATATAGGGATTCATGAGTAAAAATTCATACATATATATGATAAAATTTAAGCAAAAGAAAAAAACAAAAAACTGAATCTAAAAGAACCCCAAAAGGATGAGAAAACATAAAAGGATTAAAATCTTACAACCAGATGAGGATGATGATGGGCTGCAGTTTGGCTCCACTGGTCTAGTGTAGAACAGTATTACTTTACTGAGAGGGTAGTGGATGCATGGAATAGCCTTCCAGCTGAAGTGGTAGAGGTTAACACAGTAAAGGAGTTTAAGCATGCGTGGGATAGGCATAAGGCTATCCTAACTATAAGATAAGACTAGGGACTAATGAAAGTATTTAGAAAATTGGGCAGACTAGATGGGCCGAATGGTTCTTATCTGCCGTCACATTCTATGTTTCTATGTTTCTATCTCTGGAGGCTGTTTGCAACTGTGGTCACAAAATTCAATTTCCTGGGAGAATTGGAAGCAGCCCCAGGGCCTGACGGTGAGTATTCCCACAAGGCCCACTCATAAGTCCACTTATATGTTCCACCCACCCATGCGTTGGCTCACAATGAGTGGAGTGTGTAGGGGATGTGTTATGTGTTATTGTAGAGGATCTAATATGTGTGCTTATGGTATGTAGTGTTTAGGGTTACCAGTTTGTGTAGGTGATGCAGTGTGTTTGTGTGTAGTGGAAGCAGTGTGTATTTGTGTATAAGGGATGTATTGTGTGTTTCTGGTTGTGTGTAAGGGATGCATTGCATGAATCTGTGTTTGCATGCATAAGGGATGCAAGGTATGTGTCTGTATGTGTGTGCATTGAGTGTGTGTAAGAGATGCATTGTTTTTCTATGTGTATGTAAGAAAAGCAGTGTGTGTGTTTGCATGTGTGTGTAAGGGTTTGCATTGTGTTTCTGTGTATGTGTGCAAAGGATGCATTGTCTTTGTGTGTAAGGGTTGCATTGTGTGTGTGTAATGGATGCATTGTGTGTTTCTCTGTGTGTAAGGGAAGCATGTTGTGTTTCTGTGTGTGTAGAGATGCATTGTGTGTTTCTGTGTATGTATAGGGATGCATTGTGTGCGTGTGTGTGTGTGTGTGTGTGTGTGTGCGCGTAGTGTGAAAGAGCTCCCTGTCTTGCCCCCTGTCCTATAGAGCTGTCCCTTCTCTCCCTTAGAGCTCTCCCCTGCCCCTTAGTGGTCTCTCCTCTCCCCCACCTTCCCCTAGCGGTTTCTTCTCACACTCACCCACCCTCCCTGTGCTCTTCTCATCCCCCCCTCCACCCTCCCTGTGTTCTTCTCACCTCCCCCTCCATGTGTTCTTCTTAACTTCCCTCCTCCCTGTGTCCTCCTCACCTCCCCCCTCCCTGTGTTCTCCTCACCACTCACTCTCCCTGTGTTCTTCTCAGTTCCCCCCTCTCCTCATCTCCCCTTCTCCTCATCTCCCCTTCTCCTCACCCTTACTCTCCCCCTCCTCCTTGTGTTCTTCCCCCCTTGTT
>OW240916.1:460094-502521 GCA_933207985.1 Pelobates cultripes
GAGTGCTCTTTGTCATTTTACACAGCGTGGGAAAATTAAAAAGAACTTTCCCACGCTGTGTAAAATGACACAGAGCACTGTGATTGGATGGCTTGAAATCCATCCAATCACAGTGCTCTGTGTCATTTTACACAGCGTGGGAAAATTGAACTTTCCCACGCTGTGTAAAATGACACAGAGCACTGTAATTGGATGGATTCAAGCCATCCAATCATAGTGCTTTGTGTCATTTTACACAGCGTGGGAAAGTTCTTTTGAATTTTCCCACGCTGTGTAAAATGACAAAGAGCACTCTGATTGGCTTAAACCCACCAATCAGAGTGTTCTTAGCCTAATTGCAGGGCGTGGCAAGGCTTTATGAGCCTTCCCCCGCCCTGCAGAGCTCAGTCTGCGCGGAGCCCTCCATGGGTGAAGATAGATTATTTTTTTGCGCTCAGGTTTTTTCTTTTTCGTCTGGTTTGTTTTTTTTGCGCTCGGGATTTTTATTTTATTTTCAATTCGACGGTTATGATGGTTTTTTATTTGGCCTTTTTTGGGGCTGAAAAATGAAGATTTGAGAAAAAAGAAGACGTTGAATGGTAAGTTTACTTTTATTTTACAGGTTAGTTATTTTATTCCCCCCTCACTATTTTTTAGGGTGAGGGGGGTAGGTAGGGGCTTGGGGACCCCTAGTCACCTTGGGAAGGGGGGCAATAGGTCCCCCCCTTATTGTTCATTTTAGGGCCCCCACCCACAGCTCTGGCTCAGGCTGCTCACTGTTTAATAGACATGCCCCTACTTGCGGTATTGCGAGTAAGGGCACAATTTACTAATACTAAGTAATTTTTACTTAGTATTAGTAAATTAATAGGGGGCAGACCGAACATCGCATATGTTCGCCATCGGTGGCGAACGCGAACACGCTATGTTCGCCAGGAACTATTCGCTGGTGAACCGTTCGGGACATCACTAGTGCTCAGACGAGCTAGGTTTTTGTTTCTAGGGATTTTGTTACATTATTGTTTGTTTCATTTACTGCTGTCTCCTGTGTGAGTTTAACAATAAAACTGCCTGGATTATATGCAAGCCAAAGGACTCTGCCTGTTGTTTACCCTAGAGGACTGTGCTACCTGCAGACAAGGATCACAATATATATATATAGTGACCCCTATATCTCTATGTAGCAGAGCTGCAATATTAATTCCACGATCTCCGCTGGTACAGAAGGTAATCCAAAGTAAAGCTCTGAAAAGTAAGGCAATATCCCAAATCCCCCCAGTAAACAGACGAAACACAGTTCTGGGAGTCAACTGAGCATTTATTCACGAGTCACAGTATTTATGCAAGTCCCCATGCAAGGGGTTTCCCTACTGACATTGCAGGGGTAATACAGTAGGGGACTACATGGAGGATTTAACAATCTGGACATTTCTCCCATCAGGCACTGCTGGACAAGAGGGATACTCCCACTGGAATGTACCGTTAAGTGGATTATCCCTCTGTGCAGCAGAACCAACATTTTACAATAAAATATATAGCTTTTCCATCATTCACGTTATTTAAACGAATGGACATTCAGTAGATAGCTGGTGTCTGAGTGCACATTTCGTGAGAATACCGCTCAGATCCCAGCATAAATAACCGAACGCCGCACGAAATGCACTTTAACATTAGGTTCGCCTAAAAGTACCGAACACCGATGGGGAACCATAATAGTGAAAGACCGGAGCTCCCGAACGGCCTGGAAGCCCAGCGGTGTTCGCACCGTCGAGTAGCCGATTTCAGTTCCACGCGCTCGACGTACAAACACTGCTGCGGAAACAAAGGATCCAAGATGGCCGACCGCCGCGTGGTCGGAAGCCGAACAACGGCCACGTAGGAAAGCACTTAACTGCCGATTGCAACAATGTTGCAATCGGTTAATGGGTGCCACACGACCCTCTGTGTCTGGGCTCCTGGGTGGTATCTTATTCGTTTCACGAACAGCAAGTAAAGTCCCTGTTCGTGAAACGAATACATGAATGCTAGCGGCTTTCAGCTGCTAGCATACGAATGCTCTAGGACATAGCAGTACAGGCAGACATTAAAATATAACAGTCCAGCGGCTTATACAGACGTTTGCAGATACAGCCATTTACTCTAAAAGTGGCTAGGTTTGCCACACTCTTTATTCTCTATATACCCTGTAACTATATATATATATATATATATATATATATATATATATATATAGTCACCCCTATATCTCTTTATTCTATATATAACTGTATATATCCTGTAACAATAGTGATCCCCATATCTATTTAGTATATATAATCCTATGTATCCTGCAGCTATATATATAGTGACCCCTATATCTCTGTATTCTATATTTAACACTCGCTGTCCTCCACCCACCCTGGACCCAAGATCCAGATCCAGCTTCTAGTGGGTAGACCTCTCCTAGTCCAGAGAGCGAATCAGGCAGCTCTTACTAGAGCAATTGTTGTGATGCAAGGGAGTATAGTGATTATAGCAAACCCCAGAGTGAATATAGCTCTCCAATCTCCCTAACATGAACCTAGACTTCATGAAGGGTAAAACAAATCTGTTTAATGGCAGCCACAACTGGCCTTACATGCAGGTTCCCATGCAAGGGACACTCCCCCCTGGACTACAGTAAAAAACATACGCATGATTACATTGGGTCTCAGGTCCAGGACACTCCCATACAAAATAGGTCAATCCCTCCCCTATGCCTGGGAGATAATTAAGTCAGCACTGTATTAAACTGAATTATCTCCAGGCACCAAAAACATACTGTAACGGACCGTTTTGCACACAAGGGGTAAAAGCCGTTTAGGCGATCGTCCCCCTTTCCAGAGATGCAGGCACAGCTATTGTAGAACACCAAACTCACGAACCGCCAATAAGTGAATGCTCCAAACTCCCGAACAGCATCCAATATAGCACTCCAAACACACGAACAGGAACCATACGAATCGCTGCTAGCAGGCGAATAGGAAAAGCATCCAAGCGGCTTACACTCCTAGCAATCAGTCTCTATCAGCATTCAGTAAATCCCCCCAAAGACGAGACAAGGCTCCGTGTTGAGGGTCAAGCAGTGGTCTGTTTAATGAGGGCTACCTGCCCAGTATTTATGCAGGTCTCCCACCTGGTGGACACTCCCCTAGGTGACCAAATGGGAGACTGTGACAAAGGACACAGGGGTAGAGCTAAGTGATCAAAAATCACCCAGATCAGTTCAGGGATTCAAAAGTTATATCTAAATCCCATTTCTGCCCGGCGGCACGCGAGGCTCCTGCCCAGAATAGTTCCAGGAATTCAGCTGGTGCAGTCGGTCTCTTTCGTGCAGTTCAAAATGTCAAACAATATCTTTAATAATCATTCGTGCGTAAGGTATTTGTGTGCCTCTTTGTTCATGCGTTGGTTTTACCGAATGCCGCCTCCTTCGGATGAATTAGGACGAATCTAAGTGTTCCTGGAAGTCTCAGCGGTGTTCGGACCCGAAAACAGTTCCAGACACTCGTCAACCAAACCCCGCTGGATGCGTTCGACAAAACAAGATGGCTGCCGCCGCCACGTGTTCGTGCATACGAATCGACGACCACCCAGTGAACCACTTGGAATGTTCAGAGTTGTGGTTTGGAATAGTGTCAAATAGGTCAATTGATGGCACACAACTTGTCGAAACGTTCGGTAAAACAAAGTCTGTTTATCTTAGTTCGTATACCGTTTTAGGCGAATGGCATTACAAATAAAGTTCAGACTGGCAACAAAATATAAGTCCAGTGAACAGGGCACCTGTTACAAGGGTTATATATAGAATAAGGAGATATAGGGGTCACTATATTTATAATTACAATGTATATAGTGTTATGTATAGAATAAAGAGACATGGGGCATTGATACACGTTGATACATAGAGACACTGTTATACATAGGGTCACTGGGAGATTTGGGGACATGACACTAGGGGACACTGGGAGACTAGGGGGCACTGGGAGACACGGGGCACTGAGACACTGATACATAGGAACATGGAAACCTGGAGTAATTGACAAATGGGGGCACTGAGTAATGAGGGCACTGGGAGACATGGGGGCACTGGGAGACATGGGGACACTGGGAGCAATTCATATATACAGCAAAATCAAACCGTAAGTGGTGATTTTACAGCATTTTCTCTTATGTCACTCCTTGTGATTTACATCATGTGATGTCATCCATACATAATTAATTATGCAAATAGGTAAGGCCGGTATGTTTTTCCAAGAAAGGTGGCACCCTTAACTACTTTTCACATACTCTTGCTTAAGTATGGAAACTTAAGAAGGATGTATGGGAACAAAACTTGTGTGGACTAGCTGACAATGAATATAGTTAAGGTAATGCTGACTTTGGTCTCTCGAACACTGTGGCATGTTCCCTTTCTTCTACACTCACTACATCCACCTTTTCTCTGTCACAAACTATATACCAGGAGCTTCTGCCTGCTAGTAAGAAGGTAAGGAGTCAAGTGGACCAGCGAGTGCTAGGGGACAGTCCTTAGAGAGCGTTGAGCGAGCGCATCATTGGGCGCATTTATGCAAAGCTCAGGATACTGTCTGCATAGTATGCCCTTAGCTGGCCAGCTGCATGATTGGCAGGCAGCCTGACATGCATTCATGCCAGACTGGCCTAATTCTTTGGGCAGACATGTCCTCTTTTTGGGTATGTTCGTCCCTTTTGGCAGGTTACGTGATTTGCATCAGTGGCATACCCTTTTACCACGCCCATTGACTTCCTGCTTGACTGGACACTGCTGTTAGGGGTTATGGATTTACTTGAAAGATAAAAACATAAATTAGAGCAAGATTAGCATAGAGTATGTGATTTTATACAGCTGCTGTTTTCTTTCTCTCCAGCACCATCTCCATCAGATACATGACGCTTGGGAGGTATGAGTGTTTTTAGTAGATAAGATTCTGTAATTAGGCCCATCATAATTGTCAGCACCAGGCCCACTGGGCTCTTAATCTGGCCCTGCCAGCACATGTGATCGCTGTGACAGCCAGTCACAGAGATCACAGTGCTGCTGGGATTCCTGATCCTCCTCCTTCCACCTCTGTGTGGTTTGAGAAGTGGAGAGAGACGGATCAGTGCTGAAACATTGTGTGTCAATTTAGTATAAAGTGTATCTGTGTTTTAAAAATAATGTTATAACTTTTAAAACAGTTTCCTGCCCTTTCCCTGCCCTTTTGATCACTGCCTGCAGTGATCATTATACTGATCACAGTATTTAACTATGTTCTAATTTTTTTTGTACCCTCAAGGGTTAATTTAGATTTATTTTTTTTAACCCTTAGGGGTTAATATTATTTAATTTGTTATTTAATTAATTTAACGTTAATTCCTTAGTTAGCTGGAGTGGGTGGACTTTAGTGGGAATTTGGGAAATTGAGTGTTAGGCTACTTAGAGACGAAAAGTTTAGAAAAGTTCTGAAAAGTTTTTAAAGTTAAAAAAAAAACTAAAAAAAGAAAAAAAGGATAAAAAAGTTTGTTAAAGTTACACCTTCATAATGTCTAGAAGGTACACTGCTGAGGAGGCTCATGATATACTAGCAGCCGACTCTGGCGCCACAGACACTGCCTCTGAGAGTGGTGATGAGACTGTGCCAGATACTGCAGGGCCCTCTGTTGTAAGCGCCGAGTCCCCTGACCTGGCTCATGACGCTGGTGATTGGGAACCCATAAATGATTTCACGCCTGACATCCCAGAGTTTACTGGCAGCCCTGTGTCACTAACTACAGTTGGATGTCACTAACTACAGTGCACTGGATTTCATGCAGCTATTCTTGGGGGATGATATTTTAGGGGATATAGTCACCCAGACTAACCTTTATGCTGTGCAGTACCTGACATTTAATGATCAGAGTCTCATCGCCAGACAAAGGAGTTGGTACCCCACCAGTGTGCCAGAATTAAAAAAAAAATTGGGCACTAACAATGCTAATGGGCATTATTAAAAAACCCAGCATCAGGATGTACTGGTCCAAAAATCCTGTATGCAGCACCCCTATTTACTCCCAGACCATGAATAGGTCCAGATATGAAGCAATACTTCGCTTTTTACACTTCAGTGACAATTCGAAGTGCCCCCCAAGAGATAATCCTCAATACGATAATCTCTATAAGATTCGCCCCCTTATCTCCCACTTCAACAGACAGTTTGGCTCAATGTACACCCCACAAAAAAATATTTGTGTAGATGAGTCTTTAATGAAATACAAGGGCAGATTGGGGTTTAAACAATATATCCTGGCCAAAAGATCCTGGTATGGGATAAAGTTGTATAAACTTTGTGAAAGTGCCAGTGGTTATGTTTACACGTTCCGTGTTTCCGAAGGTAAAGATAGCCACTTGGATCCCCCAGGTTGCCCGGATATCATTGGGACGAGTGGAAAAATCGTATAGGATCTAATTAACCCATTGCTAAATAAGGGGTATCATTTATTTATAGACAATTACTACAATAGCATCACTCTTCTTAGGATGCTTTATTGCTTTGAAACGGTGGCCTGCGGCACTATCCGAAAGACACGTGTCGGTTTCCCAAAAGCCCTGGCACAAAAAAAACTCAAGAGGGGGGGAAACAGCTGCTCTCTGCCAGGACGAACTGCTGGCTCTCAAATTCAAAGATAAGAAGGAGGTGTTCATGCTAATATCTATGCATACTGAGCACACTCGAAGAGTCGCAGTTCGTGGCAGACAAGAAATTAGACGGGTGCCAGTCTGCATTAGGCAGTATGACAAGCACATGGGGGAGTTGACCTGTCCGACCAACTGCTGCAACCCTATTTAATACTGAGGAAGACCAGGGCATGGTACAAAAAGCTTGTCATTTACCTTTATTCTGTACAAAAAGGCAAATGCTGACATTAAATCCACATTTCTGGATTTCCAGTTTCAGCTTATTTCTGGGCTGCTCACTGAGTGCCACAGTGGGGAAACATCAGTTGGGCCTAGCAGCAGAAGGGTTGAGACAGGTCACTTCTGTATCCGCATACCACCAACTCCCAAAAAGAAGACACCCCAGGAAAGGTGCAGATTGTGCTACCAGAGGGGCATAAGGACGGAAACCAGCTTTTATTGCCCTTATTGCCCCTCTCAGCCCGGCCTTTGAATTGGCAACTGTTTTAAAGTTTTTCACACCCAGGGAGAATAAGTTGCACATTGTTTATATATATATATATATACATACATACATATACACACACACTTTTTTTTTTGTTATTATTTAGTTCTTCCATTTTAAAGTTGCTGACGATGTTTAGGGCCAAGGAGGCTGCTGTAATTCTTACCTCTGACTCTGATTATTTAATTATTTTTATTTTTCTAATTTTAGTTAGTTAATTAGGGTGCGTGGTAATTCATAGAAGGTTGGGGAGTTTAGTGTTATGCTAGGGGTGAAAAGATTTTTAAAAAAAAATATTTTATAACATTATTTAGATAAAGTTCTTTTGTAAAAAGTAAAAAATGCTTAGGAAGTTATGAATTCTATCAGCAGACAGAGTTGACAGGCAGTGCCCTAGAGTTTGATGCAGGTTAATACAGTGATTAATACCTTGTTTAAAAAATGGTAGGCCTTTGTGGGGTAGTTTGAATTATCAACCTGCTAAGATGCTCTAAAATTGCACATGGACCCAGCGTCAAAATTCAAAGTTTGAAAAAAAACAAATTGATATGGCTTAGTCTCCAATGTGCCCCTTCAACATCCACATATCCATTAAAAAGGTACACATGGGGGTATTGTTGTACTAAGACGACATAGCTGAGCAACATAATAGGTGTTATACTGCCGTAGCACATAATGATTGCAAAATATACAGTAACATCTCCAAGTGTGTGTCAAAAAGGCAGAAAAAAATGCTAATTGCTACTAGACTTGGTACAAACTAGCAAAAAAATGATCCTACGCTAGGGTTTAAAATATGCCATTTGAAATACCCTGGAGTGTCTACTTTTACAAATGATAGGCCTTTGTGGGTTTTTTCCGAACCGTCAAACTGCTATAATGGCCCAAATTGAAACATAGGCCCATCAAATCCGTCTCTCATAATTCTACTGTAAATACCAAAATGGACAGGTCTCTAATATGGCATTGTAGCTTCACGAAATAGTGCCAAAGACATACAATGGGTGTATCATTTTACTCAGAAGACTTAGCTGAGCATAATTTTGGGGCTTTGATCATAGTGGCACATGTCAAATATACAAAATGCCCAGCAAAAAAGTAATGCGGATGTAAAAAATGCCCAAATTATTTTTTACCACAAACATTGACATACATTGGTGAAAAATTAGGGGCATGTTAAGGCACAATATGCACCATATGAGATACCCTGGAGTGTCTACTTTTACAAATGGTAGGCCTTTGTGGGGGTTTTTCGAACAGTCAAACTGCTATAGTGGCCCAAATTGAAACATAGGCCCATCAAATCCGTCTCTTAAAATTCTACTGTAAATACCGAAATGGACAGGTCTCCTATATGGCGCCATAGCTTCACGAAATAGTGCCAAAGACATACAATGGGGGTATCGTTGTACTCAGCAGATGTAGCTGAACACAAAATTAGGTTTTGTACAGGAATAGCACACACTAACTTTACGAAATACACATGAGAAGGTCTTTGTTATAATTTTGTGTGTCAAAAACCAAAAAAAACTAAATTTTAGTCCACTATTTAGCAGGGATTGGCGGTGAAATGGCTACATAAAAAGTGTCAAAATAATGTTAGTTAAATAGCCTGTGATGTCTGCTTTAAATAAATATATACTTTTGTGTGGCAATTTTGTTTTCTTTTATGGCTATTAGGCTTACAAGACAAACATACCAAATTCTAAAATCGCTCCACATTAAAAGTTTATTTTACTCCTTGTGTTTTGTGAGCTGTAACTACCAAAAAAAACTGAAAATCCCAGACACATTATATATTCTGTAAATCAGAACAACTAAATTAATTTATTTTTAATTACTTTCCTTAACCTGCACAAATTATGCACACATTATTATTGCAAAAACTGAAGAAAAAAAACAATATTTTTAAATTTGTGGGCATTTGTTTGTATTTTTTTTATAATAAATAAGCATTTATATATGTATATGTTAAAACAATTTAAAGCCCTTTTTGTCCTTTAAAAAACGGTATATAATAATATGTGTCGGTGCAATAAAATAGTAAAATGCAAACTGCAGTTGAACGCAAACAGCAAAAAATGTGAAAATTTCTTGTGTCCTTAAGTGCAAGACAAGCTTTTGAAGCTGTGTCCTTAAAGGGTTAACGAGTCTCGGCACTGGAGTAAAGGAAAATAATAACTTATAAAATTACTTTTATGGCAAACAGTGGGGGAGAAGAAAAGCATTAAATAAACCAGCAAACAGTGCACAATAGCATTATGAATGCAGGCTATAGTGTTCCTATAGTGTCCTTTTCCAATATTAGGAAAATAATGAGAATCCTGTGGTAAATAGAGGATTCAAATATATACTTCTATTCTAGGGGGCTTATGAAATTATATAGTTTGTTGATCTTACAACCAAGTTGCAAATGTTTAATAAAAAATTGTATAGAGCGAAAATTCTCCAACTCCATATTTTTTATGCTTGTTTTATAAGTTAGTCTGAATATAAAATGAGAAGAGAGTATGAAGGAACATAGGATCATTCACTTCAGGTAGAAATAGTGTTGCTAAACAGTTTTAATCTACTAAAGTCCTTCCATGAAACTAATGATTTTTTTTGTTTCCATATCTTTCCTCAAGGTCCTGCAATCTCTTCATATGATCTTCTGAACGTCAACCATGAACACTATATAGACAGGATCACTCTATTGGCGAGAATATATGCAAAAATGGAGCAAGATTGCTCCGAGCTCCCCAATATTACAGAGTATTGGTCAGCTTCAATATCTCCGTTTGACAATTTGTCCATGTTGGTACCCACCAACATGTCCAGCAACGTCACCATGCCATTTTATGACATGACAAGCAATGCCGTCCTAACCTTTATTTACTTTGTTGTGTGTATTGTTGGACTGTGTGGCAACACTTTGGTCATCTACGTAATTCTCCGTTACGCCAAAATGAAGACAATCACCAACATATACATCCTTAATCTGGCAATTGCAGATGAGCTCTTTATGCTCGGCTTGCCTTTTCTGGCGATGCAGGTTGCCTTGGTCCACTGGCCATTTGGCAAAGTTATTTGCAGAATTGTCATGACTGTAGATGGACTAAACCAGTTTACAAGCATTTTCTGCCTGACAGTAATGAGCGTAGATAGGTATCTTGCAGTGGTTCATCCCATCAGGTCAGCCAAATGGAGGAGACCTCGGACAGCTAAAATAGTCAATGCTGCTGTGTGGACCATCTCTCTTTTGGTAATAATGCCTATTATGAGTTATGCTGGAGTGCAAAGTTACCACGGAATAAGCAGTTGCACCATAATCTGGCCTGGAAAGTCTAACATCTGGTATACTGGCTTCATAATCTATGCGTTTATACTGGGATTTCTGGTTCCACTTAGCATCATTTGCCTTTGCTATCTCTTCATCATCATTAAAGTGAAGTCCTCTGGGATCAGAGTAAGTTCTTCTAAGCGTAAAAGGTCAGAGAAGAAAGTCACCAGAATGGTGTCTATAGTGGTGGCAGTTTTCATCTTCTGTTGGTTGCCCTTCTACATTTTTAATGTTTCATCTGTCTCTCTATTGATTGTGCCAAATCCAGGCATTAAGGCTATTTGGGACTTTGTGGTGGTTCTGAGCTATGCCAATAGCTGTGCCAATCCTATACTGTATGCCTTCCTCTCCGATAACTTTAAAAAGAGTTTTCAGAATGTCTTGTGTTTATCTAAAGTGAGTGGCATGGATGAAGGAGACAGAAGTGACAGCAAGCAAGATAAATCCCGACTAAATGAAACCACAGAAACTCAACGCACTCTACTTAATGGAGACCTCCAGACCAGCATCTGAGTATGGGTCACTAGCAAGCAACACTAATGTGAGGCCAGAGACTACCATCTGAGCTACTCTGAGGGGAAACATCTGAACAAAATATCTAAAAAAAGAGCAGGTCAAATTTGTAAGTTGAGAATTGTTCAACAATCACTATACTATACAGTTATATTATCTACATGTGTCAAAATGGAAGTGTGTATTAATATTTATGTGATACATAGCCTTCTTATGAGGCCTTCACTGCCAGAGCTGTATGATGTCTACCAAGCTTTAGAGCACAGCGGTCTCTCTTTCTTGCCTGCTCATTGAATCTTTGCCTGTAAAAATGAAAGACACCTATGCCAACTTTATGGTGGATCTAAAGAGCTCAACATGTCAAGATTGGGAAATAATGAAGGTCCCAGAAAACAGAAGGCAATAATACTCCATCAAGAGCACGTCTTCTTTGATTTTACAGTAAAGTTTGGTACACCAAAATAACTAATAACCCAAACTATATATCTATTGATTTTATCCAGTGCAGTATCCTAAATGCTTCCCAACAACAGAGGAGACTAAAATCAGTGGGACATCTTCTACCTTTTAATGTGTCCTAAAATAGACCAAGTGCACCTGTTTCTACAAATCTACAAATCAGTGCCGATACAAAAAATAAAATATATCTAAATTCTTCACCTGGACCTAATATTGTCTTTGGCACAACATGGCCTTATTACCAATCATATTACTTTTTGAACAGATACAAGAGCTCCTTCATTATTTGTTGAAGACTTTTTTTTTTTTTTTTTTAGGGAAATGTTGGCTGCCGATTGATTGTTGGTTTTCCACTTTCTAAATTTTATTGCAATTGCCTACTGTAAGGTGGGGTAACTGGCATACCTGCAGCTGTAACTGATTGAAAAGATGAATTACCTGACTGATAGTGTTGGGAGTTGTCACACTTTAACAGCACTTGGGGACCTGGTTAACTTACCCAAGTTATGGTTAACTTTTAGCACCCCAGCATGTGCTAGTACTCCAGTTTACCAATAATCATAAAAGGAATGATGTAATACACCTATTCACCACTAACATATCCTATACCTCTGTTACATTTAGATGGGCATGTCCAACCTTTCACCATTAGGAAAATATGAGCTTACACGTGGAAGAATCTTTGTTCGTCTGTCATTGTTCTGAATTAAAATCCTGTTCAGACAATGGCAGAGGTGAAATTTAGAGACCTGATCTCCAAATTTTGTGCTGATCTAGACCTCGAGAACAGTCTCTCAAAAATCTCCAAATTTTGTGCTGATCGAGACCATGAGCACAGTCTTCAAACATTCTAATTTCTGCATCTTCTACAAACAGCCTTCATGTACATAATAAGTGGACAACAGACAAACCTGCGACATTAACCTCTATTGCATGTTTATAGTTACACCATTTTGTAGGATATATACTATTTTACTAATATCATATATATATATATACTTATATAGTTAGCAATAACTAAAATTAAAGTGGACATCAGAAATAAAACAAAACAAAACATGTTTCAGAATGTATTAAATTGTGTTAATACACTTATAAATGCAGGGGTATCACGTATTGCACTTAAATTGTCTAGAAATAAGCTTTGCATTAGTAAATGAGAAGACAATTCAAGACAGTTCATCCCATGAAAGGAGCTTCTAGAAGCTGTTCCGGTGAGAGGACAAACATTTTTTTTTAAATGATTCTAGCCTGGGACTGTATCTTGATAATTTAAACCATGTATTGAAATGTGTATCCCCACTAGAAAGTTCTAGATATATTAAACAAAAACAAAAACAAACTTTTACAGCAGTCTGTTCCACTGAATAAAAGATTGATCTTTCAGCGCCAGCTGTATGGCTGGATCAGACAGGGCAGACAGACATGTCAATGTTACAGACAAGGCTGTTCTTGGATCATGGTACTTGATGTGGTGCACACCAAGTACCATCAAGTCAAGTCAAACATCTTTGGAGATGGAGATGGTTTTATATAAAGATTTATTCCAGAGGCCAAGTAACACACTTGGAGTAATCAGCAAAAATCTCCATTTTGCTTTCATGGTGATAGCTATAATTTTATAAATTTGCCCCAGAAATGCTCTTTATACAAAACTTTATAGTCAACAGCAATTGGAAGACCAAAGGCAAGATGTGGCAGTGACACTAATCAACTGCTCTCCCGTGTCTGCAGTGTAGAACTTCCTATGGTGGACATCACAGACAGAACCAGTTTTGATTGCTGCTAATATTGGAATATTACGATTATGGAGTTACGATTCTGGATACCAACGCCTTTCTGATAGAGGATTGGTTGAGAACTGGGGACAGCCAATTAATGATCAATAACTTTGGAGAAAATGTTATCTTTCAGCTAAAGTGCAATTTTTCCAGATTTGACATAAGCTGAACTTCACACTCATTGCACTGCACCAACTAATTTTTTTCACATTGTTGACCTCATCAAAACTAAATGTGTGGCTAATAAACATGCACCCAGTGACATGCTTGCATAGCTAATGTGTGGACATGTTTTAGCCATCACCATCATAAGATTATGTTGGAACAACTTGCACTTCATTTTGTTTTCACTGACACATTTTGGAAGACATAATTAGTCTTTCTTTCCAACTCTCTTAAAAGATTCACCTTCTGTTTCATTAGATAAATTTATCTCACCTGTTTTATTGATGTCAATCAGGGTTTGATTTCTATGTTGGGTATAACCAGGTGCAAACTTCACGGACATTCACAATAATTTATGTTTACAAATTGGACAAATATATTCATATTTCTTATTTCTCTACAATTAGAAGATTAATTGAAGAATATAATATTTAAATGCACATATGTATATATATATAATTATAATTTTTTTTTAATACATGTAAATTTAAGCCCACTCTGGGTGAGGGATGGGCAAGCCAATGCCAAATCAGACATGACTTTTCTGTCATGTCTGCAAGTCACTGATCTATCTGGTGCAGGTTTCCAACAGTCATTAGACGTGCTCGCGCTGTGCATCGGGTACAAAGACTATGCAAAAAGCACTTTAGCCAAACTCCCTGTATGGACCACAACGTAGGGGTTGTCTGTGATCCTGGGGTGCTTGACGCCAGGCTCACTCACCCCTTCATTGGGTGGACGCACCTACTTTCCGGCTGTGACATCCATTTAGGGGGTTCTCTAGTGACATGATTTGTGCCACTAGCAATGCCCCCTTGGTAGACCTGACCTCCACCCTCATTAAAGCTGGGGAAAAGTTGGGAGGTATGCTTGTGTACCTATCATGAAATCCGGCCCTGAATATATCTTCTAATTCACCTTTTCTGATTCCTGTGTTATGAATTCTCACTGTTTGTAAGGTTTATTGCACATTTTGTTTTTATGTAGAAAATTAGCTGTTTATCTTACTTAAGGGATGGTCAAACAGTAGATCCTCAGTTTTTCTTGCAAAGCATCATGGAAGGTGTAGTTCTGCACCAGCTGTGGATCTGACTTTTGGTCACCCCGTCTTACACACTTTTGATGCCTTTCACTTACTGAACACGTGCTGTGTGATTTTACAATGCGTTTCCTTAGATATGAAATAATAGACAATTTTTATTTTATTTATGTATTTTCAGACAGTGCTTAAATGATAACAATATTTGTGGTTACAGTAAACTGACAGAACAATCCTTATCTCTCTTATTACTGGGAAAATGATTCTGAAAACAAGCATTTAGATAAGAAAAGCCTGCAAAGCAGGAGTGGACTGTCCATCATGGTAATAGGTATTTCCTCCCATAAGGGGGCACTCAAGAAGCAAAGGGCACAGTACAGATCACATGCCCTGATTGTCCAATAGTCCAAGATCTGGCTGGGCCACACTGTTTTTGGTTTCATATCTGGCCATCCAGGGTTTGGCCAGATGAGTTATACTTTGGTCATATTGGTGTCTATAAATACCTGATCAACCAGGATACTTCACCCATCTCTGCCCTAGCTTTTCTCATTTAACAATATGCCACCATTTCCAGCCATGTACTTCTTAGTAATTGAAATTTCACGATTTCCTTTCCTCTTCTTGCTACACACAAAATAGCTTTACATTTTATGTGCTCATAGAGAAAATATTCTTCAATCGGCAGCGTGCCCTAGACGTCTGGCTCACTGTGCTAGTGGCTAATATATTGTGTGGCATACAGAGAGCTGGGGACTGGCATACTTACTGTCAGTAAACCAGCAACAGGCTTGTTATTCTTAATACGTGAAGTCCTGGCCTCCTTTCGCCAGCTGACACTTGTTTCACAACCCACCTGTCTGCTCCTATTCTCAGCCACTAACTGCAAATATTGACACAGGACTTACCATTGACTGACTCAAGCTATAAAATCAAATAAGGACAGGTGCAGGAGAAGATAACAGAGGTGTGGGCACCAGAGCTGGAGTGTGATTATTTTAACCTTTTGTGTGCCAGAAGGATTTCTATATTGCTCCTTTTGTCATTTAGATGGGCTAAACAAATCACATGTACCTTGGTAGATGAGAGCCATAACCTTCATCAATGTTCCTGTCTGAACACACAGTTCCTGTACTTTTGTGTTTTGGTGTTGTTCTTCACTCTTTTTTGTATTTAGTACTGCTTTAAAGGGACACTCTAATCACCAAAACAACTTTATCTTAATGAAGCAGTATTGCTGTGTAGATCATGCTCCTATAGTCTCACTGCTCAATTATCTGCCATTAAGGAGTTAACGTAAATCACTTTGATTATACAGTCTAAACCACGCCTCTCTGCATATGACTTGCACAGCCTTCCCAAACACTTCCTGTTAAAAGAGATCTAACATTTAAATTTCCTTTATTGCACAGTTTGTTTAATTTAGAATTTCTTGTCTAATGCTTTGCTAATAGCCTTCTAGATCCCCATCAGACTCCAGTGTATGATTAGAGGTCAGTTCACAGAGCAGGAGATAAAAAATGTCCAAGGTAAGTAAGATATGAAATCATTTATGCAAGTAGACTGTGTGGCTAGGTCAGAAACAAAAGTGACAACTCCTAAATGGCAGAGAATTGAGCAATGAGAATACCATGGCATAATCTATTCACCAAAATGGCATTATTAATTTAAAGTTGTTTTGGTGACTATATTGTCCCTTTAGGTGGGTATGCTTTGAAATGTGCTGTCATGTGTTTTTCTTTTACATTTTTTCTAGATTCATTAAGAGTGTTATTAGAAGGAACCCCTAATGCCACATCCGTGTTAATAGTTCCATTGTAGATTTGTGCACAGTAACTTTTGAGGTGAAAAGAGATCCAAAGATCATTGTGCCCAATTCCCTGGAAACCATGAGCTCTGTACCAAGTGGGACTATTTAGAATTTTAGACTTCTGTCCCGCTGTCCCGAGCTGTGTTCCCTGATGTCTCACATTTAGGAATACCAGGAAAATGCTACCAATCCGCATCTGACAGTGTGCCAGCCTGGCAAGCATTCATACCATGTTCCTTGCAATGGGTGACAATACATTATAAGAAAAGTTGTGTACAGTCACTGGGTAGTGAGACAATCCTTAAAATATATTGCCAGATACAATTAAAATTCCTCTTTCTCTTCATGATGACAGATAATCGGACGCAAATGTGACTTAAAACTCATTCAACTCAAAGTATTTACTTTATTTTACACGCTCAGCTGGGAGATGAAGTGGAGGACAGGAGCCCGGGCTAATGATTAATCGCAGGGCTACCCTACCATGTGTATTGTTAAAGCATATGACAAATGACATACAATGCCGTTTAATTAGAACTATTTTTAAATGTAACCCCTTCATAACCAGCAGAGTACTTATTACATGGTGTGTAGGGTCAAGTGGGCCAGAGATCTGATTATCCAAAGTTAAGTACTTGACGTCAGTGAACCCTAACACAAAAAGACAATTTAACGTTAATAACTTGGTTATTTTGGAATATAACTCCTGCTCACACAAAGACTGGATAACTGCTGTGTTTTCTGGCATGCAAAGGGTTAGTTATTTGTATTGATGATTTAAACCCTGTTGCTGCAGCTCGTCACGCTAATATCTGTTCTCCCTCGAGGCGGTTGTACTATCCTTAAATTCCTCATTTCAATATAACAAAGGATGCAGGCGAAGCAGTATCCATGGAAACGTGTGCTGCTGTTGGGTAGACTGTCTGAGGCATGGAACAGAAACCTTTGAATGTCTGTGATATGAAGGTTGTGACAATCAGGGATTCCTCTAAGTGACAGAAAGCAGGGACGTGGCCCAGGGGGTTTGATGTGTCTTGAGTTGTGCCCCTTTGGTCATTAATGTCATTACCAGACATCACTAAGGTCTAAGTACAGAATGATAAACCAAAAGATCAAAGAAAACTAAATAACAAGTTATCTTCCTATTATACCCTGATCAGCCACAACCACTGACAGGTGAAATGAATAAAACTGATTAAATCGTTACAGTGGCTCCTGTCAAGGGGTGGGATATGTCAAGCAATTGAACCATTAGTTCATGAATTTCATGTGTTGGAAGCAGGAAAAATGGACAAGGGCCAAATAGTGATGGCTAGACGACTGGTCAGAACATCTCAAAAACAGCAAGTCTTGTTCTCGGTATGCAGTGGTTAGTACCTACCAAAATCGCTGCGAGGAAGGAGAGACAGTGAACTGGCATCAGGATCATTTATGCAAGTGGGTAGCGAAGGCTAGCCTGTCTGGTCAGATCACACAAGAGCTACTGTAGCTCAAATTGCTGAAAAACTTAATGCTGTGATAGAAAAGTGTCAGAACACACAGTGCATCGCAGTTTGCTGCATATGGGGCTGCGTAGCCACAGACCGGTCAGAGACCTGTCCATAGCTGAAAGCGTCTTTAATGGCGTCTCTACCATGGATCAATGAATCATGTTTCAATCAGGTGGATGGCTGGGTGCGTGTGTGTTGTTTACCTGGGGAAAAGATGACACCAGGATGCACTATGGAAAGATGGCAGGTCTGCGGAGGCAGGGTTAAGCTCTGGGCAATGTTGTGCAGGGAAACCTTGGGTCCTGGCATTTATGTGGATGTGACTTTCACACGTACCAACTACCTAGAGATTGATGTATACCCCTTTATGGCAGTGGTGTTCCCTGATGGCAGTGCCCACTTTCAGCAGGATAATGCAACCTGTCACACTGCAAAAATAGTTCAGTAATGTTTTGAGGAACATGTCAAAAAGTTCAAGGAGTTGCCTAGCTCCCTAGCTCTTAATCAACATCTATGGGATGTGTTGGAACACCAATTGTATCCATGGAGGCCCCACTTGCAAGTTGCAGGACTTCAAGCAATGGTGGGGAACTTTTTTTCTGCCACAGACCATTTGGATATTTATAACATCATTTGGGGGCCATACAAAATTATCAACTTAAAAATTTACCTGCTATATTTGGTCAAACGTAAATAACTCACTTCAAAAGTGATTGCTAGAACTGCTTCTTTTTGGTGATGCATATGATGTTATCTGGTATTGATGACATTGCTACTCGCAACTGCTTTCCCAGGTTTGAGTTGGTCAGTCTGGAGCCACACAGACTGCTGAATACACACACAGCAGTGAGGGGTGCAGTGTGTGTGTGTGACGTATGTAGTGTATGTGAGAGATGTAGTTTGTGTGAGGGGTGCATTATGTGTGAGTGGTGCTGTATGTGTAAGGGATGCTGTGTGTGTATGTGTGATGGAGTGCAGTGTGTATATGTGATGGGGTGCAGTGCGTGTGTGAGGTGGTGTGAGGGGTGTAGTGTGTATGAGGGGTGCCGTGTGTGTGTGAGGGGTCTATATTGTGTAGGGGGGGGGTGATCAGGGAGAAAATTTATATTTTTTTTTTAAAAAGAAAAAAAAATGGCAATGCTCCGACCTATATGCTCGTAAGAGGAACACAGCCTCCTGGGTCATCCTCCTATCACTCAGCCTCCCGGATCCTACATCCCTCCCTCTCCCCTAACGAACTGCCAGGAGGACTAGCCCAAGAAAGGCATATAGCAGGGCTGGCTCTCCATGGGCTGGATCAAATGGCCCATGGGCACAACTTTCCCCACCCCTGATTTAAAGAATCTGTGGTTTAGTGAGTCATGATATGCATTAACTCTCACAGTAATATGCAGTGTATATGAGTTTATCATACAGCTTCAAAGCATAACTCATAGTAACATGCAGTGCGTATAAGTGTATCACCGAGCTCCTCTGCAATAAAACTCAGTAACATGTAGTGTCTATAAATGTATCACCGAGCTCCTCTGCAATAAAACTCACAGTAACATGTAGTGTCTATGAGTGTACCACCCAGCTCCTCTGAAATAAAACTCACAATAATGTGCAGTGTGTAGAGGTTTATCAGAGGGCCCCAGCTGCACAGAATGTTAATGTTTAAAGCACATGATTTTTAGGGACACCGAGGTACCCAATAAGAGCCCTTGGGAAATAAGGCTAAATGTTCATCTACTACATGCTTACAATAACCCCACCTGCAGCCAAGCAGCCCTTTCCTTGGCCATTGATTTGTTGTTAGGAAGGAAATTTTTACAAAGCCTCAAAGCAAAGAGTTAGGATGGACCCCTCACAATGTATAAAGCAAAGAGTTAGGATGGGCCCCTCACAATGTAATATAATGACAAGTTTAACAACAAGTTTAAAAACATACAGCTTTACGCATTCTCCAACAAGTCCCTTGTCACAAGTCAGACAAAAGATCAGATGACATAGGAATTAAAAATATTTCTCCACTCTCTGCTAATCTGCTTCCATGAAATATTACGCAGTGAGATACAACGCTGGACCCTCGCTATTCAACCATATAAAGAGTGTTAGGCTCTGTCGTTTCTAAAAACTGTAAATCATGTCATAAAAATGTTAATAAAATTCTACTCTGCCAAAGTGGGGAATTTTTCAGCACTGTGTTACAAGCCGTTCAGGTATCCGAGACATGCACGTTGTTTTAGAGCTCAATAAATATTTACAGTGACGGTTATGAAGTATAGACGGGGAAATGTTTTGTAAACGGGTACAAAATGACTGTTTCCATGAATGGGACAGGTGACGAAAAGGAACGTTATGCAGAGGGAAAACAGGGCATGTGTACACATAGAAAAAAAATAGGTAATTCAACTTTCTTACTATATGTGCTTGTCCCAGGAAGAAGGGCTGGTAGTTGTAGGGGAGCCCTGGTCCTAACAGGGACTTTTCTAAGCTGGATCACCAAGAGTAGAATCAGGAGCAACAAAATGCCAAGTAAATAGCCCACCTCCTCCCCTGTAACTGGACGACACAAAGTTCTGGGAGTACAAATGAAGTTTATTCTGCCACACACAGCTTTTATGCATTGCCCCTAGCATGGGGTTTCCAAATCAAAACCACAAGGGCTTCTTTTCCAAGAGCCTTTGTGTTTGAGAGATAATTGAGCTCAAATTAGGATAACTCAATTATCTCTCAAATACAGAAACCTACATACATTTCTATCTGTGGCAAAACAAGCCACTTATTTTTATGAGAGACTGAGTTGGTTTGACTATTTGAGGTTTCTGAACAGAATATGGATATATTGTTCGTCAGTCAAACCAACCACCGAACGGGGAGACCACCCAAATGAGTCGTGTGCCTCCAACTGACTATTGTAACACCAGAAAACCGCAAGGTTCTAAATGGTCGGATTAGGTGGCCGCCATTCATATGACCGAACATGTGGCGGTGGCAGTCAATGCGCACGAACACACAGCGGTGTTTGGTAGTCGAGTGCTTGGAACTATAATCGGACACTCGACCGCGTGAACACCGCTGTACTTCCATCTTGTTCATACGTTCATTTCCCTTCATCTAGAAAGAGCGGCATTCGACTAAATTGAACAAATGAACACCAGACACACGACTAACCCATTCATGAACCATTGTACTCGTTATTTTAATAGTGAAAACGGTCAAAGCATACTGTTTTGGGGCTTTGCCTCGTGGTTGACCGGTATAACCTTCACTCGAATGTCGTTCCTGTTCTACCGAACGGATCTAAGTGGTATTTCGACAGACTGGGAGCTCAGATCCCTGCTATTCGGTGAAGTGTCTTGCATGGAGTTATGATTAATATTATGGGAGTTATGAGGTTTTAAAATATTGTTTAATTTTCTGTATGTGGGAGATAATCTAATTAAAGAATTGTCTTCCGAATAAAGAAAAGGAGTCTGGGAAATGTGTCTGTGTTCCCTGTCCCGAACAAGGTCCACCAGGGGAAAACCCCTGGAATGTAATTAAAGAAACCCCTTGCATGGGGAACTGTATAAAAGCCAGCTGTGGCTTAATAAAAACCAGTTGACTCCCAAAGCTGTGTATCATCCAGTTGTTGGGGAATTGGAATGGGAATTGCTGCGCTACGCTTCTCTTGAATGCTGATTAAGTCTACCAGCGGAGATATTGCAGTTAATACTTCTACTCTGCTACACGAACATACCCCAAAATTACATGAAAAGAATACTGGAACCCCATAAAAATCATATTCCTGAATAGCCTCGATCTGAGCACACAACATATCCAAAAAGCGCTCAGATCGGTTTGGTAAAACTAAAGTTATGTTCGAACCAAGTTTTGACTGACCGACCATGAGGTGATAGCCCAAACAGTTCCAGAGAATTGTACAGGATGGATGGTCAGGTTTCGGAGGTTCCTGTGCGAACACAGACGAATGCTCCCCTTGGCTGCTATGGAGCGAATGCTCCCCCTGTTCGGCAGATACTATGTTATGAACGCCATTCGTCTAGCTGTTTGGGAAGGGGGATAGGCAGTGGTACCATCTTTGCCCGGGTTCATTGAGAGGCAATGCCAAAAACAGTTCCAGGCATTAGACGATCAGGCGCCATTTGGGGTATACCATAGGCCGGACTCTGGAGTCGCATACTGGCAGCGGCAATGTGAGCGGAGTCTGCTTGTTGGCTAGAGGGGGGTGCTGAGATTTAGTAGAGGGGGGTGCTGTGGTTTAGTAGAGGGGGACAGGGATTTAGTAAAGGGGTGCTGTGGTTTAGTATAGGGGGGACTGGAATTTAGTAGAGGGGGGGACTGGGATTTAGTAGAGGGGGGGACTGTTGTTTAGCACAGGGGGATGCTGTGGTTTAGCAGAGGAGGATGCTGGGGTTTTTTTTTTTGTAACGGAGCTTCCTGTACCCCAGTTGGGTACCTCCGCCGACAGATGCTCCTAGTGCTCACCAAGGACTCCAAGCACTCCACCAGACACCATCAGCACCACAGTCCCCACGTCCAACGTTACAGCTTGGTTGGGAACTCGCCGTCTCCTACCCACCCTGTACCTATGACAAGGCTCCAATGGTTGAACCTCTTTTCCTCCAGAGAGTCAAGAAGGAACAGTGATTATAATCCCAGGGGAGGATAGTGGTGATATAGCAATCCCCTGGGTAGCTGCAGCCTTTTCTCCCACACATGAGTCAGAGACTCTCTGTTGAGGGTAAAACAGGAACTCCAGTTTAATGGGACACACTGGCCTTTTATACAATTTTCCCAGCAAGGTTGACCTTGTTGGGCATCGAATTCAAAACATGCAAGCCAATAAAAACAGAGGATCACATTCAGACACTCCCATACAGAATACACAATCCCTCCCCTCTGCCTGTGATATAATTAACGAAGACAATGAACTAACTTAATTAACTCTAAGCAGAAAATACATACATTTTTACAAATCCCCTGATAGCCCTGATCTGGGTGAACAACATATCCCAAAAATCACCCAGATCAGTGCAGGGGTTCAGCAATTTTTTTGAAGTCCCATTTTGACTGACCGTGCACATGGTCCTATGCCCAAAACAGTTCCAAGGAATTAGGGCCAACAGTCTGTCTCTCTTTATGGAGTACAAAAGAACTTACATTACCTGAATGGAGCCTTTTAAAGTGTATTGGGCAAGGTATATTGCAGAGCCCATAGTCACAGGGTAGGAGGCAAGCAAACAGGCCCCACCAAAAACCAGTGCCGAGGTCACTTTCGCCTCATTTTCATACTGTACTTTTCAAAATAAACCTCTGAAAATTTAAAGGGACACTATAGTCACCAGAACAACTACAGCTTACTTAATTTGTTCTGGTGAGTAGAATCATTACCTTCAGGCTTTTTGCTGTAAACACTGTCTCTTAAGAGAAAATGCAGTGTTTACATTACAGCCTAGTGATAACTTAGAGATCCTTCCTGGGTCATGGCTGCCTAAAATGCATCCAAACATTCAGTGTTTCCTCCCTCTGCATGCAGACACTGAACTTTCCTCATAGAGATTCATTGATTCAATGTATCTCTGTGAGGAAATGCTGATTGGCCAGGGCTGTGTTTGAATCATGCTGGCTCTGCCCCTGATCTGCCTCTTTGTCAGTCTCAGCCAATCCTATAGGGAAGCATTGTGATTTGATCAGGCTACCACTTCTGATGATGTCAGCAGACTGCTTGTTTTTTTGTTTTTTTTTGGCAAACAACATGCAGATCTACAGTTTCTGGCTTGAATACAGTAAGATTTTGCTATATTTATGGAGGCATGACGGGCCCAGGGGGGCTAGATGGTGGTTTTAACACTATAGGGTCAGGAATACATGTTTGAGTTCCTGACCCTATAGTGATCCTTTAAGGCGTTTTTTTTTTATTTTACTTTTGCGGCCCACATAAACTTAAGCCTTGTTTATGTGGCCTGTGCTAGACTTTTTGAGTTTGACATGCTTGCTCTACACTAATACACACTATACACAATACCCACTTAAGCTAATATATTAACCTTTCATTCCTACGTCATCCTAATACTAACCCTTAGCCCTTACACTACTACACTAAACTCCCTTTACATCCCTACACAACACTAATCCTAACCCTTACATTACTACACTAGATTAGCCTATATTCCTATGCTATCCTAACACTAACCTTTAACCCTTACACTACTACACTAGATTAACCTATATCCCTACGCTACCCTAACACTAACCTTTAACCCTTACACTACTACACTAGATTAATCTGTGACGGACCACCTGGCACCCCGACAGGGGGCCTCCTCCAATCGCTGCTTGCTAGCTGTCACCGAGTACCATAAGCACTGCACCGGACACCATAAGCACCATAGTACCTTAGCTGCCGCAGCTTAGCTGGGGTCTTGCCGTACCTTCCCACTTTGGACCAAACTCCAACTCCCAGTGGGAAGGCCACTCCTCCAAAGGAGTATAGCAGGTATAGCAATTTAGCTCTTACAAGAGCTGGTGATTATAGCTGGTATAGCTGTTCCGTACAAACATGAGATGAGACTCTATGTTGAAGGTAAGCAGGAACTCGTTTAATGGAAGACACAACAGGCCTTATATGCAGGTCCCCATGCAAGGGGCACTCGCCTGTGGACCGGAGAGTAAACCACAGTAGAAACAAATACATAATTACTTTGGCTCTCAGGTCTAGGACACTCCCATACATAATAAGATAATCCCTCCTCTGTGCCTGAGACATAATTGGATCGGGAACTAAACCAATTATCTCCAGGCACAGAAAAAACATGCAATACAACAACATCCCAAAAATACCCCTAAAACACATGGAAACCCCATAAAAGTCATATCCCCTGATAACCCCTGAACCGATCTGGGTGATTTATGGATATGTTGGTCGCCCAGATCGGTTCAGGGGTTCGGGACTTCCATAAAAGTCATAATTTTGATCGACTGTGCACATGGTCCTATGCCCAAAACAGTTCCAGGAAATTAGGGCCAACGGTCGTGTAGCGAAAGCCACTTCGCCACTGGGGTTTGAAGGGGATTACTTGCCAGCCTTTTACCCTGTGACTATGGCCCCTGTGACAAAGTGCCCTTCGCCACTTGGTCCTGGAGAGGCCTACTTGCCAGCCTCCTCCCCTGTGACTATGACTCTTTCATGTATCTGGCTTTAAAGTCCCTAGTCTACTTTCAGACAGACTATTTATGTAGGCTGCTTTATTTATCTTATGTTTTAGTCACCCTGTACCCATTATAGGTGCAGGGTGTGTGTAATGTAATTGTTTATAGTGTGTGTGTATGTACTGTGTAATGTATTGCCTGCTGTCTTGTACTACTGAGGTTTGCTACCAACTAGGTGGGTTTGGCTATGGAGCATGTCTAGTGCCCTCTGTTGGTAGCAACAGCAATATGCACTACCTGAATTGCAAGACTGGTTCATTTGCATATTCGGGTAGATTTGCATATTTCTAATTCTGCAGGCAGGTGAGATATTTACTGTTAAATATTGTCTCCCCCACCCCTTTAAAAATGTGCCATTGTGTTGTGATAAGTCACTGTGTGTTGCCCTGTATGGTTTGGCTGTTTGTGATTTTATTGAGGTTTCACAACAATGTTATTGTGGTGACCCTATGGGCTGGTCCCAAGGGAAATAAAGGTTTAGACAGTTCTTCTTAATTTCTCTAAACATAGCCTTGTCTCGTTATTGGAGGGAGCTGTTATAATCACACTGGGGATTGCTATGCTCTGCATGCTCCCCTGAGCTTTAATCACTTAGCTCTTTTAAGAGCTTGTTCCTGACACGCTCTCCTTGGAGGAGGGGTCTTCACCACACAGTCCTGGATGCTGGAGGTTCATACAGGGTGGAAGGAAGAGATCTTTCCCACACAGTCCTGGAGGACAGAAGCTGATCCAGGGTGGAAGGAAGACGGCGAGACTCTAGTCAAGATACAGCGGTTGCCGAGTCTGTGGTGGTTGTGGTGTCTGCTGCACTGCTTGGAGTCCTCAGGAAGCGCTAGGAGCATCCGTCAACGGAGGGTACTCAGTCGGAGTACAAGGAGCTCTGTTACATTGGTGGCAGCGGTGGGATGGCGTCCTAGTGCGAGGAGAAGCAGCTCAGAGACACTGGTATCGTATGAGAGGTTATTGAGGGCAATGCTAGCCACTGTGCAGCGTCCCTAACTACAGCAGCATGGAGCAGGCATGGATAGAGCCCTGCGAAGAGTACCTCAACAGGATACGTCGCTATGAGGACGACGCTTACATTGAGGAGGTAAAGAGGCGGTTGGTCTGCTATGGCCCAGACCTTTCAAACGAGGTGGTCCACCAAGTAATGCGCCAGTTGAGTGCTGAGAACAGTGCGGCAATGGCCTTTGAGCAAAAACTGTGGAGGTTGAGGATATGGACACCTAGTCTCTAGCGGCAGTGCAAGTTACAGGGAGCCGAAGGCGTCGTCCTTCCTCCCCAGCGGCAGTGCAAGTCACAGGGAGCCGAAGGCGTCGTCCTTCCTCCCCAGCGGCAGTGCAAGTCACAGGGAGCCGAAGGCGTCGTCCTTCCTCCCCAGCGGCAGTGCAAGTTACAGGGAGCCGAAGGTGTCGTCCTTCCTCCCCAGCGGCAGTGCGAATTCCAGGGGGCCGAAGGTGTCGTCCTCCCCCCCCAGCAGCAGTGTGTCCTACAGGGAGCAGAAACAGTTGGTCTCTCTCCCCAGCGGCAGTGTAAGTTACAGGGAACTGAAGGTGTCATCCTTCCTCCCCAGCGGCAGTGCAAGTTACAGGGAGCCGAAGGCGTCGTCCTTCCTCCCCAGCGGCAGTGCAAGTTACAGGGAGCCGAAGGCGTCGTCCTTCCTCCCCAGCGGCAGTGCGAATTCCAGGGGGCCGAAGGTGTCGTCCTTCCCCCCCAGCAGCAGTGTGTCCTACAGGGAGCAGAGACAGTTGGTCTCTCTCCCCAGCGGCAGTGCAAGTTACAGGGAGCTGAAGGTGTCATCCTTCCTCCCCAGCGGCAGTGCAAGTTACAGGGAGCCGAAGGTGTCGTCATTCCTCCCCAGTGGCAGTGCGAATTCCGGGGGCCAAAGGTGTCGTCCTTCCCCCCCAGCAGCAGTGTGTCCTACAGGGAGCAGAGACAGTTGGTCTCTCTCCCCAGCGGCAGTGCAAGTTACAGGGAGCCGAAGGTGTCGTCCTTCCTCCCCAGCGGCAGTGCAAGTTACAGGGAGCCGAAGGTGTCGTCCTTCCTCCCCAGCGGCAGTGCAAGTTACAGGGAGCCGAAGGTGTCGTCCTTCCTCCCCAGCGACAGTGCAAGTTACAGGGAGCCGAAGGTGTCGTCCTAACTCCCCAGCGGCAGTGCGAATTCCAGGGGGCCGAAGGTGACGTCCTTCCTCCCCAGCAGCAGTGTGTCCTACAGGGAGCAGAGACAGTTGGTCTCTCTCTCCAGCAGCAGGACAATGTTATGGGAGTGGAGACAGGCGGTCTCCCTCTCCAGCGGCAGCCTGTGTTTCAGGGAGAGGAGCACAGCACCCTATCTCCCCAGCGGCAGCTTACCCTACCAAGGGGAGACACCAATCTCCCAGATGGTGCAGAGGGGACCGTGGTCACTGTGTCCGACCTACAGGGATGCTGGACAGCCTGTCCAGATCCCCAACTACCCTCACAGGGACAACAGGAGGAGGGGGTAAGTACGAATTCCCCTCCCCAGCTAACTCCTAACTTGGCCCCAGGGTTAACGTTTCGCCGAATGGTTCACGGAATATCGTCGTTCTTGTGGCGCAATTTGTCCCATAGGAATGAATGGCAAAGCTAGAGTGGGAGCTGGCAAAAGCTGAAAAATCAGGACATGATTTCTAAACTGCCACCACTCCCTATTTTCAGGCCCACCTACACAAATCTTATATCAAAACGTTCAGCTATCCCTGCTGCCACTAAACATGTCAACGGCTAAGCCGTAGTCCTGATAGTTTTCACAATATAATCATTTGTTTGCAACTAACGCCGTCCATTGACATTCATTGAAACTTCACTCTACAAAGCTCAAATTTGAAGTGCAATTTCTAAACTGCAACTGTGCCTTCATTTTTAATACTTCAGAGACATACTATGCATCAAAATGTAGGTCTGGGCCTTGTGATTCTCACAATATAAAGCTCTTCGCTGTAGGATTTATAGTGTTAACCCCCACTGACCCCCACGTTCCCCTGGCTACTGAGCCGGACTATGTCCCAAGCCCCCCAGCGGAAGAGCTGGCAGCTGGGCAGAGTGCAGTCGGCCTCTGCTCTCCCTTTGTCCCTTGTCCAGAGCCTGATGTCCTGCAGGCTATACCAGCAGAAGAGCTGGCATCAGGGCAGACCGCCGCTGGCCTCTGCCCTACCGATCCCCTTGTCACAGGACTGGCCTGCACCCCCCTCCTCCCAGCAGAAGCGCTGGTATCAGGGCAGAGCACTGCTGGCCTCTGCCCCTCAAGTCCCCACAGCGTGTTGCCCTATCACCCCAGAGGAATACCCAGATGCAGTCACTGTTTGCTGTGGGTGGGCTGCTCTAATAACTGTTTGTTGTGGGTGGGCTACTCTGGCACTTGCTTATGGTCGGTAGGTGACTCAACTAACTTAGGCACTGACTGACAGAAAGTCAGGTGTCTGGTTAGTCTTCCCCCCGAAGGGGAGATATGTGACGAAGTGCCCTTCGCCACTTGGTCCTGGAGAGGCCTACTTGCTAGCCTCCTCCCCTGTGACTATGACTCTTTCATGTATCTGGCTTTAAAGCCCCTAGTCTACCTTCAGACAGACTATTTATGTAGGCTTCTTTATTTATCTTATGTTTTACTCACCCTGTACCCATTATAGGTGCAGGGTGTGTGTAATGTAATTGTTTATAGTGTGTGTGTGTGTGTGTACTGTGTAATGTATTGCCTGCTCTCTTGTACTGCTGAGGTTTGCTACCAACTAGGTGGGTTTGGCTATGGAGCTTGTCTAGTGCCCTCTGTTGGTAGCAACAGCAATATACACTACCTGAATTGCAAGACTGGTTCATTTGCATATTTGGGTAGATTTGCATATTGCTAATTCTGCAGGCAGGTGAGATATTTACTGTTAAATATTGTCTCCCCCACCCCTTTAAAAATGTGCCATTGTGTTGTGATAAGTCACTGTGTGTTGCCCTCTATGGTTTGGCTGTTTGTGATTTTATTGAGGTTTCACAACAATGTTATTGTGGTGACCCTGTCCGAAGGGAAATAAAGGTTTTTAGACAGTTCTTCTTGATCCCTCTAAATGTAGCTTTGTCTTGTTATTGGAGGGAGCTGTTATAATCACACTGGGGATTGCTATGCTCTGCATGCTCCCCTGAGCTTGAATCACTTAGCTCTTTTAAAAGCTTGTTCCTGACACGTTCTCCTTGGAGGAGGGGTCTTCACCACACAGTCCTGGATGCTGGCGGTTCATACAGGGTGGAAGGAAGAGTTCTTTCCCACACAGTCCTGGAGGACAGAAGCTGATCCAGGGTGGAAGGAAGACGGCGAGACTCCAGTCAAGATACAGCGGTTGCCGAGTCTGCGGTGGTTGAGGTGTCTGCTGCACTGCTTGGAGTCCTCAGGAAGCGCTAGGAGCAACCGTCAACGGAGGGTACTCAATCGGAGTACAAGGAGCTCCGTTACAGCCCCTTTAATTTATTATGGCTAAAAAAAACTATTTGTGCCTATTGGGACTTTGGACAGTGGTTCTTCGATCTTTCGAACTGGTTCAAAGTGACACTTCGAACCACCGAACAGCCGGACCGCACGCAAGTGAAGTGTGCAGCCTATTTACCTCCCAGGCTGGTAGTTAATCACAGCCAAATTGACGAACGGCTGGGTGGCCCCGTTCGTATAGTCAAACACATGTCGCGGCCATCTTGTTTAGTCGAATGTGTTCAGCTGTGTTTTGTCGTCGCGTTCATGGAACTCAAATCGGACACGTGACGGCACGAGCACCGCTGAACAGTTACCTTCCATGGAACTTCGGCAATTCTAACGGGAGTCGAACGGCGCTCTGTGGGCAGAAGCCCATGAACAAGGGACATATACTGACTGCATTCACGAACGGCTACGTTTGGTAATTCGAATGGTATTTCGACCTTTTGAAATAAACGGCCCGCACAGCCTAATTCTCTGGAACTATTTTGGGCACGCGGTCGGTCAAAAAGAGACTTCCAGGAATTTCCTGAATCCCTGCTCTGATCTGGGTGATTTTTGGATATGTTGTTCACCCAGATCACAGCTGTAAAAATATGTTGTTTTTCTGCTTGGAGATGATTGAGTTACATCAGTACTTGACTCAATTATCTCCCATGCAGAGGGGAGGGATTGTATGCTGTCTGTGGGAGTGTCACCTACTGTACTGCATTTTCATTGGCTTGTAACAATTGTCAGCCTGTTCTCCACAAGGTCCAGGTGGGTGTTCCCTTGCATTGAGACTTTCATAGAAGGCCAGCTGTGGCACCATTAAAAAGGAGTCCTGCTTAACCCTCAACATGTAGCTTGTTCTGAACTATGGGACTGCTGTACTGCTATATCTCCGGCTACTGCTGGAGGTGAGGCCAGTTGCCTCCACTACCCAGGACGTTTTCTGCTGTAGGCTAGAGGGACCGATCATCTCCTCTGCCTGTAATTCCGGCTGCCTCTGGGGAGCGAGACTTGTCTCCTCTCCCTGCATTGTACACTGCCGCTAGGGAGTAGGACCAACTGCCCCTACTCCTGGTACTTCCAGCTGCAGTTAGGGATCTGGGCTGGTTGCCCAACATCCCTGTAGGGCCGGTAGAGAGACCTCAGTCCCATCTCCAACTGCCAGTCTATAAATTCCCCCTGTAATTGAGAAGAGGGACTAGCTGTTGTCAGTATATTTATACTGGCAGACATTTTGTGTTAAGATAGAAATTAAAAGTGTATACTGCCAGTCACCCTCAGAGCATAGGTGACTCCATTTTGTATTACAAGGCTAAGACAGACATAAAATTCTCTATCTGTAACTCTAGTCATTCAGGTCTGAGCTAAGGAATGCGACTAATATAAAAATTAGAGATAAAACCGGAGATAAGGCATGATGTTTGCAGCAAAAGGGGGGTTGAATGCACTTATCTTATCCACTTATAACTTACTAGAAGTATATTAATCATATATAATTAGTACTATGTTAATAATATAGAATATTCATGGATATAATATCAATGAAGAAATATATTATTTACTAATGTTAGAGGAGTATAAATGATCTTAAACACAGTTTTTCACAAGAAAACCAGACACCAAATGACAAATAACATTAAGTAATTAATTTTACTGTCTAAAAAACTAATGGAGTCTTCCAAGTTCCATTGTAAGAAAGAGGTGAAGTAGAGTTTAGACATGTCAGATAGCTTAATTTAAATGTATATCCCAGACACTCAGACTGGGAAAAGGTCTTTGAAGATGTCAGGTTCTTTGACGAATGGCGGCCATAAAAAGATAACAAAATGACGTAAAACGCATCACCATATTCCATTAACACATTATACAAAAAGGTAAATGGACCCCCTGACAAGAATTTTTGGTGATGTAATTGTGCCATCTACTGACCAAAATCTAGATGATAGTCTGTAGGAAAGACACACCCACAGTTCCCTATTTGTCATATCAACTAGTGACGTGCAGAGAATTTTCCCCTTTAAAAAGTAAGGACAAAGGGAAGAGAGGACACATTCGGACTCTTGGACACTCTAAACACTCTCTTGGATTCACATCTAACAGTTAAGATCTGACATCTGAATCAAAAGCTGGACACATTTAATTCTTTATATTTTCCAACGAACACAATTTCAGAACTCTGAAAACTTTTCTATTTACAATTCTCATCGTACTTGCATTTGAAAGTCCTGGGACATATCTACACATCTGATAGAAAATCTACAACCTAACTGGTAATTATGCTGGTTTTATTTAATTAAAATTAATTTTTACTAATAGCACGAATATATATTTGGATAAATAGTGGTCAGATTTCAATTATTAGAAATCATAATTAACTAAGGAATATATTGTTATAAAAATTCCATTCCTGCAAGTGGAATAAAGATAATGATATATTAATGGTAAATTTGCAAAATGTTAGTGTTAAGACACCCCTGGCACAAAGGAATGAAACCGCCGTTTAGTTAAGCTTCCCCTTTCGCAATAATGCAAGCTCCATTCGTATATACTTCAACCGTACAAACTGCAACCAGGGGAATGTGCCAGTCTCCCGAACGGGAACGGTACGGATGCTCCAAGCTCCCGACCAATAAATCCACGAATCGCAGCTAACAGCCTTACAAATATATCCTCCAAGCGGCTTACGGTTTCAGCAATCAGTCACTAACCATGTGTAGTAAATCCCCCCAATAACGAGACCAAGCTCCCCATTGAGGGTAAAATAAGAACTGGCTTTACTGTGGGCTACCCGCCCGTATTTATGCAGGTCTCCCACTTGGTGGACACTCCCCTAGGGGACCAAATGGGAGACTGTAATGACAGACAGACATATGGCACTTTAAGACATACAGGCACAAAATATTCCCATAATGCATCCCGGTTTCCTCCCCTCTGCCCTGGAGATAATTGAGAAGTAATTCAATTATCTCCCAGGACAGAGGCAAATCGCCATTTTAAGTAAAACACAAAAAACATATGAAAATAAATAATTACACAACTACCGAACATATTACATTCGCGCCACGTATCCCCAATCAGCAGCAGACCCTCCCTCCCACCTCCTGGACAGCATCCATTCTTAGTGAGCTGTCCAGGAAGTGGGAGGGACTGGGAGGGAGGGTCTGCTGCTGATTGGCTGGAATGTGTCTGCTGACTGTGAGGTAGAGGGTCAAAGTTTACTCAATGATGACATAGGGGGCGGACCGAACAGCGCATATGTTCGCTGTCCGCAGTGAACCGTTCGGGACATCACTAATTGGAGACGAAACCAACTTGGTCTTGGTGAATTATATCTGTTATTACATTATTCAGTGTAGCAGCAATTATAGATGAATACAATTTCATATCCACATTCAATAAAGAATTGGGTCTATAATTTAAAATCAACTCAGGTTTTTGTTGTTGTTTAGGATTGGGTATTATATGAGCCTTTAACATTTCATCTGGTATCTTCCCATTTTTCATAATCTCATTAAATGTGTTAATCTGTCAGTTATAGTTTTCTTCCTCAGTTTATAAAAGATGTTACAAAACCCATCTGGACCTGTGGTTTTATGTGGCTTTAGTTTCTTTAATCGCTATAGTGACCTCTGCTGTTAATATAGGCTCATTCAGATTCCAAAAATGATCTTTTGATATTTTAGGAAGCTTTATTTTTTCCAGGAAACTTTCCATATTTGTTATTAAATGTTTATCAGGTAGATTATAGAGATTATAATAAAATTCTTGGAAGGCTTGGCCTATCTTGGAAGGAGCCAAGATAGTTGCATTTCCTTGAATAATCTTAGCTACCCTCTTTTTTACCATTTCTTTTTTTAATCTACTAGATAATAATCTATCTGCCCTGTTACCTTTATAATACCATGTTCTTTTTAGTTTCTCCAAGGCAACTTTGGTTTTTAGGATCAATAAATCATTAATTTTTTCCTTTAAGTAATTTCGATCTATAACTCAATTCTAAACTGTGTTCTGCTTTATTTTCTTGTTCCATTTTATCCAATTCGATATATAGTTGCACTAAATCTTTAGACCTATTAGTTTTCTCTTGATATCCCAGTCCGATTTAGTAATTATTGCATTATGATCGTATTATGAACATACAGGAACTTATAACAACATTTTTAAAGAGGTGGGGATAGACAATAATTAACACAAAATCTCTCTACTGCCTGCAGAATTGGCAATATGCAAATCTACCTGAATATGCAAATTAACAGGCCTTGCTATTCAGTTAGTGCATATAGCTGTTGCTGCCAACAGAAGGTGCT
Source organism: Pelobates cultripes (assembly GCA_933207985.1). NCBI lineage: Eukaryota > Metazoa > Chordata > Amphibia > Anura > Pelobatidae > Pelobates > Pelobates cultripes. Next base: position 493,796 of record OW240916.1, read on the forward strand.
GTAAAGGTTCCATAGCCAAATCCACCTTGTTGGTAGCAATCATCAGCAGGACAGGAGAGCACACAATTACCCACAACAAATATAATTATACACACCCTGCACCTCTAATGGGCACAGGATGATTACACTAAAGAATAATGCAGAAACCTATTTAAAGTGTTCTGCTGATCCCAGTGATGTTGACTACCAACACAGATAGCAAATTAAGGGGCTATCTACTAAACAGCTGAAAGGTGAACAAGTGAGAAAAGGCAGCTTTTTTAATTTAGTTGTTTAGTACATAGGTCCCTAATTTCGTACCCTTAATTATGTCAATCCCATGTAAGGGTACCAAATTCTACTAAACAGCAGAAAGGTGAATATTAAGGTGATAAAAAGCTTATTGATCTAATAGGGAATAATAATTGTTGTTCCAAAATTCTTCAGACTTTCAATTTGATCCAGAATCGATCATTCTATTTTTGGAACAGAAAATCTGAAATATTTAAGACAGCTGCAGGGAGGATGTGATGAAGGGGAGTTTAATTGACTTTAAAGCTGCATTGTTACTTACTAATGAATTATTTTCTATCCCTCTATTTCCTCTCATTTATTTGTTTTTACATACACTGTATTTTTTTTTTTAAATAGTTTTACATTAGAGGTATGGACTTGATTTGAATTGGTAGGCCAATTTGCTCACAGTCCATCAGTCAAAAGAATAATGGATAGAAGAGAACAAAATAGAGGCCCTGGATTCGGCACCATCAAAAAAGATATATAAATATATAAAATAAGTATAAAAATGATAAATATAGGCAACGGGAAGTATAATTGTTAAAGGAATATACCAAGCATCATAACCATTATAGCATGCAGTGTATGGCCGGCACTTCCTGTAGACAATTAGGCAGCGGCAGCAGCTTTACTGATGGTCTAGGCTGCCCCTCTATTGCGTGCAGCAGGTCATGGCACCAGGCACTAGGAGGCACTTACATAGCTGTAGACTAGCGCCCGGTAGGCATCAACCTAAGCCGCAAAGATCACAGAGTGGCGGTCCCCTGAAAACATCTAATATGGTGGCAGCACAAGGGTGCATTGTTCCGATGCTCCTGCCCCCTGCCCTGTACTTGGGGTCAAGTGGCTGGGAAGATAGCAGGGGCAGAGCAGAGAGAGAGTGAAGGCAAAAAGGCGTGTAACAGCCTGCTTCAGTCCAGTGGCGTACATATAGGGGTCGCAGCTGCGACCAGGCCCATCACCCAACAGGATGCCCAGCCGCCTGCGGACCCCTGCAACCAGGTACCAGTCACCATGTTTTGCGGCCCCCGGCACGTGCGGCAAACCGCCGTTCACCCAATGGAGATTTTCAGGGGGATCACACACTGGGAGGAAGTGACTGCCCTGGTCTGTATGTGTGCGTCTTTGTATGTATGTTTGTATGTGTGCCTGTCTGTTTGTACACATACTTGTATGTGTCTTTGTATGTGACTGTATGTATGTGTCTATATGTATGTATTTTTGCCTGTCTGTTTTGTGGCGAAACCAACCTCGCCACTGTGAACTGGAGAAGCCTGGTTGCTCGCCTGCTCCCTTTGGACTATGGCCCTGCAGGTTAAACCGTTTATTTCCCCTGCAGAAAGGCTTATTTGTGTGATCTGAGTGCCATTCATCTAATAATGTGCACTCGGATCCCAGCTATCTGGGGATATGTGAAATGTCTGTGTGTTATGTGTAAATGTGACTTTATGTATTTTAAAGTGTTTTGTGTCTTTTGCAACCATGTGCTTAATGGAGTCTTGTGTCTGTCCTGGGAGATAATTGAATTACTTATCTCCAGGATAGAAGGCTCTGAAACTGGTTTGGGCCAGAAAGCCATGCTTCATTTAGTCACAAAGGACTTTTTTACTAACTTTTGAACCCCTTGTCTGATTTGTGCCATTTTTGAATATGTTGTTCCCCTGAATGGATTGATTGAGAATATGTAATTTTATGTGAATGTGATGTATGGTTTTGAGTTATGAAAGTTGGGTAGAAAGTATGTTTTAACTGTTTGTATAATTGAGTTTCCTCTCAGGATAAGGGGAGGGAATATGTGGGATGTAACTGTGATGTGATTGGTTGTTTTGTAACACCCTGTGGGCTGTACTATGTTTGTGGATTGGGAATAAAAGAGACTGTATGTGACAGTACAGAGAGTTCCTGCTTAACCCTCAAAGTGAAGTGTCGTCTCATTATTGGGGAAGGATTTATTGTATGCTGTTCCAGTTTGACTGCTAGGAGAGTAAACCTATTAGTATGGTTCCTATTCAACTGTCTACAGCATTCATATGCTTGGGAGAATTTATTTGTTTCTCCGGTTCGGTGATTGTGGTGTCTGCCAGAGTGCTTGGAGTCCTCAGGAAGCGCTAGGAGCATCCTTCAGCGGAGGTACCCAGTCGGGGGTGCCAGGTGATCCGTTACATTGGTGGCAAGCGGTGGGATGGCGTCCTAGTGCGAGGTAAAGCAGCTCGGAGACACAGTTCGTGGATTTACAAAGTGAGGGCAACGCCAGTACCCGTACAGCGACCCTATCTACAAAAGAACTAACTTCAGCAGCGCAAGCATGGCACCCAGCTACACTCAGGAGCAGTATGACAGGGAGTTTACCATGCGGCTGGCTTTCTTTGGACCCAACCCCCCGGAGAAATACGTGCAGTTCGTAAGGAGCCAGGTAGACGAGTACCTGGAGTTCATGGCAGATCCAGCCAAAGGTATCAGCCGCCCTATCCGGAGGCAGAGTGCGTTACGGGGACTCATAGGTGTACCCGAGGGAGCAGAAGGTGCCGTCCTTCCTCCCCAGCGGCAGTGTGTGTCCCAGGGAGCTGAAGGTGCCGTCCTTCCTCCCCAGCGGCAGTGTGTACCCCAGGGAGAAGAAGGTACCGTCCTTCCTCCCCAGCGGCAGTGTGTACCCCAGGGAGCAGAAGGTACCGTCCTTCCTCCCAGCGGCAGTGTGTATCCCAGGGAGCTGAAGGTACCGTCCTTCCTCCCCAGCGGCAGTGTGTATCCCAGGGAGCTGAAGGTACCGTCCTTCCTCCCCAGCGGCAGTGTGTATCCCAGGGAGCAGAAGGTGCCGTCCTTCCTCCCCAGTGGCAGTGTGTGTCCCAGGGAGCAGAAGGTGCAGTCCTTCCTCCCCAGCGGCAGTGTGAGCTACAGGGAGCTGAAGGTGTCGTCCTTCCTCCCCAGCGGCCGTGTGTGTCCCAGGGAGCTGAAGGTGCCGGCCTTCCTCCCCAGCGGCAGTGTGTACCCCAGGGAGCTGAAGGTGCCGTCCTTCCTCCCCAGCGGCAGTGTGTGTCCCAGGGAGCAGAAGGTGCCGTCCTTCCTCCCCAGCGGCAGTGTGTATCCCAGGAGCTGAAGGTACCGTCCTTCCTCCCCAGCGGCAGTGTGTACCCCAGGGAGCAGAAGGTGCAGTCCTTCCTCCCCAGCGGCAGTGTGTACCCCAGGGGAGCTGAGAGGTGCAGTCCCCTTCTCCCAGCGGCAGTCAATGGCCCAGGGAGCTAAAGGTGCGTCCCTTCTCCCCAGCCGGTATGTACCCCAGGGAGCTGAAGGTGCCGTCCTTCCTCCCCAGCGGCAGAGTGTCCTGCAGGGAGCAGAGACCGTCAGTCTCGCACCCCAACCACAGGACAAAATAATGAAAGGGGAGACAGCTGGTCCCCCTCTCCACCAGCAGAGAGAGTGTCAGGGAGAGGAGCCTGATACCCCCTCTCCCCAGCGGCAGTTTACAGTTCAGAGAGAGGAGCTTGTTACACCCTCTCTCCAGCGGCAGCCTAACCCAGCAAGGGGAGATGTTACACCCCCCAACAGTGCAAATGGGACCGTAGTCTCTGCACTTACAGCACAAGGGGTAGGGACAGTCGGTCCTGTTCCCCAGCCACAGAGCGGTGTATCCAGAGGGGAGACAGTCGGTCTCTCCCTCCCACAACCAGGCTCCCACCAGGCTACTTCCGTGGTAGCACTGGCATCAGGGCAGAGTACCGCTGGTCTCTGCCCACTCAGCAACCCACCAAGGCAGCCTAACAGTTGCCCACACAGTCGTGGTGAGGCACCTGGACATGGACAAAGTTCTCCTCTACCCAGGTGTAGTAACCAGTTATTGTGGGTGGGCTGTACTGCTGTTTCTGTTTTGTGGGTGGGTTGCTGGACTAACCAGGGCACTGACCGGCAGGAGGTCAGATACCCTGTTAGTCTAGTTGGTAAAGGGGAGAAGTGTGGCGAAACCAACCTCGCCACTGTGAACTGGAGAAGCCTGGTTGCTCGCCTGCTCCCTTTGGACTATGGCCCTGCAGGTTAAACCGTTTATTTCCCCTGCAGAAAGGCTTATTTGTGTGATCTGAGTGCCATTCATCTAATAATGTGCACTCAGATCCCAGCTATCTGGGGATATGTGAAATGTCTGTGTGTTATGTGTAAAGGTGACTTTATGTATTTTAAAGTGTTTTGTGTCTTTTTGCAACCATGTGCTTAATGGAGTCTTGTGTCTGTCCTGGGAGATAATTGAATTACTTATCTCCAGGATAGAAGACTCTGAAACTGGTTTGGGCCAGAAAGCCATGCTTCATTTAGTCACAAAGGACTTTTTACTAACTTTTGAACCCCTTGTCTGATTTGTGCCATTTTTGAATATGTTGTTCCCCTGAATGGATTGATTGTGAATATGTAATTTTATGTGAATGTGATGTATGGTTTTGGAGTTATGAAAGTTGGGTAGAAAGTATGTTTTAACTGTATGTATAATTGAGTTTCCTCTCAGGATAAGGGGAGGGAATATGTGGGATGTAACTGTGATGTGATTGGTTGTTTTGTAACGCCCTGTGGGCTGTACTATGTTTTGTGGATTGTAATAAAAACCAGGCTGGGTGTGCCAGCACTGGAGATTCTGCTTAACCCTCAAAACGAAGTGTCGTCTCGTTATTGGGGGAATTGGATTGTGTGCTGACTGCCAGGAGTGTAAGCCGTTCGTATTGCTTTTCCTGTTCGGCTGCTTCCAGAGTTCGTGTATTTCTTGTTCGTGAGTTGGGGATTCGTACAGTTTGGAGTTCGGGAGGTTGGTGATTGCAATAGCTGCTGGTCTATGGGAAAGGGGATTATCGCCTAAACGGATTTATCCCCGTTTGAGAGAAACGGTCCGTTACAGGGAGTTAGAGGAGGAAAGAGAATTAAGAAAAGCGAAAAGAGACTGGACACATTACAATCATTAATTTTTAATTTGTCCAGTAAGGTTTTAACAGAGGCCCAAAGTTCAGTTCTGAATAAGGGATTAAAATTTGTCCCGACTAAAGAACTAGACAGATTTGAGATGTATGTTGATTTGAACAAATTTAAGAGACAGTTATGTTTGAAAAAATGTTTTGTGAGGAATGATAGACATCTCAATGAAGAGACTATTCAATCTGAGTTCGTACATACAACACTCAAGGAAAAATCTGTCTTTTTTCCGCATAATTTCATTTCTGATGAAATGATAAGCTTTGAAAAGGCAGTTATGCAGGAAATTAACAATATTAAGACTAAAACCAGTAATAGGAATTTAAACAAAAAAGAGTGGTTAGCTCTGAAGGAATTGCAAAAAGATCAAAACATAGTGATCAAACCTGCGGACAAGGGGGGGGGGATAGTTGTGATGGATGTAGATAAATATCTCCAGGAGGGTCTGAGATTGGTGGGAGATACAACTACCTATCTCCGACTCCCTGGCAATCCATCACAAGAGATTGAAATCAAATTCAGGAGTTTCTTTGGGGCTGGTAGAGACAAAGGGATCCTTAATGATCAAGAATATAGTTATTTAAACATCCAACATCCAAGAGTCCCAGTGCTCTACCACCTCCCAAAGATCCACAAACATCCTGTTGCCCCACCAGGACGTCCGATAGTCTCTGGAATCAATTCAATTTCCAGTAGACTATCGGAGTATATAGACCACTGCCTCCAACCCCTTGTCCAACAAACCCCAAGTCACCTCAAGGACACCATAACCATACTTCAGACTCTACGAGATGTGACCTGGAAGGAGAGCTACATATTAGTTACGGCTGATGTGAGCTCTCTTTACACGGTTATTCCTCATAATAGAGGAGAGGAGGCAGTAAGATTCCACTTAGAACAGTCTGAATTGTACCATCAAGATCAAATAGATTTTATTATTCAAGGCATACACCTTATATTATGTAACAACTTTTTCTGGTTTTCCAATGACTTTTATTTACAAATAGTCGGTACGGCGATGGGAACGAGGTTTGCACCCAGTTATGCGAATCTTTTTATGGCTCTATGGGAGCATGTCTTTATTTGGGATAACGCGGACTGGAGTGCAAACCTCGTTTCCTATCGTCGTTACATAGACGATATTTTCTTTATTTGGGACGGTCCAGAGGAGACTCTTCAACTGTTTCTGGGATATTTAAATTTTAATAATTGGGGAATCAATTTGGTAGCAGAGTACAGTAGACAGAGTGTGAATTTTTTGGATTTGACAATTTACATCGAAGAAGGCATTATAAAAACAAAAACCCACTTCAAGTTGGTAGATGTAAATAATTATATAGATTTACAAAGTTGCCATTTCTCACCGTGGCTTTTAAACATCCCAAAGTCACAGTTCCTTCGGATACGAAGAAACTGTACTGATGTAACAACATATAATGTCCAAGCAAATAAATTGAAAAGCCGCTTCTTAGAAAAGGGATACAATAATGATATCTTGCAAAGTACAATAGAAGAAATAAAATCTCAGGAAAGGCCAAAACTTTTGGAGTATAAGAGCAAAAATGCCAATACAAATCAAAATATTCCCTTCCTATGTAACTTTAATTCGAAGAGCAAACAGGTTAGACGAATTATTACAAAATTTTGGCCAATATTGAGGGCTGATCCCATATTGTATAATTTATTACCAGAACAGCCAAAAGTCATTTATAGGGGAGCCCCAAATCTGGCATCAAAACTAGTTAAAAACCATATAAAAAATGACAATAAGCCAAAAACCTTTTTACACAAAGACGGCTTTTTTGGATGTGGGCTATGTATATCGTGCAGACGGACAGGGAGTAGCAAGAGAAGCGTGACCACCTTTTTACATCCTCAGGGGAAAAAGAAATATAAGATAAAAAATATGATTACGTGTTATACTAAGCAAGTCATATATGTACTTCAGTGTACATGTAATTTATACTATGTAGGAAGAACAAAACGTCCATTATATATAAGGATAAACGAACACGTTCGCAATATCAAGAAAGGATTTATGCAACATAGTGTTTCGTCTCATTTTAAGGAACATCATGGTTGCGATCCACAATTCTTGACTTTTTTTGCTATTCAAAAAGTCCACCCCAATTGGAGGGGTGATGACATAATAAAGAAATTGGGTCAGGCGGAGATGCAGTGGATCTTTGATTTGGGTACTCTGGTCCCGCATGGTCTCAATGTGGACTTTGAGTTGTACCATTTCTTGTGACCCACTGTGCCTCTGCCTGATCAAATTCAGGTTAGAAGTGACCTATTAGATCCCTGTTAAAACCTACACTTAGTCAAAAGGCTTATTATATCTGTGTCAGATCCATATTTAATTAATTTTTTTTATTTTTTTATTTTTTTTATTATTATATATAGTGAGGTATCATACATATATATTGGTGAAGTTTGGAGTCACATCTCTTCATTATTTTACATTAGCCTGATTTAATAACTTTTTATTCATTGATGTTATATTATCTTTCTCTCCTCCCTCCTTTGACTTTGAGCGAAATTCGCTATAGTATTGTTAAGTATGATGGGATTGTCATTTCTGCCGTACCGGAAGTGACCAAACAGTGCGGCCGCAATGCATTTTTGGAGATGTAGTCCTGCCCATCTGTAGATGATTCAATGCAGTAATATCATTGAGTTAAGCTGTGAAGGGGAGGAGTCAGACACAAGGACGCATTCTGATAGGATCAGAGTTGAAGAGGAAGTCTCATACTGATGATGTAAATACTGGAACCAGGAAGCAACACCATGCCGATTGAAAAAGCCTACAGGATAGGTGAAACGTGTTTCGGAAGGATCCAAACGGACTTTTTATATATTTTTCTTTTATTTGTATTTCATGTATTTTTATTTGCATTTGAATTGCATTCAATTTTAATTTTAATCATATTAAATAGCACTTTTTTGTGCATTTCCGTTTAACAAGTGGATCCAGTCTTTGGTGTTGCCCAGGTTCAAGAGGGGGTTGTCACCCTTTATTTGACACAAACTTTTGAAACTCAGAGCCAGTTTGGAAGGCTCTGAGTCAGGTGAGCAATTTTATATTATCTAGAATTGTGTTTTTAAACCTGCAGATCTCACTTAGAGATCCTTTTCTTTCCTTTCTCCATCATACATATTGGAATTGTGACCGGGGAAGAGATCCAGAAAAAGGGGGTGTATGTTACCCTATAACATACCAGCCGGAAAGTTTAGAGCCTGTTTCTAAAAAGGCTCGTTACCATGTGAGTGTGCCATTAAGTAGATAACTCCAGTTTGTGGTTTAAAACAACCCTGCACTATATATTCTCTATTTGTGTTTTTTCATATATGTCCAACTAAGTTGAACCACCCGATCAATATCAACAGGGTGAGTTGACTTTATTTTAAATTAGCGCTGCACTTAAACTGCACGAGGGTGGAGACGATTTTTCTTAATTTCTATCTTCTCTGTGTGTCTTGTTCTGCTATTCGGGAAAAGGAGC
>OW240916.1:502621-552045 GCA_933207985.1 Pelobates cultripes
AAATAAAAAATAAAAAACAAACAAACAAATAAAAACCAGTGTTGGCTACCTCCTCCTACTCCACCGCCGCTTCCACCTACACCGCCACGGTCACTGCCTCCTCAACCTATGGGTCACTTAGTATAAACTATGTACACAATAGCAGAGGCTTGTGAACGCCTTTTCTCCATACATCAAGAGTTGAGCTCAGTTTAAACAATGAAAGAGAATACCCTGCACTCCAACCCCCTCTCTCAAATGGATAATTCTGGTGATCCTCCTGACAGCCATGCTTTAGATTTTGATTTATGTTCTTCCAAAGCTAAAATCAAAGATTCCATCTAGTGCTATTTTATGGCTCAGCTGTATTTTTAATTTTTATGTATTTTATGTTATTTTAAATGATTTCCCTATCCACATTTGTTTGCAGGGCACTTGTCCTACTCTTACCCCCATTTTACTTCATTTTTCAGCCCTCTAGCCCTTTCCAGGACTTTTTTAGAGCCATTTTTGAGCCCATAAGTTCAGGTCCCCATTGACATCATTGAGGTTCGGGGTCAAGTTCGAACCCGAACCCAGACTTTTTTCCGAAGTTCGGCCAAACCCGCCGAACCTGAACAGCCAGGTGTCTGCTCAACTCTATTCCTGATCCAATAATCTCCCAGGCACAGAGGAGGGATTATCTGATATTGTATGTGAGTGTCCTGGACCTGCGAGCCAATATGATTGTGTGTTTGTTTTTATTGTAGTATACTCTCAGGTCCAGGGGGGGAGTGCCCCCTGCATTGGGACTGTCATAAAAGGCAAGTTGTGGCTACCATTAAAGTGAGATTCGTTTACCCCTTCATGAACTCTTGGCTCATGTTTGGGGGATTGGAGAACTACATTCACTCTGGTGATTGCTATATCACTCTGGTGATTGCTATATCACAATACCACCCCGAGTAGCTGTTCCTGCTACGGTCTCTGGACTAGGAGAGGTCTACCCACTGGAAGCTAGATACTCATCTTAGGTCCAGGGTGGGTGGAGGACAGCGTGACCCCAACCAAGCTGCGGCAGTTTGTGTGGTTTACGGGGCTGATGGTGTCTAGTGGAGTGCTTGGAATCCTTAGTGAGCTCTAGGAGCATCGATTGATGGAGTTACCTGGTCGGGCTGCCAGGCGGTCTGTCACAATCAGACGGCTGTTAGAGTAGGACCTGCCAAAGATGGGGTACATTGACATTGTGGCAGGCTTATGCAATGTATGATCATATAATGTAACTAAACCCCTATTATTTTTGACTAGCAGTACCCCATTTATGCATGTTCAGGTGAGTGCATCCTCCTGATTTTATGAATTAATATAATGTCTGTGGGGCGACCCACCCTCAAATGTTTAAAAAGGAGCCTCCCCTTAATGAAGTAGCACATGAGATAACCAACATAAGACTGACTCCGGCAAGGAAAAAAACGTGACCCAACACCCTTTTCCGAACACGTCAGTTTTGGACATACGTAGTCGAATCCACACCTTATCCTGCGATATCTCGACATCCGCCAGCTGGACCCCCTCCTGCAGCTGCCCATTGCTATTAACTAGCTCTCAAATCCGAAATGTGATGAAAAAGGAAACACACGAAAGCCACCGTGAACAGTACCACCTCGAAACCCAAGAAACAAACTGTAGGTAACGTTGTCACCAACCGTTGAAGGTCTTCAAAAGTTACCGGACATCTGCTATCCAATGAAGACTTATCCTTCCGAAAACCTTTGAGAGCCTGCCTGATGACGAACTGTTTCATCAGGTCTTTCCATCCATTTAATTTAAAAAGAAATGCTAGTGCCGCCAGGGTCCAGTCAACCACAGACGGCGATACCTGTCCAGCAAACAGATGACACGTAAGCCACAAGAGAAAATCTAAATGCCCTTGTCTAGAATGTTGCCAGTACACCACAAGACCTCAACCCATGTCCTCCATACTTTGATGAAGTAGCCCATGTTCCTGGCGCTAAAGACTGCCACATCAGCCCTCCATACAGGACATCCTGAGCCTCCACATCTACTCCGGACATCCCTGACCGTCCTCCTGTGCACCCGGAGCCGAAAGCGCTCCCGCTGGGAACGAGACAACGCATCAGCCCCCACATTCAGATAACCAGGCACATGTCGTGCCCGGAACACGATATTTAAAGACATGCAATACAACACAAAATGCAGGAGCAAATGCACTACAGGAACAGAGCATGCCAACAGATTATTAATGGCATGAATCACATCCATATTATCCATAAAAATGACCACCCATTTGTTTCTCAGTTCCTCACCCCATAATGACAAAGTGACCATTAACGGGAACAACTTGAGAAAAGCTGCTTCCTAGTAACTTCGAGTACTTACAAGCACTCCACCCGACACCATAACCACTATAGTCTCTGTAGCCAGCGTTACAGCTTGATTGGGGTCTTGCTGTCCTCCACCCACCCTGAACCCAAGACTAGGATCCAGCTTCCAGTGGGTAGACCTCTCCTAATCCAGAGAGTACAAGCAGTATGCTCTTAAAAGAACAAGTGATTATAATCCAAGATTATAATGAGTATAGCAATCCCCAGAGCTGTTCCCTCCAAGCATGAGACGAGACTCCTTGTTGAGGGTGAAGGAGAACTGGTTTAATGGGAGCCACATATGGCCTTTTATGTGAATCCCCATGCAAGGGGTTTACTGTGACATATTCCAGGGGCATTCCCCACTGGACCTGAGAGTAGTCTGTGACAAAGTACACAACTTAATTTCATTAACTCTCAGGTCCAGGACATATTTAGCAATAAAGTACCCTCTCAAGTCCTATATCCCCGGATATCCTGGAACTGAGCACACAACATATCCCAAGAGTACTCAGATCCCACGAACGCACCACCGGGGTATAGTTTAGACCGACCGCATATGAGGCGCCTGCCCAAAAGAGTTCCATGAATTCAGGCTGAGTGGTCAGTCCCCTTTGGGAGTACTAAACACAATAAAACCAATTAATAAACTGTTCGTATGCACGCTTGTCTTGTGCTTCTTGTTCGGGAGTTTGCTCCCACTGAACGCCGCTTATTCTACTCCATTTTTCCAAATGTGACTGGAGTGGAAGTCCCAGCGCGGTTCACGCCATCGAGTGCCTGATTATAGTTCCATACACTCGACGACCAAACACTGCTGTACGTGTTTGCGGCTAAAGATGGCTGCCGTGAATGTACCCCCGCCTCCTCCAGATGTAGCCTTACCTCTCTTGAAACACTTATGGTAACCGTGAGCTCCCCCATAGCCAGAGCTATGTTTGAACTTACATGTGGCTCCCCACTTGCAGTGTTTGAACTTACACGTGGCTCCCCACTTGCACTGTCCCTCATTGAAGAGCCAACAGAATCCTTTTTTCTGAGCGGCTGATGAAGAGGAAACTGTCCCATGCCGCTCCCCTCCCCCAAAAAGGCAGAGGCCTTTTGCCCCATCATTAATTTCATCCAAATCAACAGGTCCATTTGGTCCCACCGCATTCCTGGATTTGCCGACAAGAGTCGCCTAAATTGTTCATCATACTTCCACCATGCTAATCCCCCATATGTACGATAAGCCTCCCATATGCCGTCTATGTAGCAAAAGAACTGGGAACAACAATTTTTCCCCCAGCACACTTCCTAAGATACAAAAGGCAGTTCCCGAAAGACTTCGGTATCTCATGATACCTATGCCTTTTTTCCTCCTCCTCCTTCTTACCATCCTTAAAGGACCACTATAGTGCCAGGAAAACATACTCGTTTTCCTGGCACTATAGTGCTGTGATGGTGCCCCCACCCTCAGGGACCCCCTCCCGCCCGGCTCTGGAAGGGGGAAAAGGGTAAAAACTTACCTTTTTCCAGCGCTGGGCGGAGAGCTCTCCTCCTTCTCTCCTCCTCCATTCCTCCCCGTCGGCTGAATGCGCACGCACGGCAAGAGCTGCGCGCGCATTCAGCCGGTCGCATAGGAAAGCATTTACAATGCTTTCCTATGGACGCTGGCGTGCTCTCACTGTGAAAATCACAGTGAGAAGCACGCAAGCGCCTCTAGTGGCTGTCAATGAGACAGCCACTAGAGGCTTTCGGGGAAGGCTTAAAAGTGGAGTGGTCTGGGTGCCTAGAGTGGTCCTTTAAGGTCATCCTCTTTCAAATCAATATACTCCTCCAGTGGGTGCAGAGAAAACATTTCTACAAATTCCCCTTGTCAAACATTGTCTTTGATGTCTTGCTAAAGATGAAATCCTAAGGGACCAGCGAACAACACGTGCATGTTCGGTCGTGCCACATCTGGTATACACCCCAACAATACGCTCCGCTCTTCCCCTCCTCCCGCAGAGTTGGCAGGAACTGTCCCCGCATTTTTGATGGCCAAGCACGTGGACCCAGCACCACCAACCTCTTTACGCTTCCGCCCCTGGCTCTGTTTTGCTGCCGCCATCTGCGGGCTCCCATACTCTCCCAAACTGCGTTCCCTGAACTTCCCTTTTGTTTCAAGTGTGTAATAAAGATCTTCAAATATCCAAGAGTCCTACCGTGTTTTGTGTAGAGGGTGACTTACCACTGTGACCCCCGGTCGTATCTGGCCGTGGGGGAGCCGTCCTTCCGTCAAGTCTCAGAGAGTCCGGAGCATCCCATGGTGTTTCTTGTTCCACTTCCTGGCATCTTTCAAACACTACATGCGGCGGATCAAAAGTCCTGAAATAGGAAGCACACCTGGGTACTGTCTGTCCACAGGTCCCTACCTGTCTCATCCTAGATCACTCCACCTCTGACATGCTGTCATCTGATGTGTGCACCAGCTGGCTGCCCCGCTCAGACGCGGGTAAACCTGAGTATTTTGCCTGGAAGCGATCCCTGTGGTCCTCCTGCTGTGGGCCAGCCACCATGGCCCCATTCTCCTCCTCCTGGCCGGCCTGGCGCTGCACCACCTCCCTGGCCCCTGACAGGGCCACCATAGAAACTGTGCTATCCCCACCGTTAAGACCTGGCCTGGTGGGAGCCTGAACTGCGCTGGGGACCCTTTCACCGCCAACCAACTGCACTTTTTTGTATGGGTGTGGAACCTCAAGTAGAAGTTTGGACCCCATTCTTACCTTCCTGGCCCGCTCACCCCCCAAGTTCACCCATGTCCCTGAGAGCATGTGGTGATGACTGGCCATCTGAGATTGTGAGACTGTGATCTGACTCACCACTTATATTGCCACCTGCAGTGCAGCCTCCGAACTCCTGGTGGCGCTCACCACCCTCTGGGAGCCCGACAACCAAAACTTTGCCGCTTTCCTTCCCTGTGCCTCACGACTGCGGACACATGTTCTTTGACAACCAGGCCCCATGCCGCGGTCCATGAGCATCATGGGCCGCACAACTGCATTCAATCCGGACGCTCGGCTGCCTGTCTTCCAGCCATGTTCTCCCACATGAGCTCCAGTGCTCCTCCTCCTCCTTCTTGCTGGAATGGCGCCGTGACTAATGCACTCTGGTGGCCTTGTCCTCCGAGTCGGCCGGCTCGCTGGAATCGATGATGGGCCTGATGACGTTCCTGGCATTCCGAGCTTCTCCTGGGTCAATCCGATGCTGAGCTGTGACTCCATCGCCCGGACATTTGCCAAGAAGGCCTCCACTGGATCCATCTGAAAAACAAAGAGGGAGACCCTATACAACTACAGATAAGGGTGGCCGATTAGAAAAGGGGCAATCTTTAAGATGTCTGCCATATATACTCCCCCAAAGGCCACCCCTACTAACCCCTTTCCACTTACTTCCTATGCCTGCCCCTAGCTCTGTCAGGGCCCATTCAACCTATTATGTTATTCCATTGGCTATATTTGTGCTTGCTCTGCAACTGTCACGACTGTACTGTTGTAAAAACAAACAATAACAAAAACAATTTGACAACTTACCTAGTTCTCACTGGGCGCCTGCCACTGCCACCTCTGCTGCCAGAAGTTCCTGCAAGGAGCTGTCAGCTAGCTCCACTAAGCAAAGCCCTGACATGAGAGGTTGTACCCACTGGCTGAGAGTGTCAGCCAATGAGTGCGGCCCTTGCACAACCAGTGTCTGTTCACTGGTGGAAAAATGTGGCAGATGACTCCGATCCTGGGCTGGTGCACGGGGCACACTGTACCAAAGCACCCAAAGGTGAAGGGTGCAAAGAGAAGCCCTGTCACAGGGGGCCGAGCAGGTGACCTGAGGGTGCCCCCAATGCGGTGCTTATTCAGTAAGACAGAGTACATACCTGCTTACCTGAATGGCAAATGCTACTCTGTCGATATATGCCAGAGGGGAAAGGGAGGGGAGGCAGGAACCAAGTGTTCCAGCGGCGAGGGAGAGCTGATCTTGCAGTTCTTCACTCTTCCCTCGCGCGTCCTCTGTGATGCCGGGAGTAAGAATATGACAGAATTTCAGGTCCAGGCATACTAAATACACACAGGAGGAGTGAGGAACTGCAGATTATAGTACAGCCCCACAGTGGACCCCAGTGAGAGGTAGGGAGGCTTGATGGGTCTCAGAAAATAAAGTTAATTTGTGAGAGTGTGCAAGAATGTGTGTGTGTCTGTCAGTGATTGTATGTGTATGTCTGTCAGTGAGTGTGTTTAAGTGAGGATGTGTATGTTTGTCAGTGAGTGTGTGTGTGTCTGTAGATGAGTGTGTGTGTATCTGTCAATGAGTGTGTGTGTGTGTGTGTCTGTCAGTGAGTGTGAGTGCCTGTCAGTGAGTATGTCTGTTTGTGTCTGTTGGTGAGTGCATGTGTGTCTGTCTATGAGTGTGTGTCTGTGTGTCAGTGAATGTGTGTGTCAGTGAGTGTGTGTGTGGGTCTCTTGGTGAGTTTGTATGTTTCTGTCAGTATATGTGTTTCTGTCAGTGAGTGTGTATCTGTCAGTGGGTGTGTCCGTCGGTAAGAGTGTGTGTCTGTCGATGAGTGTGTGTCTGTCTTTCAGTGACACTGTGTGAAGCTACTTACCCATGTGAAATTATAATCTTTCTTTCAGCCATCCTCAAGCTATTCAGCTAATGCGCACTGTCCTAGAGCATATATGCACAGCAATCCCACTGAAAACAAGACCACTACCTTTCTCAATCACTGCAGGCTCTGGGGATTGCAGCAAAAGTGTGTCTTTGAGTGCCACTAAGTGTGTGCGTGTGTGTGTCTGTCAGTGAATGTGTCTCTGCCTGTCAGTGAGTGTGTTTCAAATCAGTGAGATTATGTGTCTGTCATTGAGAATGTGTATCTGCTAGTGTGCGTCTGTCGGTGTGCCTCTTTCAGTGAGAGTGTGTGACTGTCAGTGAGTGTGTGTCTGATTAGAAAAATGGGTGGGACTTATAGGTGGAAAGGTGGAGTCATTGCCATAGAAACATGTATGTCTGGATATTTGCAAAAGGGAGGGGTTAGTAAAATGACCAAGCCCACATGGGGGCCAAAATATTTTCTGCATCCAGACTTCTGTGACCCTAAGTATGGCCCTGCTCCCAGCATGACCCACATAAGTTGCCAAACCGTATGTAGCTGATTTGACTACTTACTTTGAAAGTGTTCCTAGACTACTCCTGGCACCATAATGACTACAGTGAGCTATAGTGGTTATGGTGCTTGGAGTGTAACGTTAAATAATTTCTATATAATTAATGAGCAACTGCCCATGGTCTACCCATGCTCGGTGACACCTCATTGAAGCAGATTTGAATTATTCTTTATATGGCACTACTGAGCAAGTCTTGAGCGAGGAGGAAAGACGAGAGAAGGAGTTTTCTGTAATTGAAAAACTATTCACAAAATGAATTTCAAATGTAAATAGCTGAACTGGAAAAATTCTCTCCGTTATGCTTCCAATTCAGTTACTTTGGCCTTAAATTTGAAATCCACTTTGAATAACCCTGTTTATTAAAGCAAGTGCTGTTTTAACCCTTAAGGACACATGACATGTGTGACATGTCATGATTCCCTTTTATTCCAGAAGTTTGGTCCTTAAGGGGTTAAACAAAGACTGATGTTTAAAATACATATAGCACATCTTTCTGCACTTTTTTGTATGGGTGTGGAACCTCAAGTAGAAGTTTGGACCATTTAAGGGGAACCCCCCCTCCTTACCTTCCTGGCCCGCTCACCCCCCAAGTTCACCCATATCCCTGAGAGCATGTGGTGATGACTGGCCATCTGAGATTGTGAGACTGTGATCTGACTCACCACTTATATTGCCACTTGCAGTGCAGCCTCCGAACTCCTGGTGGCGCTCACCACACTCTGGGAGCCCGACAACCAAAACTTTGCCGCTTACCTTCCCTGTGCCTCACGACTGTGTTCTCTGACAACCAGGCCCCATGCCGCGGTCCATGAGCGGCATGGGGCCTGGTTGTCAAAGTACCTGATGTTTAAAATACATATTCCACATCTTGCAGCCCTGAAGCATATAGTATCCATGGCTTTGGAGCTTGCGGCCCTCTTGGGAGAGGAGACGCCCTGCTCACTTACCTGGCTGCCATGCAATGGCTCTGTGACACTTCTCACAGGCCCCCTCTCCACCATTTGGACTGGCAGGGGTTATCCCGGTCCTCACTGGGGGGGTACCGAAGCAGTCATCAGCAAGGCCTGCTGAGAGTACTTGATTGCCACAAATCTAAAATGGCCACCGCACTGACTCGCTGCCACTCGGCCCTCAGAGGGATTCCTAAATGTCTCAGAAGGACTGCGTGGAATTCTGGCCTCAGCATGTTGCACACCTAACACCTGAACCCAGCTAGCGCATTTTACTTACCCAAACCTCGAGCCAGATGGATTGGAGAGGAACTCCCCATCACAGAGCTGCACCCTGGAGGGGGGTTTATCGGAATCGATCCATCAATTGCCTAATTCAGAGCATCAGATACCGTCAGATATTGGACCAAAGGTCCGTTTGGATGCAGGAAGACCCTCCAGTGGCTATCTGGGAGGCAGGCTCTGGAGACATACTTAGTGCTGCAATGGAACTGCAATGTTTTACATTGCAGCACTAAGTGCAAAAGGAACACTGCACCCAGACCACGTCAATGAGCTGAAGGGGTCTGGGTGCCTATAGTGTCCATTTAAAATAGATTTTTACATAGTACTTTTTATGCTTATATTATACAAGGTCTGCTAATAAATTTTATTGAAAAAGGACCTGTCTATCATATACCAAAAGGTAAAATATAATCATTGTGTGCGCTCTCACATTTTTGTACTTCGTTTTACATATAACATATTATCTTGGGACTACTAGGACCCTTTCCAGTCTCTGCTCACTACACAGCGTTTGTACATCTAGATACCCACCTCCCCCACTCTACCAGGATTTAGAGGAAAGGGATTTAGGGGTGATTATTTCTGATGACTTAAAGGTAGGCAGATAATGTAATAGAGCAGCAGGAAATGCTAGCAGAATGCTTGGTTGTATAGGGAGAGGTATTAGCAGTAGAAAGAGGGAAGTGGTGAGACCTCACTTGGAGTATTGTACACAGTACTGGAGACCGTATCTTCAGAAGGATATTGATACCTTAGAGAGGGTTCAGAGAAGGGCTACTAAACTGGTTCATGGATTGCGGGATAAAACTTACCAGGAAAGGTTGAAGGATCTTAACATGTATAGCTTGGAGGAAAGACGAGACAGGGGGGATATGATAGAAACATTTAAATATATAAAGGGAATCAACGCAGTAAAGGAGGAGACTATATTTAAAAGAAGAAAAACTACCACAACAAGAGGACATAGTCTTAAATTAGAGGGACAAAGGTTTAAAAATAATATCAGGAAGTATTACTTTACTGAGAGGGTAGTGGATGCATGGAATAGCCTTCCAGCTGAAGTGGTAGAGGTTAACACAGTAAAGGAGTTTAAGCATGCGTGGGATAGGCATAAGGCTATCCTAACTATAAGATAAGGCTAGGGACTAATGAAAGTATTTAGAAAATTGGGCAGACTAGATGGGCCGAATGGTTCTTATCTGCCGTCACATTCTATGTTTCTATGTTACCAACTATGTACATATTTGTTTTGTTACCATGCAATCAAACGTGGTTATCTTTTTCTTTTACGTTTATAAGTTGACAATATCCAGTAGAGAAGACGTTATTAGCAGAAGCTGATAGGAGTCAGATTGAGGGTGACTATAATAGACGATAACTTAGTACAGACACACAGAGTTGTGCCCCAATACAATTCGCTAAATGGGGTAGACAACACTTGGACTCAGGGCGCGCATTTTGTCACAACTTTAAGACACTGCCACTGTATGCCATGGAGGTGACACTGGTATCACAGGTCCATTCCCTTCAACATGAATCACAGTATTTGTTGGCTAGGTCTTGTAAATTGACTTAAACTAGGTCAGACAACACGTTATAGGGTTTTCTCTCATTACTACCATCTTCATCTCATTGAGCTGAATATCTGGGGAAAGAAAAGTGTCTATTTGGGTAAAGTTTTGATGAGAGTTTTTCTATGTTTAGGCCAAAAGATAGATTGGAGTCTAGCAACATAGAAAGTATGGACTGCGGTCAGTTTGCTATTTGAATTTGTTTTGATGGATAGGTGGGAATTGTGTAATTTGTGTAATTTAGGTACTGTTCCAAAGATCATTGTGACAGTTTTGTCAGTGTTCAGGAAGAGTTTGTTTTTTGCGATCCACTTTTCTACCTCTGTGAACTGCTCTTGGAGCACAGCCTCAAGCTGCGGTAGATCTGGTTTGCTTGACTAGATTACTGTGTGGTCTGCGTACATGTGTATATTTGAGACTTTGCAGACATTAGGCTGATCATTTATGAATAATGTGAATAGTAGGGGACCAAGTATGGAGCTTCGGGGAACACCACACATGTAATGATATTAAAATAATGATTTATGACATAAAATAAAGCATAATGAGGTTAATGCACCAGAGGCACCACTAGGGGCAGTGTGTAGGCCATTCTATGTTTTCCTTTAAGGGACACTGTAGGCACCTAGACCACTTCAGCTCATTGAAGTGGTCTGGGTGCAAGGTCCCATGTCCCTTAACCCTACAGTGGTAATTATTGCAGTTTCTGAGAACTGCAATAATTACCTCTCTGGGTTAACTCCACCTTTAGTGGCTCTACCAGACAGCCACTAGAGGGACTTCCGGGTGCTTAGATGACTATGCATGAAGACTTCCAGTGTCACCGAAATCCGCACAGGAAAGCATTGAATAATGCTTTTCTATGGGGAAATTCTGATGCGAACGCAGACATTGCGTGGGCGCAGCCTGACCCAGCGCAGAGGGACATGAGTGCTGGATTTAGGTTAGTAACTAAAGGGGTTTTAACCCCTTCAGCGCCGTGGAAGGGGGGGGGGGGTGCAAGGGAGGGAGGCACTGTAGGAATTGCTTTGTTTTCCTGGCACTATAGAATCCCTTTAAGCTTCTGGCAGTGACATCACAGGCCAACCTATTTAGGAATACACTGAATAAAAACCAGATTGTAGCAGACTCTATTCCCTTCTGTTCGGTTGCCCATACCGACCTGAGCCCTTTTTAGATATGTTGTGGGCTCAGATTGGGGCTATTCGGGAATAGGATTTTTGTAGGGTTCCTGTATTCTTTTTGTCTATTTTTGGGGTATTTTAAAAATGTATGTAAGTTTCTGTATTTGAGAGATAATTGAGTTATCCTAATTTGAGCTCAATTATCTCTCAAACACAAAGGCTCTTGGGAAGAAACACTGGTGTTCTTAATGTGAAAACCCCACGCTAGGGGCCAGTGCGTAAAAGCCGTGTGTGGGAGAATAAAGTTCAGTTGTACTCCCAGGACTGTGTGTCGTCCAGTTATTGGGGAGGAGGTGGTACTATTTACTTGTTCCTGATTTCTACTCTTGGTGATCCAGCACAGGAAAGTCCTCAGATATGCGAGGGATTCAATATCTCTTTTGCTCTCCCCTTAACTGCCTAAGAATGTAGCAGCTGACTATTTAGCCCTAGCCACAGAGGTTGGGGTCCATGTAAGTTTGTTCATGTTTTGTATTGTACCATATGAATCCATTGTAACATTTAGCGTCTGCTATAGCCTTTTGTTAGTAATATGTTGTAGTTTTGTATTGTATAATTATTGTAGTAATTTGACATGCTGCTAGCATTTGTTACTTGTTATTATAATTATTTTAAATATACATTTAATGTTACAATGTTTTGTGTATTTTATATTCACATATTTGTTTAACAAGATATGGATGCACACTACTATACCAGCAAGTAAAAATAGCTTAAATCTTTTAGTAAATAAAAAGAAACAATAACAAAGCGAACAAACAAAGGCACAAGTATAAATATAATTACCAACAGTAATCAAGCCTATTAGGACAGAACACAAGTCACCAACCCCCCCAATGTTTCGGCAACAACTCTGTTGTATTTATCAAGGGAGTCTGTATCCTCACCTCTCTTGGTGTACTTATGTACCCCAAACTCAGCTGGTGGCCATCAGTATCAGGTCCTTGCAATACAGGAAGTGACATCCCTTCCAGTATTGCGACCCCTATAAGAACAACAAGTGAGCACACAATATCTATACCCGTAATCCCATTAGAACATAATTAAATACCTAATAGCCACCTAAAGCAGCCAATAAATATTCCTTCTACCTATACTAGCAAACCAATCATATTCGCTCTTTCGTATCTCATATCCGATGTGACGAGACCAATCTCGCCACATTGCATTGGAGAAGCCTGGTTGCTCGCCTGTTGCCTTTGGATTATGGCCCAATGTTAAAAGGCTTGATTTTCCCCTGCAAAGACAAGAAAGCCGGGTCATTCGGTGCTTGCCCTGTTTGAGCGGTGATACCCCAGATAGCTATGCCATGGAGCCCATTCGTATAATGAAAGACTATGGGAAAGACTTTGGCTCCATGGCAATTGAACTGTATGTGTGTGCTCTGAGTGTCATTCAGTAATAATGTGCGCTCAGATCTGAGCTATCTGGGCATATGTTGAATGTACTTGTTTTGTGCAATGGCTGCACAGTTATATGTTTTTATGTGTTTTATTGTCTTTTGCTGCCATGTGTTCAATGGAGTTTTGCCTCTGTCTTTGGAGATAATTTGATTACTTCACAATTATCTCCAGGATAGAAGACTCTGTGGAACTGGTTTTGGGCAGAAAAGCCATGCTTCCTTTGGTCACAAAGGACTACGATCTATCTTTTGACCCACTGGACCAATTTGTATGAATTTGATGTATGTTTGTATTTGGAGTATGCTGATTCTGAAATGTGATGCATACTTTTCAAGTTATGAATAATGTAGAAAAATTGTATTTCTCTGCTTGTTATAATTACATTACCCATTGTGTAAGGTAATTGTATCACAGGCAGAGGGGAGGATTTTGTGTGGGAGTGTCTGAGTGTATTGTACGTGTTTATTGGTTGTTTTCCAAAACCCTGTGTAAGAATGTGTACATAAGCACAATAAACCCACAGCTCTGGCTGTTCACTGCTTGACCCTCAACACGGAGCTTTGTCTCTTTCTTGGGGGGATTTACTGTATGCTGTTCCAGTTTGACTGCTAGGAATGTAAACCTATTCGTATGGTTTTTCCTATTCGGCTGTTTACAGCATTCGTATGGTTTCCTGTTCGGCGGATTGGTGTTCTGCAGTAGCTATGCCTGTGTCTCTGGAAGGGAAGATCTACTAAACGGCGTTTTAACCCTTTTATGCTGAGGGTGCTGTTACATCCTATTACCGTGGGCGCCATATTGCTAGCTGGACTTGACCTTTCGCATAATGCCTGCGCGTCCGATGGCAACTTCCTTCGCACATGTGCATTAATCCAATCTGCGCATGCCGTCCCATACCCTGTTATATATATAAATTCACATGCGATTATGATACGGTAATATTCACCTATTTGACCATAGTACCACGAGCTATAAAGATATTAATGTTGTTACTTTTTGCTTAATTATTATATATTAATTGTGACGAAGTGCCCTTCGCCACTTGTGCCTGGTGAGAGGACTGCTTGCCCGCCTCTTGCCCTGTGACTATGGCCCCTGGGATGTATTGCCCTTTAAAGACATGATTTGGGCATAATGGATTTGTGTTGTGCTGCTGCTGGCCCTTTAGGAACCATCTGGGGACATACTGTGGAGTTACTGGGTGGCCACCATTTCCTGTATCAGAAGCACATGGTGAGAACAATGGATGGCGGCCATTTTAACTCACAGACACTGTTTGGACTTTTCAACACGGTGCCATCTCGCCAGTATTTGGTGCACAGAGACATCGTGCAGTGGTTTTGGACTATACAGCAGGGGACACATTATAAAGTGATTGTTTTTCATTTAGCCTGTATATGTTCTGCAGAATCTGCATTAAACTGTATTTTCCAAAGTACTGAACGGATCTGGGTGAATTTTGGATATGTGGTTCACCCAGATCCCCCGGTTCCAAGGATATATTTTATGGGGTTATTGCATGTTTTGGGGTCCCTGTGTGTTTTATGAAACTGTATTATTTCTGGCCAGCAGATAATTGAGCTTTGTGTATTGTAGAAACTCAATTATCTAGCCTGGCCCAGAGGAGGAGTTTTGTGTTGCATAAATTGTGAGTTCTGTGTGCCAGTAAATCAGTCTTGTTCCAGCATTAAGCCTTGGCTCATGTTTGGGGGAAGGGATACCTACACTCTGGGGATTGCTATAATCACTTACTCCCCAGAGGAAGCTCTTGCAATAGCTTGATTTGTTCCTGTTCCTGCTCTCTGGGGAAAGAGAGGTTCACCCACTGGAAGCTGGATCCTGGCCTTGGGTCCAGGGTGGGTGGAGACAGCAGAGACCCCGGCGCAGTTGCATCGCTGGAAGTGGGGTCTGCAGTGCTGATGGTGTCGGTTGGAGTGCTTGGAGTCCTCAGCGAGCACTAGGAGCATCGATTGGCGGAGGTACTCAGTCGGAGTGCCAGCGTTCCGTCACATTAATTAAATGATGAATATTCATCTTTAAGTCACGCCTGCAACAAAACGTGACTGGGAAAGGGAGGGGGTTACTGTCAGAAATGGACACACGTTGCCATCGATCGGACACATATGATTAAAACCAGTTTAGTGGATGATCACCAATACCTGCTTGTCAAAATCAAGGAAAATAGCTTCAGTTAGGTCTCCTTGTTTGGATGTAATTTTTAACTTTTAAGAGGGCAGTTGTAGTTGAGTGTTAATAGTGCTGAAGCCTGATTGATCAGGGGTCAGATAGTTTGATTATTGGCAATACTCACATAGTTGCATTATTACAAGGTTTTTGACAATACTGGGAGCAATGATATTGGGCAATAGTTAGAAACCAAAGTAATGTCACCACTTTTATGGATAGGCACTAGTGATGTCCCGAACGGTTCGCCGAACGGTTCGCCGCGGATGGCGAACATATGCGGTAAACTTTGACCCTGTACCTCACAGTCAGCAGACACATTCCAGCCAATCAGCAGCAGACCCTCCCTCCCAGACCTCCCACCTCCTGGACAGCATCCATTTTACATTCATTGTGAAGCTGCATTCTGGATGCTGTCCAGGAGGTGGGAGGGTCTGGGAGGGAGGGTCTGCTGCTGATTGGCTGGAATGTGTCTGCTGACTGTGAGGTACAGGGTCAAAGTTTACCGCATATGTTCGCTGTCCGCGGCGAACCATTCGGCGAACCGTTCAGGAAATCACTAATAGGCACTACTCTCACATTCTTCCAAAGTTTGGGTATGTATCCAGACACTGGGGATTCATTGAGTGGGGTTGCGACGGGTTTAACAGTTGCCGGGACACTGAGCTTCAGCAGCATTGCGATGATTTGATCAGATACAACTGTTTTTTCATATTTAGATTATTAAGGTGTTTATTAATGACACTAACAGGCACAGGTCTAAAATTGAACTTGTCTATATTAAGTCTTTGCAAATTTAGTGAGGCCTGATTCACATTTGTAGTTTAAGAATGCGTGTCATTTATTAGCTTAGCAATTAAGTTGGTGTAACATGAGACAAAATAATTATTGCCGCCCATCCCATATGTTCCCTATTAAGGGTTAATAAGTATATAGGGGTGTATATAAAAAATACCCCTCTGTCTCATTACAGATATCTTTGCCAGAAGCTCAAGGAAGCAGGCTGAAGGGTCAGTGTTAGGACCCGCTTTAGGGGGGTCTGCCTGGACGTTGGCAGGCAGGCATTCCCTCCAATGGCCATTGGAGCAACTAAATGACCTCCATTTGTCTAAATATACATAGGGATTAAGGAGAGAGCGCAGGTAACTTTTTCTTTTCTTTGGTTTTTACTATATATTGGGGCTGATGTGTACTGTAGTCATTGCTGCCGGCCCAGTAGTGATGGGAGTGAGCGCAGGACTTGTCTTTTTGTAATTATCAAGTTTGAAACCGACTTATGGCTATGGCTGAATGCAAGATTTCTCTGGACCCCCTTTGTCCCAGAGTTTGTGATTTAGGATCCCTGTCTTCACAAAACATAGTGTATTGAAATGAGCTTGTGTAGCACAATGCTAACGAAAGACAGTTCTGTCCATAGAAGATTATTCCAGCTGCATATGGGCAGCTTTGGTTCTGGCTGCATATATAACCAATGAAACTCTGCATCATTGGCATGGCAACTCCACCATCTCCCATTATCCACCTATGAACATTGGGAGGTACGGTCATGGGGTGTCGTGTTTGACATATGCATGTATTAGAGGAAATTGTTACCCATCTTAAATGCCAGGAGTAGCTAGGTGTAAGCTAAAATCATGAAACAAAAACTGAATTTGATGGAATGTCATTATTTTTGTTCTTTGATTTTTAACATGTTAGTGAATTATCCCCATGACTAACAAGCTAAGTTCTTTACCCCCCATTTCCTTAAAGCCCATTTAAGAACTATATATTAGTATCCTATTGGATGATCCAATAAGAAGAATGTATAATGCTCATTTCATATACTGATGTGTGAGACAAATAAACCGTAGTCTTTTTGAACCAGCATTGCGTGTGTGTGTCATTCTATCAAGCTTCTCAGCACTGCAGAGGTTAGAGGCGAAACCAGTGATTGACAAATTAATAGAAGTCCATGGCAAATTAATATATTTCCTGGTGGGCTCCCCCTGTCTGGGGCTGCAGCGCTGGGCGAGCGGCTCTTGAGCCACCCCCAGCACCAGGCCAATCCTCAAGAAACCCAAAGGTGGGGGCGCCAAGAGGAGCCCTGTCACAGGGGGGACAGAAGGTGGCCATCTGGCCACCTCAGGGCGCCCCTGAAGCCGTGCTAGGTGAGGCACAGCAGGCACCTTCTTACCTTGATGGCAGGTGCCTACTCTGCCAAAAAATGCTGGTGTCCACAGGAGAGGGGGATGGAGAAGGCAGGCGACGAGGGAGGCTGTTCTTGCAGCCTCTCAATCCTCCCTTGTGTGCCCTCAGTGATGCCGGGAGCTGGAATATGACATCATTACGACCCCGACATACTAAACAGCACACTGGAGGAGTGAGGAGCTGTCCCACACTGGACCCCAGGGATGTGAGTGTTTGACTGTGAGTGAGTGTATGTATGTCAGTGAGTGTCTGTCTGTGTGTGTGTGTGTGTGTGTGTGTATGTCAGTGAGTGTCTGCCTGTGTGTTTGTCTGTCAGTGAGTGTGTGTGTGTGTGTGTGCCTGTCAGTGAGTGAGTGTATGTCAGTGAGTCTCTGTGTGTGTGTCTGTCAGTGAGTGTGTGTGTGTCTGTCAGTGAGTGAGTGTATGTCTGTCAGTGAGTGTCTGTGTGTGTGTGTGTGTGTTAGTGAGTGAATGTTAGTGAGTGTCTGTGTGTGTGTCTGTCAGTGAATGAGTGTATGTTAGTGAGTGTCTGTGTGTGTCTTTCTGTCTGTCAGTGTATGTCTGACAGTGTCTGTGTGTGTGTCTGTCAGTGAGTAAGTGTATGTCAGTGAGTGTCTGTGTGTTTGTGTGTGTGTGTGTGTGTCTGTCAGTGAGTGAGTGTATGTCTGTCAGTGAGTGCGTATATGTCTGTCAGTAAGTGTCTGTGTGTGTCTGTCAGTGAGTTTATTTCTGTCAGTAAGTGTCTGTGAGTGTATGTGTGTCAGTGAGTGAGTGTCTGTCAGTGAGTGTGTGTGTGTGTGTGTGTGTGTCTGTCAGTGAGTGTGTGTGTCTGCCAGTGTGTGTCTGTCAGTGAGTGAGTGACATGAGGGGGCGGCAAAATGGATCTTTGCCTAGGGTGGCAGAAATCCTTGCTCCGGCCCTGATGCTTGAGAGCTATGCTATGATGGCAGAGACTATGCAGACAATTACATAGTTACATAGCTGAAAAGAGACTTGCGTCCATCAAGTTCAGCCTTCCTCATATTTGTTTTTTGCTCTTGATCCAAAAGAAGGCAAAAAAAAACAATTTTGAAGCACTTCCAATTTTGCAACAAACTAGGAAAAAAATTCCTTCTTGACCCCAGAATGGCAGTCAGATTTATCCTTGGATCAAGAAGTTATTACCCTACATTGAAAGATTATATCCATGAATATTCTGTTTTTGCAAGTATGCATCTAGTAGCTGTTTGAACATCTGTATGGACTCTGATAGAACCACTTCTTCAGGCAGAGAATTCCACATCCTTATTGTACTTACAGTAAATAAAAACCTTTCCTTTGCCTTAGACGAAATCTTCTTTCTTCCAGTCTAAACGCATGACCTCGTGTCCTATGTAAAGTCCGGTTTGTGAAAAGATTTCCACACAATGGTTTGTATTGGCCCAGAATATATTTGTATAATGTTATCATATCCCTTCTCAGGCGACGTGTTTCTAAACTAAATAGGTTTAAATTTGTTAACCTTTCTTCATAGCTGATATGTTCCATTCCTTTTATTAATTTTTTAGCCCGCTTCTGCACTTTTTCTAGTGCCATAATATCCTTATTTAGGTCAGGTGCCCAAAATTGCACAGTATATTCTATATGTGGTCTTACCAGTGATTTATAAAGAAGCACAATTATATTCTTGTCTCGAGAATGAATGTCCTTTTTCATACATGACAATACCTTACTGGTCTTGGCCACTGCTGATTGACATTGCACATTGTTGCATAGTTTGTTGTCTATAACAATTCCCAAATCCTTTTCGTGTGTTGTTATCCCTAATTCACTTCCATTAAGGGTATACATTGCTTGTGTATTCTTTACGCCGAAGTGCATTTTTCAACATTTAATTTCATCTGCCATTTGAGTGCCCAGTCCCCCAGTCTATCTAAATCCTTCTGCAGCAAAGTAATATCTTGCTCACATTGTGTTATTTTACAAAGTTTTCAATGCTTTCCTCAAGATCATTTATAAACATGGTAAATAGAAGGGGTCCCAGAACAGACCCCTGAGAGACACCACTTGCCACCTCTGTCCAGCTTTAAAATGTACCACTAATGACAACTCTTTGTACTCTGTTTTTAAGCCAATGTTCTACCCAAGAACAAGCATTTTCATCTAGACCGATTTACTTGAGTTTGAACACTAATCTGTTGTGTGGAACTGTATCAAATGCCTTGGCAAAATCCAAATAGATCACATCCACTGCAACACCGTGATCTATACTTCTACTTACTTCTTCGTAGCTTGACATGACCTGTGCTTAATGAAACCATGCTGATTTTTGCTGATAACCATGTTCTTCTCCAGGAATTCTTGAATATTATGCCTTAATAACCTTTCAAATATTTTCCCAGCCACAGAAGTTAAGCTCACAGGTCTATAATTTCCAGGCAAGGATTTTGAACCCTTTTTGAATATAGGAACCACATTTGCCTTCCTCCAATCCTCCGGAACACTTCCTGAAAGAAAAGAATCTTGAAAGATTAAAAAGAGAGGTTCACTTATTTCTACACTTAGTTCCTTAAGTACTCGTGGATGGATACCGTCAGGCCCTGGAGCTTTGTTTATATTAACTTTCTTTAGTTGCTGCAGCACCTTGTCTTGAGTTAACCAATTACAATTATTCTGCAAGTTTTTAGTAGCAATCATTTGCACATCTATTGGGTTCTACCTTAATATATACGGAGGAGAAAAAGTAATTTAAAATTCCTGCCTTTTCCTGGTCTTCATTAACTAACACCCCCTTTTCAGTTTTTAGTGTACCTACACTTTCATTTTGTTTTTTTTTAGACTTTATGTACTTAAAAAATGCTTTGGGGTTGGTTTTGCTCTCTTTAGCTATCATTTTTTCATTTTGAAGTTTAGCAAATCTAATCGCCTTTTTGCACGCATTATTGGCTTCCTTATATCTTTTATAAGATGCATCTGATTTATCCGATTTAAATGCTTTAAATGCCCTTTTCTTATTTTTAATCTCTCGTTTTACTTCTCTACTAAGCCACATTGGTTTCAGTTTGTTTCTTTTATATTTATTACCCAATAGTACATACTGAGAAATGTACCTTTCTAATATTTGTTGGAAGATGATCCATTTATGCTCAGTGTTCTTTTCACTAAAGAGTTTATGCCAGTCAATATATTGTAAAGCTGCCCTTAACTTATTGAAATTGGCCTTTTTAAAATTATATGGTTTAGTATACCCTGTGTGCTTTTGTTTTTTTTTAAGTTTATTTCAAAGGATACTATATTGTAATCACTATTTCAAAAGGGCTCACTGTGACGAGAGCAATCTCGCCACATGGCATTGGAGAAGCCTGGTTGCTCGCCTGCTGCCTTTGGATTATGGCCCCATGTTAAAAGACTTTGTTTCCCCTGCAGAAAAGACTTATTCGTGCTTTTCTGCCCAGTGTTCGGTAGATTCAATCTACCGATCAACCGCACGAATGACTAGACCACCTGGGAGCTGGAGTGTGCCGGCAATTAGCCTCCCAGAAGCTGCGGTTAACCGCAGCTTAATTGACGAATACTTGGTGGCCGACATTCGTATAATGAACAAGAGATCGCGGCCATTTTAAAGACGTGAACGCACAGCGGTGTTCGGCGCCTAACTCATGGAACTAAAAACGGGCACAGTTTGGCACGAACACCGCTGAAGCCGCCGACCTCCCTTCTTGTTCGGTGGAAGTACACGAACGGCCCGGTATTCGGTAGTCAGACCTGACTGCACTATACCCCAGATAGGAATCCCATGGAGCTCATTCGTATGAGAACTGACTTTGTGAAGACTTTGGCTCCATGGCGATTAAACTGTATTTGTGTGGTCTGAGCGCCATTCGCTTAATAATGGTGTTCTACAGTAGCTGTGCCTGCATCTCTGAAAGGGGACGATCGCCTAAACGGTTTTAACCCCTTGTGTGCTGAAACGGTCCGTTACACTCACCTACTTGAATGTTGGTCAAAAGATCAACGTTGTTTGTTAAAACCAGGTCCAGAGAAGCGTCCATTCTAGTTAGTGATTGTACAAGTTGTGACATGAAGGTGTTGTAACGGATCACCTGGCACCCCAACTGGGTACCTCCATTGAAGGATGCTCCTAGCGCTTACAGACACCACAACCCGAACCGCCACAGCTTGGTTGGGGTCTCGCCATCTCCTACCGCCAGACACCACAACCCGAACCGCCACAGCTTGGTTGGGGTCTCGCCGTCTCCTACCCACCCTGGACCTACGACAAGCGTCCAGGTTCCAGTGGGTGAACATCTACTCCAAGAGAGTGAAGCAGGAACAAGCTCTTAAAAGAGCTTAGTAGTGATTAGCTAAGGGAGAATGCAGAGCATAGCAATCCCTTGTAGTGATATAGCAATTCCCCCAATAAGACACAGGACTCTAGATTAAGGGTGAAGTAGAACTCTGGTTTAATGACACACACTCTGCTTTTATGCAATTCTCCCATGCAAGGGAGACGCCCACAGACAATTATACATTAGCCAATCAAACAATGGTTACATCCCACACATCTCCTCACCTTAGCCTGAGAGGTAACACAATTAGCCGTACAGTTTAAAAAATACTTTTTACCCAACTTTCATAACTCCAAAACTATACATCCAATATTAATAAAAGTCACATATTATTAATCAGCACATTTCAAATACAAACATACCCAAAAATAATTAGAATCCGTTCAGATAGATATAAGTCACTTTTGACCGACCGCAAGCACATTTTCATGCCCAAAACAGTTCCATGGATTTGGGCTGTACGGTCGGTCTATTTTACACTGAGAAAAAGTCCCATTCGAATGAGTGTTCGAATATTCGAACGGGACTTAGTCTCCAGCCGCAGTGTCGAAGTAGAGTAGAAGCTACGGGTCGACGACTTCGGCACTTCGACTGCCTCCGAAGTGCCAGTTTAAAAGTACAAATCCTTTCTCTGGGAATTAAAGGGCCAGAAACAGCAATATAAAAATCCACTATGCCCAAATCAGTTCCTAGAAGGGCAATACATCCCAGGGCCATAGTCGCAGGGCAGGAGGCTGGCAAACAGGCCCCTCCAAAAACCAGTGGTGAGGTCACTTTCGCCACAGGTGTCATTTAACAAGTTCAAAAACCTAGTTCCCTTTGCTGAGCTACTAGTCCCTCTATCCCAATTAATGTCCGAGTAATTAAAATCTCCAATAATTAAAGTGTTACCCAGATTTGCAGCTTTCTCAATTTACTCGAACAGCTGTTGTTCCTCGTCCATATTAACATTAGGTGGTTTATAACAAATCCCAACCAATAGTTGATTTCCCTTCTTTTCCCCCAAGCAGATATTTACCCATAAAGCCTCCACATTTTCCTCATTGCATTCCACTTGCTTAAGATTTGGCTTTAACGCATGGTTGGCATACAAACATACCCCACCACCCTTCTTGTTTTTCCTATCCTTCCTAAATAACATGTACCCATTTAAGTTAACTGCCCAGTCATGTATCTCATCCCACCATGTTTCAGTTATGCCCATTATATCATATTGTTTAGTGTATGCTAATGCCTCTAGTTCCCCCATTTTGTTAAATAGGATCCTTGCATTATTAAGCATACATTTAATATTATGAGTCACTTGTACTTTTTGTGAATTATTAACATTACATACCTTCTCTGTTCTGAGCTTGCCCCTCCCCCGTCTTCACCCCCTTCATAGGCGTGCGCACAGGGTGTGCCCGTGGCACGCATATGGAGTGAGACCGGCAGGGGAGATCTCAGGTTCTCCCCTGTCGGCTCATGCAGAGCCGGTGCTATCCGCAGGAGAGGACCCGGGGAGCTCAACCAGCAGCTCCACCGGTTCCTCTCGTGAGATCTGAGCATTGCCACGGCAACGCTCAGATCTCGCAAGAGTGAACTCTAGCCCCAGGGGCTAGAGTTTACTCTCCACTGGACCACCAGGAAAAGCAGCAGGAACAAGAATCCCCCCTCCCTACATAAGGTAAGAAGGGAGGGGCACATACAGCACACAGCACCCATACACATACAGCGCACACATACAGCACCCTCACACACATACACCACACACACACATACAGCACCTTCACACACAGCACCCTCACACACATAACGCACCCTCACGCACATACAGCACCCACACACATACAGCACCCTCAAACACACAGCACCCTCTCACACACAGCACAGAAACAGCACCCTCACAAACACACACACAGCACACTAACCGGACCCTGACAAACACACACACACAAACAAACACCCTCACACAAACACACAGCCCACAAACAGCACCCTCACACACACATCACACTAACAGCACCCTCACACACAGCACCCTTACACACACAACACCCTCAAACCACCCTCACGCAGCACACACACACACACACACACATCAGTGTATATATATATATATATATATATATATACACGCGGCGTGTGTTTGTGCTTTAGGGTGCACACCCTAATGCAATAGGCTGCGCATGCCAATGACCCCCTTATACTGAGCTAAAGCCCATCTCCTTTCTGTCCTATCTCCATTTTGTAGATTGCTATGACCCTTCCCCCTACTACTAGTTTAAAATCTCCTCCAACCTTCTAGTCATCCTACTGGAAGCCCTGATGTTCTAACCAACCATTGTCTTATCACATGACCTTGTTCTGCAAACCTCTCACCAGGTCATACAAGTTCTTAACATTCTTATTACACAGTACATGACATGACACTGCAGGTCAGGCTATGAGGATATTCTCACCTTTACCTCAGTCAAACCCTGAAATTAAGTATGCTCCTCCAGCCACAGGCTCTGCTTATTTTCTCTCTGTATGCTTACAGACAACCCACCCCAATTTGACGAAGACCATGACTGTCTAGAGGCCATCTCCACAGATGACAGGCCCTGCCGTTACTTACTAGACACTGCTTTAGGCCATGGGGACGTAGTGTTTTTGGATGGCTCTTGTTCCAGATCATCGGATGGAGTATTTTTAACTTCTTATGCGGTAGTCTAATAACCTGACATTACCCTTAAAGCACAAGCTGCTGAATTGATAGCCCTTACTGAGGCTTGCAAACTGTTCTCAGGTCATCCTGTTCTCAAGATATTCAGGGTCACTCATGAGTGGCAACAGTGAGGCTTCGGTACTGCAAGTGGTAAAAGTATCTTGCATGCTACTTTAGTTGCCAACCTACTGGAAATGAAAATCCTGCGCACAAAACAAAATTGTTCAGCACTAAAATAACTGTTTAGTAGATAAGTGAGTGCGCTGGATTTTCATTTTTACTGTACTTATTGGCTCCCAGCAGCACCCCATTTAAGTATGTTTAGGTGAGTGCAGCCAAACCCTTGTTTTCTCCCATATGTATATATTTAGGAGTCTAGCCAGCTCCTTGGTTTTGCACCCCTCCCTGTTACAGGTGCCTCATCTCAGGACCCTATTTAAGCCTTGTACTGCAGAGAACTCGAGATGGAAGAATTTCCCCAAGTGAGTCGCTCATTTAGCAGACAGAGTAGGACCTGCCAAAGATGGGGTACATTGGCGTTGTGGCAGGCTTATGCAATGTATGATTATATAATGTAACTAAACCCCCATTATTTTTTCCCTAGATTAGGTGTTTTTAATAAAACTAACAAAATTGTACAGCACTAAAATAACTGTTTAGTAGATAAGTGAGTCTTTTCTGATGAGAGCAACTTTTGCATCTCATTTGGAAACCAAGGACCCAGAGTCTGGAGGAAGAATGGAGAGGCACACACTGCAAGATGCTTGAAGTCCAGTGTGAAGTTTCCACAGTCTGTGTTGATTTGGGGAGCCATGTCATCTGCTGGTTTTGGTCCACTGCGCTTCATTAAGTCCAGGGTTAATGCAGCCATCTACCAGGAGATTTTGGAGCACTTCATGCAGCCTTCTGCAGACGAGCTTTATGGGGATGCTGACTTCATTTTCCACACTGCCAAAAGCCCAAAACCTGGTTCAATGACCATGGGATTACTGAGCTTGATTGACCAGCAAACCTGCCTGACCTGAACCCCATAGAGAATCTATGGGACACTGCCAAGAGAAACATGAGAGACATGAGACCGAACAAGGCAGTAGAGCTGAAGGCCGCTATTGAAGCATCCTGGTCTTCCATAACACCTCAGCAGTGCCACAGGCTGATAGCTTCCATGCCACACCGCATTGAGGCAGTAATTGCTGCAAAATGGGCCCAAACCAAGTACTGAGTCCATATGCATGCTTATACTTTTCAGAGGTCCGATATTGTTCTATATACACTCTCTGTTTTATTGATTGCATGAAATATTCTAATTTACTGAGATTGTAGATTTGTTGTTTTCATGAGCTGTGAGCCATAATCATCGCACTTATGACAAATCACGGCTTGAACTATCTTGCTTTGCGTGTAATGCGTCTATCTCATATATTAGTTTCCCCTTTTACGTTGCATTACTGAAATAAATGAACTTTTGCATGATATTTACATTTTTCGAGTATCACCTGGATATTATGAAACCCAGGTGTAAATGTTTCACTTTAGTAGATATACTATGAAATTACATGTTTCTCCATGGAACAAATTATTTGTAGCCATGACACTCATAATCTAAGTGGTATCAATGGAAGTTGCTGGATTTGTTCATACTAACGCAAATCATGTTTAATTTTTTTCTGTTTTATTTCCTACAATTACAGTTTTCACCACTAGTGGCCTCCCTAACCACTAGACAAACCTCAGTCTCTCTAACCTGCATAGCATGATGGTCCAAATCTGTTATACAAGGTCACACCCTATAAAACCAACTGGCCTTTACATTGAGAGAAGTTGTGTCCTGAACCTGACAAGTCTTCTGCTCCTGGCTCTTACTAAAGAAAACATGCTCTAATCTTACTTACCTTGAACCATCCTTATTTATTCCAACCCGATCTCCAATTTGAACCTGCTTTATTTCTATACTGGACTTTGTTTGCATATTGATTTTCTTCCAACCTACCTGCATATTACAGCCTTTCATAATATTTGCAAGTATCCTAAAAGACCCAGAAACTGCCACCTCAATTGCTACCTTAACCTGTTTTACTTTATCCTTTATGTTCTTGTTTAATTTTATCTAATTGTATCCTTTTTACCTGTTACCTTAAACCTGCTTAGGGCATATTGCCTAAACCTTCAGCCCTGTTCCTTCTATTAACTCTAACCTATAATTTCTCTTATAAGTTTTCCTGTTACTTTATAATCCTGTCTGGGGCTTATTGCCTAACTCTTGTTTTCTGTCATCCCTTATGTGGCAGAAATGCCTCTGCCACGTGTTCTTGGAGGGGCCTGCTTGCCAGCCTCCTGCCTCAGGACTATGGCCCCTGCAGTAGATCTTGGCTAAAATACTTTAAAAAGGCTCTGTTGGTGCAATTGGGATTATATGGTTCGGGAACCGAACAGCCGTACGAACCAAAGACCACCCGGGAGCTTGTTAAACCCTATTAACAACTGGTAACGATTCTAACCAGAGTGTTCTAATTGTTTGTCTAGGTGGCCTCTGTTCGCATGAACGACCACAATGTGGTGGCCATATTGTTCGAATGAACACAGGCAATGGTGTTTGGTCGTCTAGTTCCTGGAACTAAAATCAGACACAGAAACTCCCGAACACTGCTGGCCTTCCATCATCGCCTGCGTTCAGTTCTACTCAACTTAGAAGGGCACTGTTCGGTGGAATCGTTCAGCTGGATGAGGGGAACAAGCTCCAGGGTAAGACTATTGACTATGTTTGGTAGTTTGTTCGGTTTTAAACTACTGAACTAGACCGACTGCAAGTCCTGATTCTCTGGAACAGTATTGGGCAGCAGCCTCATGTGCGGTCCGTCAAATTATGACTTCCATGGAAATCCGGAAAACACTTGAACTGATATGGGTGATTTTTTTTTTTTATATGTTGGTCCCCCAGATCGGGGCTATCAGGGCATATGACGTTTGTATGGTTTCCATTTGTTTTGGGGATATTTATGGGATGATAATATTAAGCAGTCGAGAATTGCCCACTATTTCAATTCTCTTAGATCGTTTATCATGTAAGTGAAAAGTATTCCATAAATAAATCATATTCTGTTATAAAAATAGATTTATTTTTATTGTAACAAATAACATAACAATAATATTAGGCAGCATGCATGATAATAATCAGTGAATATTTAGTACAACATAAATATGCAATACAATGGAATAGCTATACATGTTCCAAAGGCTAACAGCACTTTCTGTCACTTAAGATTTATGAGGTATTTTGCAGACACAGAAAGTAAAGCTTTTCACAGCGAAGAGCCGTAAAACCCTGGCTAATAGTTAAAACAACTGAATAACCCTTTCAATGCTGGCTAGATCCTCCTAGGCATATAGTATCCTATTCTCCTGTGATTTTCAATTAAAATAACATTTAAACCAGCTCATTAGTCATTTCCTGGAACCATCCAATAAGAATAATCTACCAGATTCCATAAGCCGAAATTTTAATTTGCTTAAAAAGATATCTTATCTTATTTTAGAGCATATCAATACACCTGGATAAAAACAGCGGTATGCTAACACGTGATACTATCACATCAATATATAATTATTCTTAATTCCACCTGCAGAATGGAATGTTTATAACTATATATTCTTTAGTTAACTAAGATTTCTAAATATTGAAATCTGACTGTGATTTATCCAGTCATATATCATGCTATTAGTAAATTTTAATTAATTTAAATTAATTAAATAAAACCAGCATAATTACGAGTTATGTAGATGTTCTCATCAGATGAGTAGATAGACCCAGGAACTTGATTGGTTGTATGGAGTGCGTGAGTGATAGAGAAAGTGGTGTTGGTTAGAAAGTCAGATTAAAACTCTAAGTGTTAAGAGTTTAAAAGAGTTGATTGTCCATGAGTTTAAGAGTAGAGTGTTAGTCCCAGAGAATGTCCTGGATCTCTCATCATGTCCGAATTGGAGTCCCACAAACTTCAACTCCCTCTCTCTGTATATCTCTGTATATCCAACTTTTCCCTTTGTCCTTACTTTTAAAGGGCCAGACTCTTTGTACGTCATTAGTTGATAAACCAATAGGAAGCCGTAGGTGTGTCCAATCTATGGATCGCAATTTAGGTATTTGATCCATAGAGGGCAGTCTCGTCTAACGAATCCTTCTTATCCAGGAAAGAGTTAACTTTTCCTGATGACGATTTTGACGTCATTTGGCTTATCTAAAATGACTACCATAACTTAGATTTGCTGTCAGTTCAAAGCGTTTGTCCCAGTCTTTGTGGCAACTACTTTGGTCGTAACTTGTAAAATTGACAGTTCTAAACTCAGTTTCAACCCTTACTTACAATGGAACCTTGTAAAATTAATTACTTAGTCTTCTCTGTCACTAGTGTCTGTGTTTAGATAACGCATTCCTTAGCTCAAACAAGTGGCTAGTTACAGAAAGTAAGGAGAAATCAAGGAAATTATGTGTTTTTGTTATCCTGAAGATAGCAAAATGGAGTCCGCTTTGTTTTGAGTGACTTGGGCAATATACACTTTTAATTTCTTTTTAGCACAAAATGTCTGTTGATATAAATATTCTGATAGTGTTTTGGGGGTACTTTTGGGTTATTGTAAAATGGATGTTTTCTGTGCCTGGAGATAATTGAGTCAGGAACTGTACTAAACTCAATTATCATCTCTCAGGCACAGGGGTGGGATTATCCTGTTTTGTGTGGGAGTGTCCTGGACCAATGTCATTACAGTGTATACTTTGCCATAGTCCCCTCTCAGGTCCAGTGGGGAATGGCCCTGGCATATGTCATGGTAAACCCCTTGCATGATGACTTGCATATAAGGCCAGTTGTGGCTGCCATTAAAATAATTCTACTTTACCCTCGACACAGAGCCTCGTCTCGTGCTTGTAGAGAACAGCTATACCAACTATATCACAAGCTCTTGTAAGAGCTACTCTCTGGAGGAGGAGTGGTCTACCCACTGGAAGCTGGATCCCTGACTTGGGTCCAGGGTGGTTGGAGGACAGTGAGACCCCAACCAAGCTACAGCGGCTAAGCGTCTACAGTGCTGATGGTGTCTGGTGGAGTGCTTGGAAGTACTTGTGAGCACTAGGAACAGTGGCGTACATATAGGCCCTGTGGACCCCTGCGACTAGGTATCAGCCGCCATGTTTTGCAGCCCCAGCCCGCGCAGCAAACCGCCGGGGTCGCCATTCAAGGGGCCCATCGGGTGGCCCATGCTGTTAGGGTCACCCGATGGAGATGGATTTTCAGGGGGCTTTAACAGCGCGATCGGGCCCCCTGTTATGACATCACTGCTGGGAGGAAGTGACTGCCCCGGTCACTGCTCCCAGCAATCAGACAGAGCCCGCGTGGGAGGAAGGAGAGGGAGTCAGAGTACGAACTCTGATTTCCACCACTGGACCCCAGGAATGTCACCCTTCTGCACCTAAAAGGTAGGAAACAGGAGGGTAACTTAAACATTTTGTATATGTGTGTGTTTGTATGTGTGTGTGTGTGTGTGTATGTGTCTGTATGTGTGTGTCTCTAGTGGAGGCAACTCAACATCACTGGTAGTGTAAAGGAAGTAAATTATGCTACCTAATGTCCTTAATATTCCTGGAAACAAGACAAGAACATCTTTAGTGGGTTTGATTTGACCTTTGGACTAGGCAATTGGTTAGGAGATAAAGGAAGAACAATAGTAATGGCCATTATTGTTATTTTGTTTTGCTTAATTACACTTTATGTTATTGTTACAATGTGTAAGTGTATATGTTCAGCAATTACGAAAAAGGATACAGTAAAGCCATTAAGTCCTGATAGACAATACTTAGCCCTCTAGATTTTATAGTGACAGCTGCTCTGTGCAGAGGAGCAGGGCATTCATGGTTGTGGCTCCAATTCAGGTTTCCATATTGTTAGGTTATTCCTGATACTGGGTCTTTATCAAGCTTGATAGGGACCCGGTAGGGTTGAAATTATTTATTCTGCATATCTTGGAAGGGAGGCCTGGCCAGTCCTGGCTTCAGATGACCTGGGTCATTTGGTGAGTGTGGTATCCAGTATTTCTCTACAAAATACATTGAATGGCATCTGCTTTGTAATTTGATTAAATTCAGAGTAAGGAACATAAGTAGTGTGATAAAGTGAAGACAGATAGGCCTTTTAACCCCAGGGGAAGTACGTGTAGTTTGTGTGTTGCACAACACAAAGCTTTGTTTAGTTATGGGCCCCTGGGGTGGAGCATTTGGAGAGAAGGGTGGGCCAATGCTCCACTCCACAGTTTAGTGGTTTTCTGGGGAGACATAGATCCAGGCCAGGGTTTTTTGGACCGTCTCCAACCCACTGCTCAGCTGCAGTTAATCAGCTGTAGCAGTGGGAATAAACTCCTCCCTGCTAGGCAGGTAAAGGGGAGGGATTGCTGGCTTCCTCCCAGGAAGCAGGTAGGAGAGAGGCTGTTCTCTCCAGATAGAGAGTCAAGGAGACTAGGCACTGGGAGTGCAGAAAGGAAGCAGTCAAGGCTGGCTTGGAGCACTGGGAGTGCAGGAGGAAGCAGTCAAGGCTGGCTTGGAGCACTGGGAGTGCAGAAAGGAAAGCAGTCAGGGCAAGGCTGGCTTGGAGCACTGGGAGTGGAGAAAGAAAAGCAACAGGCTAGCTAGTAGAGTGTTGCTATCTAATAAGGTTGGTGCAGTATGTTTTGTTAGTTTAACCCTGATAGAGAGGGTTATTCAAAGTGAGTCAGTGCTCAGACGAGCTAGGTTTTTTGTTTAAAGGGAAACCTGTTATATGTATGTTTTCATTTGCTGCTGCCTCATATGTAAACTTACAAATAAAGTGCCTGGAATGGAGTTGCATTAAAAGACTGTGCATGTTTTTGCCCTAGAGGACCATGCTACCTGCTGACAAGGATCACAGTAGTGAGAAACAGGACACTTTTTGTAATGGAATCTAATTAACATTATGGTAGTTATTTTGGTTTGCTACCAGGAAGAGATGCCTAGAATGTAAAATAATTATTTCATTTATAGTATAGGTTCAATACTGAACACATTGATGTTAGGGTACCTGGCTCAAGTTGACATCAATGTTTCTGCATCTTTTCAAAAGCTTGTTTGCACACTGAAACACCTTCTGGTGACTATTCTGAAGCTGAAGAAAACACCAATTTAACTAACTGGCTCCTGAAAATCAAACCAGCAGATTGAATAAGATGTCCAATT
Organism: Pelobates cultripes; assembly: GCA_933207985.1. NCBI lineage: Eukaryota > Metazoa > Chordata > Amphibia > Anura > Pelobatidae > Pelobates > Pelobates cultripes. Next base: position 534,156 of record OW240916.1, read on the forward strand.
TATTGAATCCTTATAAAAGAGAAATACAAACATCAGCATTGACAGTAACACTCTTCTTGGTACAAATACAGCCAGCATTAAGGAGTTCTACCTACATGCTCAGTATGTTTTATATACTACGATTTCTTACTCCAAGCAGGACTGACAATTCAGAAACTGGTCGGACATTGTCCCTCCATGTCCTTTCACAATCCCCAAACTCAGTGTCATTAACTAAGTCAGACACATTCACTAGAACAACTGCAGCTTATTGTATTTGTTCTGGTGAGTATAATCATTCCCTTTAGGCTTTTTGCAATAAACACCGTCCTTTCAGAGAAAATGCAGTGTTTACATTACAGCCTAGGGATACCTCCACAGGTCACTCCTCAAATGACTACTAGAGGTGCTTTCCGGGGCAGTGCTTCACAGTGTGGCTGCCATTCAGTGTTTCCACCCTCTGCATGGAGAAACTGAACTTTCCTCATAAAGATGCATTGATTCGATGCATTTCTACAAGGATATGCTGATTGGCCAGGGCTGTGTTTGACTTGTGCTGGCTCTGCCCCTGATCTGCCTCCTTGACAGTCTCAGTCAATCCTATGGGGAAGCATTGTGATTGGCTCACAAAATCACTTCTGGTGATATCAGCCAAGCAGGCAGATCAGGGGCAGAGCCAGCAGCAGCAGACTGAAATAAAGGTAAACTTTTTACTATATTGAGGGGGATGGGGAACGGGGGGCTAGAGGAGGTGGTTTTAACACTATTGGGTTTGGAACACATGTTTGTGTTCCTTTATCCCCTTAAGGACCAAACGTCTGGAATAAAAGGGAATCATGACATGTCACACATGTCAGGTGGCCTTAAGGGGTTAAGCTTGGCCTGTTTTGTGACTTTCCACCAGCTTTTGGCTTGGTGTTAAACTTGGCCACCCCTAAGGATCAGTAATATACTGCTAACCTGTTTTATTTGTTTCCTATTAGAAATTCAACTGACCTGTAGCTCTGCATTGGGTGTTTTGCCTTGACAGGTAGAACCCCACTATCTCTACCATATGGACTGAATTCGGCTTCCATTACTGCAGATACATTTAAACATGTCTGTATGGCATTGCAATCTGTAATGAGAAATAAACTAAAATACCATCCATAAACATATTGGCATGATCTGATTGCAAGGTACAACACACTTGGCCATCTGCGACCACAAATAACTCTGGGAAATTAACAAGGATGGCAGATCGAATTAAGCTAGCAGGCATTGCCAATATCCGTTCATGAAGAGTAATAAAAGAAACAGAAAACAATTCTGAAATCGCTAACCCTACTCAGCCCCAGTGATGCCGTTTAAAACATGGCAGCAAGGAGCATAAAGTACATTTTCATTTGGAACTTGAAGAAGCTGTTTCAGTAAAATTTTCAGGATAAAGGCTAGTGATGACTGCTATGCATTATGCATCAAGTTGCTTAGTAACAAGTAATGGGATACTTCTGTGCTGTTTTGTAAAAGGCAGAACACGGCACAGGCAAGACAGTGACAATATGAACTGAGGATTACTCAGATTCTTACTAATGGATTTTAGCTGGACAATAGATTTTCAATTGATTTCCCAACAAACGTTTATGCCGTGGAGTCAGTGGTATTAGAATGGGTGGAAAAAAATGATGATAAAATTATTTAATAAAACAAAAAATATTGAGTAACTAATAACCACATGTAAAATTATATACACAGAATAAAATATTATATATAACAATATAGTGAAAACAAATGATGCAAATATACATAAAAAATAATAAAAAATGAAAAAAATTGAAATGGGAAAGAAAGCAAATGACTGAAGACTAATACAGTCCCCAGGTACCAATAAAGTCCTGGTGAGGCTATCAGTAATGTTGTGCTATAGGGAAGTGAGTTGAAACCGGCACGGTAAGCAATCTAAACACAGTACTGGCTTAAGATAACAGTGGCTCTTCTTGTCACAAAAGAACTACCCAGTGGTCAGCCTCGTTAATAAACTCGAATGGACTTATCTGCGTTATCGGTGTCAGTTCTGTTGACACCAATAACATTGACTGAGTGGGCTCCGCACCCGCGAGGAGACCTGTCCTTAAGCCACTTGCAGTGTTTCAACTAAACATGTCCAATATTTCAGACTCCATAGACCAGAATGAGGGGCTTCTGATTGGCTAAGTTACTTCCTGTAGAGAGTAAAGCTCACGGCTAATGATGTATTGTATCAGGACTTTAAAAGGAACTCCTCAAATGGCTGCTAGAGGTGCTTCCTGGGGCAGTGCTGCACAGTGTGACTGACATTCAGTGTCTCCACCATCTGCATGGAGACACTGAACTTTCCTCATAGAGATGCATTGATTCACGAGGAAATGCTGATTGACCAGGGCTGTGTTTGGCATGTGCTGGCTTTGTCCTGATCTGTCTCCTTGATCGTCTCAGCCAATCCTATGTGAAAACATTGTGATTGGCTAAGATCATGACTTCTGATGATGTCAGCCATGCAGGCAGATCATGGGCAGAGCCAGCAGCAGCAGACTGGAATAAAAGTAAGATTTTACTTTATTTAGGGGAGAAATGGAGGCCAGGGTGGATGGTGGTTTTAACATTATATAGCCTGGAATATATGTTTGTGTTTTATGTGAATGTGATGCATACTTTTAAAGTTATGAATATTGTGTAAAACTGTGTATTTTCCTGCCTGTGATAATTATATTAACCCGTTGTGTAAGGTAATTGTATCACAGGCAGAGGGGAGGATTTTGTGTGGGAGTGTAATGTTTTTAGATTTAGACATTTTTATAGATAATACCCAATTGAAGACTAAAACACATTTTAAAGATGTTGATGTTAACAGTTTTATCCATACCTCAAGGTGCCATTTTTTTTTACCTTGGCTCAATAGTATTCCCAAATCCCATTTTATCTGGATTTAAAGAAATTGCTCAGACAATGAGGTATTTAAGGAACAAGCTAATAAACTAAAAATGGATTTAGTAGAAAAAGACTATAAGGAGGAAATACTTGAAAACCATCTTACTCAGGTCTCACAGTTACAAAGAGACACTTTACTTCAAGAAAACAATAAATCTGAAAAAAGAAAAGAAAATCATGTACCAATTATATGTAATTATAGCCACAACAACATAGTACCGAAGAGAATTTAAATAAAACATTGGCCCATTTTAGAGCAAGACCCTTTATTATCCCAGTTTCTTCCTGACAAACCAAAGGTTATTTTCAGAGGGGCTCCCAACCTAAAAAAAACTTTTAGTTAAAAACCACATTAAAAAAGAACGAACCCCAACATTTTTAGACATAGGTAGGGTTTTTATGGATGTGGCACATGTCTTGCATGCAGGAGTACGAATAATAAAAAGAGGAATATCATCAAATTTAACAATTTCAATAATGATGAATAATTCTGCATAAAAGATTTAATAACTTGCCATTCAGCACATGTCATATATCTATTGGAATGCCCCTGTGGCTTAAAATATGTGGGGCGCACTTAAAGTAACCTACACATACGTGTGGAGGAACATGTCAGAAGTATTAAAAAAGAATATGAGGGACACAGTGTTTCCCAACACTTTAAAATAAAACATAATATTCTGCTAATGGGGACTGGGGACAATTGAGATATACGGACCAATGGGAACGCGACTTGGGAGAGGTTCTCGAGGGCGTCGAATGGCAGGAAATATGGGAGGCGAGTAACACCACCTCAGTGTGCGTAACCCTACAGGAGCAATCCTTTAAAACAATGCTCCGATGGCACAACACCCCCGAGACATTATTCAGAATGCATAAAACCACTACTGACACATGCTGGAGGGGCTGCGGGGAAAGAGGCACCTATATCCACATGTGGTGGGGGTGCCCAAAGATGGTCCTCTTCTGGTCCGCAATCAAACAACTGATATGGAGAATATTCTCCAGGACCCTGAAACTAGACCCCTGGGTCTACCTACTCAATCGCACGGTTGAGGGCTGGACCAGGGCGGAACAAAAACTTATACATAAGCTCACCTTAGCAGCTAGAAAGGCAGTGGCGGCCACATGGCTGCAACAGAACGCCCCAAAGGTCCCAGAAGTTATAACGAGAATTAGAGAGATCCACTTGATGGATGAATTGACAGCCAGATTAAAAGGCTCACTTCAAAGATTCCTTAAAATATGGGAACCTTGGGACAGCAGCGACTTGGGGCAGGGCTGAGATAGGTACCCAACCACACAGACCGCATGGTCCCCCGTTTCCCACCCTCTCCCCCCCACATAGCACTAACAGGTGCTTGTCACCTTTGTTCAACAAATTCAAAATAGGTCCCACCTCCCACTTACTTTCCCCTCTTTATCTCTCTTTCACTTCTCTCTCTCCCTGTTTTACTAGTCCAGTCCAGGAGGCAGGACTGGTAGATGATGTTAGAGTATCTGACATAGAAAATAGCTGGTGTACAATACAGGGGGCATCTGCTGATACCCTCGAGTAGCGGCGGATGCCCCACCCTTACGCTATGAAAAGCTCCTGGTTATGAGAAGTTGTCACTGCATACATAAACGCATGTCTGGTATACTGGCAATGTCAATCTTACTCCAAAACTCCTTGACGACCGGCCAAATTGTAATTACTTGTGTAGAATATGCATTGTTCAAAGGCATGTTGCCTTTCCCTTTTCACTAACATGGGATATTATATTGCACTATAACTGACTTTTGCACAAGTCATGTGGCTACTGTTATGTTTGCTGACTCTGTCAAGATGAAAAAATAAAGAATTTTTAAAAATTAAATAAATAAAACATAATAGTTGAGACGGACTGCCTGGCACCCCGACTGGGTACCTCTGCCAATCGATGCTTCCTAGCTGATGCTGAGGACCGTAAGCACCGCACCGGACACCATAAACACCGTAGACCCCACCAACCGCCGCAGCTTGGTTGGGGTCTCGCCGTCCCTTCCTGTCCTGGACCAAACTCCTGGATCCAGGGACTCAGTGGGAAGGCCTCTCCTCCAAAAGAGTATAGCTTACAAGGGCTATTGATATAGCTGTGAAGCAGGTTCCCTACAAGCACGAGACTAGCTACGTGTTGAGGGTTAAGCAGGAACTCAATTTTAATGGTGCCACACTTGCCTTTTATGACAATCTCCAAGCAAGGTGTATGCCCACATGGACCTTGTTGGGGACAGGGACACAAACTTACAAACCATTAATAACGTTTACAATGTATGGCACTCCCACATACAATACAATAAGCCTTCCCCTTTTATTAGGAGATAATTGAGTCAAGCACTATACTAAACTCAATTATCTCCAAACACAAAAACCACACATTTCTAAAAAGTCCTAAAAGTACCCCAAAACACATAGTATCTTACATCCCCTGATAGCCCTGATCTGGGTGACCAACATATCCAAAAATCACCCAGATCAGTTCAGGGGTTCAGAAATTTTATGGAAGTCATATTTTTTACCGACCGCAGGCCATAGCCATAGCCGAAAATATTTCCATAGAATCGTGGCTAAGTCCCCCTCAAGTCTATTCGCGGTTTTGGTCCATGCGAACAAGATGGCCGCCACCTCGTGGTCGAATGGCACTTCAAATGACTTCGGGAGTTCGAAGTGCCGCTTCGAAAGTTCGCATTGTGGCCATACAAGTACAAAAAGGCACACACAGTGGTTTTAACCAGGATTTAACACAGGGGCCATAGTCACTTATTGGTGTTTAAAAAACTGTTCTGGCCCTTTAAATGAAAGGAACCCGTGACAAGGTCCAGTTCATCACATATCTTTCCCCCAAGGGAAGACTAACCATGTACCTGACCTGCTACCAGTCGGTACCTGAGTTAGTCTGGCAGCCCACCCACAACCAAGCACTTGACCTGTACATCTCTGTTGCTCGGCTTTGTCCTGTAAGTCCCAGGCTGCGTAGTGTGCATCCATCACCAATGATCTCCCTTGTGTTCCCAGGCATAGTGTTGTAAGCACTTGGGGGGGCAGAGGCCAGCGGTGATCTGCCCTGTTGCCAGCACTTCTGCTTGGGTGGCCTGCAGGTATTCATGCCCTGGACAAAGGGAAAGGGGAGGGCAGAGACCAGTTGCTCTCTGCCCAGAGGCCAGCTCTTCCGCTGGATGGACTGGTACATAGTCCTGCCCTCTAACAAGAGGGCAGGTAGGGCAGAGGCCAGCTGCACTCTACCCTGATGCCAGCTCTTCTGTAGTCCATCCACTAACCCCAGGACCTAGTTGGGAATTGGCTGCGGAGGGGAGGGATCGCTTACCTCCTCCTCCTGGTATTCCCGCGTGGTTGGTTGGGGATCTGGACCAGCTGCCCAGCATCCCTGTAGATTTGGTACAGAGACCCCATCTACACCATTGGGGTCAGGGTTACTGTCCCCCTGTAGTTGGGGAGAAGGACCAGTTGTCTCCTCTCCAGGTTTCTCCAGCTGCTGTTAGAGAGAGAGACCGGTTGTCTTCTCTCCCTGTAAGGTACAATGCTGCTGGGGTGAGAGACTGGCTGTCTCCACTCCCTGTAGGATACACTGCCGCTGGGGAGAGAGACCGGTTGCCTCCTCTCCCTGCAATGTACACTGCCGCTGGGGAGAAAGACCGGTTGTCTCCTCTCCCTGTAACTCACTCTGCCGCTGAGGAGGAAGGACAACACCTTCTGCTCCCTGTACTGCACACTGCCGCTGGGGAGTGAGACCAATTGTCTCCACTCACAGTAGAATATACTGCTGCTGGGGAGAGAGACCGGTGGCCTCCTCTCCCTGCAATGTACACTGCTGCTGGGGAGAGAGACCGGTTGTTTCCTCTCCCTGCAAGGTAAGCTGCCGGTTGTCCCCATTCCCGGTAACTCCGTCTGTAGCTGGGGTTTTGGGCCGGCTGCCCAGTATCCCTGTAGGGCCGGTGGAGAGACATTGATCCCATCTCCACCTGCCATCTGGGGGTCTTCCCAGTACCAGTCTATGATGTCTTCCCAGCTGAAGGGCTCTAGGTCTGGATCTGCCACCCGGCACTCCGGCTCTCCCTGTAAGGTAGATTGGGGCTGAATTGAGCTGAACAGGTGTTGGTAGTCCTGCTCCAGCTCCCACTTCCTTGTTACCAGGAAGGTTAGGTCTTGTCTCACCTCGTTGCCGTCAGCGGTTTTGGTCCATGCGAACAAGATGGCTGACACCACATGGTCAAATGGCACTTCAAATGGCTTCCGGAGTTCAAAATGGCGCTTTGAAAGTTTGAATTGTGGCCATACAAGTTCAAAAAGGCACACACAGTTGTTTTAACCAGGCTTTAACACAGGGGCCATAGTCACAGGGCAAGAGGCTGGCAAGTATGCCGCTCCGAGAACCCGTGACGAGATCCAGTTCATCACAATAGTGACCTTAAATTTATGGGTATTCAGAAAATTAAGAGAAACTGGCGTGGGAGAGATTTTAACAAACTTTTAGGACAAAACGAGATGAAGTGGATATTCATCCTTGAGACTACAGCCCAGAGGTTTGAATATCCACTACATTTCCACAAAATTTCTATAAGGAGTGGCTAATAGTTCTAAATACGATTTCCTAATATAGATATATTTTAAAAGAAATAGATTAAGGCTCCATAAAGACTCAAAATTATTATTTAGTTTAAATTGTGACACAACATCATAAAATTAGGTATAGAGCTAGAACATAATCTCCAACTTCCAGGAATTTACCCTAATATATTCATTTAAACACATTAATATAACCTATACACATTCAGAAGCTCTGAAAAAACAAATAATATGGAGGAAATTTTAATATTTTGGAAATAAAGTATATATCCAATATAGGGACTTTGCAAACCCTAGGTTTGAACACTAATTTGGGAGTATGCAGCTCCTTTTCACTACACAATAACTGCTGACCGGCATCTTAATATCTTCTATTATTTTAATATCTCCTAACATTTTAATATCCCTGTTACAAACTGCCTTTTGTAACTGGTTCTTTATGTGACAAATTGCCCTGTTCCCCTGGCTTATGGAGAAGCCTGATTGGCAGCCTCCTGCCTCATGACTATGGCCCCTGGGAAATATTGCCATTTAAAAACACTATTTGGACTTATTGGTGTTTAAAAAACTGTTCTGGCCCTTTAAATGAAAATGGCTGCTTTGTCCCTCCTCAACTTCTCATCAGCCCGTGCTAAACTTTAACCCTGTGGCGATTTTATTCTGTTCGTGGGATCTGAGAGCTGTTTGGATATATTGAGTGCTCAGATCCAAGCTATCTGAGGATAGGTTGAATGTGGGGGTTCTATTCAGTGTAATGGGAATTATGTATTTTTGTGTATTTTTGCTGCTGTTGTGAATGGAGATATTTTCTGTACCTGGAGATAATTGGCTTACCACACCCAGTTAAGCCAATTATCTCCAGGATAGAGGAGAAGATAGACCGGCTGCACAGCCTAACTCTAAGGAACTGATTTGGGGCAGGAAAGCCATGCTTGCAGTCGATCAAAAAGGACTTCCATCTAACTTTTGAACCACTGGACCAATTTGTATGATTTTTACATATATTTGTATACTGTGTATGCTGGTTCAGAATATGTAAGTTTTATATGAATGTGATGTATACTTTTAAAGTTATGACTATTGTGTAAAACTGTGTATTTTCCTGCCTGTGATAATTACATTAGCCCATTGTGTACAGTAATTATATCACAGGCAGAGGGGAGGATATTTGTGGGAATGAATGGTAGTGTTTTACTGTATATTATGTGTTTGATTGGTTGCTGTAAATCTGAGTCCTGTGTACTACAAGGTCCACGTGGGTGGTAACCTTGTGGGAAAAGATGTATATAAGAGCAATAAAGCCTCAGTGCATTCTGTTCCTGTTTGACCCTCCATACGTAGCCTTGTCTCGTTATTGGAGGGAACTGCTATATTCACACTGGGGATTACTTTACCTTGTATACTCCCCTGAGCTTTAATCACTTAGCTCTTTTAAGAGCTGTTCCTGATACGCTCTCCTGGAGGAGAGGTCTTTCCCACACGGTCCTGAAGGACAGAGGCTGATCCAGGGTGGAAGGAAGACGGCGAGACTCCAGTTAAGCTGTGGCGGTCGTAGAGTCTGTGGTGGTTATAGTGTTCGGTGAGGTGCTTGTGGTCCTCGTGCAAGCTAGGAAGCATCCGTCAACAGAAGGTACTAGGTCGGAGTACCGGGGATCCGTTACAATCCCCATAATTTTTTAATAATAATTTAATAATAATAATTTTTAATACATATATTTTTTATATAAAAATCTCATACATGAGATATATCATAATTCATATATGTGAAAAAATTAAGACTCCATTTTCCATGAATGTACTTTTTATTATGTAAAATACATTAATTTACATATATTGTTATTGAATATTTCACCAATTCTTTATACATATATATATATATATATATATATATATATATATATATATATATATATGTGATATTAACTTTTAAAAACTATATATACCTATACCAATCTGTGCAAATGTTGGGAATCACATTTCATTCATAAGAATGTTTCTCCCGCTTTCCCTTTCTTTCTCCCTATTACTTTATTCCAATCCCTTCCCTTTTGCCATTACTATTTTCCCATAACCAATATCGTGAATATGGGCTCTTTTGAGCCACACTGGGACAGGAGGTCTGCGTAATTACGTCACACGTCGGGAGTGCGGGACAACGCAACACGTGACACACAACACTGTTCCCAGCCCTCCCCGATCGCAAGTGACGGACGAACCCTCGTCCCCTCCTCCCCTCCCTGGAGGTTAGAAAAGGAGATGGTTTCAGCAAAATCGTGACACCGCTTGGTTAAGGGCGGGTGATGATCACAGAAATCCGTGACGCTACTTCCACCAACCACAGCGGGCGGGTCACGTATTTCAGCCAACCACCAATGAAATTGAATTAAAAATGGCGTCAATTATTCATAATACCACCCCAGCTGCACTTTATCACTATAATTATAGGCACATCCAGGACATTGGATAATTATGCACCCATGTCATCAAAGGGGGAAGGACTAAAAGACATTTAAAAACCAAAGATTCACAGGACCAGAAGCTCTACAATAGTGAAACACGTTTTGACTTATCCAGGTGTGAGTAACTGACTCTGCTGGGTTTCAAACCCTGGTTTACATGGTGCTAAACCTCTTCCTTACCAGTACACCAGCCTGCCTTTTGCAAATTTACCTGAGATCTGATACCATTGCTTGTAGAGTCAAGGTTATCAGTGACAACTCTCTTCAGCTGTGTCTGGTCAGGTGTCTGGTTCTTGGCCTATAAAAGCCACTTCCTGTCTCTGTACCTTTGCCAGATTATTGTGGTTCCTGTACTCTCTAATCAAGCGTGTTCCTGTTTCTCCTTCCTGTTGCTGAATTTGGACTGTTTTGACTTTGCTGCTTCTCCTTCCCACTGACCTCGGCTTGCCTCACTACGATTATCATCTTTCTGTTCCAGTCTCCCATCTCTGCTTAAGACCAGAAGGCCACTCAAGGCTCAGGGGCTCAACCACCTGGGTAACGAGTGGCTACCTCTGGCAGAAAACATTGCTGATCTGACAACTGGATTCCAAAACTTTGTAACATGAGACACAACCCGGGAAGGTGTGGCTAGGGCTGCATAAACATAAGCAAAAGTGATTTAACTCCTAAATAGCAGAGAATTGAGCAGTGAGACTGCATGGACACAATCTTTACTCCAAAGCTGCTTTATTAAGCTAAAGTTGTATTGATGACTATGGTATCCCTTTAAGTACAATGACCATTAGAACATATTTTAAAGTCTGGTTCTAAGTTATATACATCTTTAATAACACTGACATTTAAACAGGTAGATGCAAACAAAATCAGTAGAAAAACTGAAATATGTAGCATTCTTCACGATTGATAATTTCTGTGACTTTTTAGGGTACACATAGCTCATTATTCTTTAAGTGCTGTGAATTACTTTTCCTCTGATGCTCAGCCAGCTGGAAGACCACAAGTTGAGTGTAGCAGCCAAGAGTCACAGTTTAGCCATCCATGGGTTAAACCTCTGGCTTTGAAGACTGCCGGTTAGAATATTAAATGACAGCAGTGCCCGGCACACACGCTGGATTCCCCCATGAATTTAGAATATCATTGAGCAGGATTGCGAGCAGAGCTCCTGTTTATTCAGTACCCTAAAGGCCAGTAATCCTTGTTTTGAGGTTATCATACAGTTCCTTAATAAGGTGGAACCGACGTGCCATTAATATGCAGAATTCACATTATACTGTCATCTGATTATAACCGAGAACAAACCTCTGAGAAAGATAGCCTTTGGCAGAACAGCTTTAGTCAGGATGTGTGAGCTAACAGCACAGGGTGAATTTGGCAAATCATCCGGGTGAATGGGTTAGCACTCAGTGTGAACTGGCCAATATTTGGTGTCTTTGTAAATATGTATATTTTTGGGCCAGACAGGCATTTTTGGGGTTAATGGGCAGATTGTAAGAGTTACACAGACTATCGTTGGGCCATTCATATTCCACATTGATCTGTCTGTACCTCAAAAAAAGGTGTTTTAGTTACTTGTTAACCGCACTGATAACTGCTTTAAATATATTTTTAAAATACACTAGGTTTGTGTCTTATGCAATTCTTTTGGGGATAGTAAAATCCTAAAGATTTTCTTAGAAATCTGGGTGTATTTCAGTAATTATTGTGAGAGTGCCCTGATTTCACACATTTTGTTATCATGATATTTTGTCATAATGTCTGCCATTTTGCGTAATTCATATTACTAAGCAGTTTCCAAGGCCTTAAAAAAGCCTTTTAGTATTCACATGGCAGACAGAAGCAAAGTCTGATATAAATCAGTGAACCTACAGACCACACTCCTGTAACGGACGCCAAATCTAGTTGTCTGGCCAGCTCCCACGTACTGTTTTAATATGGCTTTATGTACTAACAAAGATCAAATAAATCTTCATGTTCTTAGTAAATTTCATAACATAACATTCATTCTCAAAGTAGTAATATTTTAGCTCATTGCCTGACCACATATTAAAAGTACACAATAATGTGATCTTTTACTACTCTACTGTGTGAAGTTCAAATTTAACATGCTCATTTACATACAATATCTACCACCATAGCGCAGTCATATTCAAATAAAGAAAATCATGTTTTTAGTTGTGGCTGGTTAGCAAATACTGTCCTTAACTGTAAATCATAGCACTATGTAGTACTATTACTGTCAAGACACAGTTTAGTGGACAGAGCCCAACATGCAGATATTGAAGCCAATGAACCAAGTTTGCCGTACCAAAGGATCAGAGGAAGAGAATAGTTGGGAAAGCCATAGATCAGGACAGGCGGCACAGGTTCAGAAGCGATGATACAGGCAAGGATCAATATCAGGATCAGGATACAACAGGAGAGTCTCTGAAGGTCTTTACACAATCAGGGGCACAGTACAACTGAGCGAAGAGTGAAGGGTGTGTGCGACTTAAATAGGGAAAGTGGATAGTCTTGTTAATTGAGGTTCCACTCTGGTCTCCACTTCCTGTACCTTTAAAAGGCTCTGTGTCAGCATGCCCTTTAATTCTTCTGACGTTCTTCATTCTGTGTGGTCGCACGTGGAATCAGCGGTGTTCTCACGAACAGACTTCTGTTCTTGCTGTGTTCGGGAGCCGGTGTCCATACGAACAGAGTTCTGTCTGCAATATAGGTGAGTAGGTGAGTAGTGTTCGCATGAACAGAGGTGGCGTTCGTACGCATGGAGTATTTCTTCTGCAAGTGGCGTTTGTGCGAACAGAGGTGCTGCCCGCATGAACGTGAGCAGTCGACGTGGGTGATTGAATCGACCACTCTGCCTGGGAGTTCCGCTCCGACATGGGGTGGGAGCGCGAGGTAGGTGAGTCCTATTTATGACCTGTCTTATTCCTGACTACACAGCCAGCCTGACTCCAGTCTGTTTAATAGTGATCTGTCCTATTCCCGACTACACAACCAGCCTGATCCAAGTCTGTCTAATAGTGATCTGTCCTATTCCTGACTATACAACCAGCCTAATCCCAGTCTGTCTAATAGTGATCTGTCCTATTCCTGACTACACAACCAGCCTGATCCAAGTCTGTCTAATGGTGATCTGTCCTATTCTTGACTACACAACCAGCCTGATCCAAGTCTGTCTAATAGTGATCTGTCCTATTCCTGACTATACAACCAGCCTGATCTCAGTCTGTTTAATAGGGATCTGTCCTATTCCTGACAACACAACCAGCCTAATCCCAGTCTGTCTAATAGTGATCTGTCCTATTCCTGACTACACAACCAGCCTGATCCAAGTCTGTCTAATGGTGATCTGTCCTATTCTTGACTACACAGCCAGCCTGATCCAAGTCTGTTTAATAGTGACCTGTCCTATTCCTGACAACACAACCTGCCTAATCCCAGTCTGTCTAATAGTGATCTGTCCTATTCCTGACTACACAACCAGCCTGATCCAAGTCTGTCTAATGGTGATCTGTCCTATTCTTGACTACACAGCCAGCCTGATCCAAGTCTGTTTAATAGTGACCTGTCCTATTCCTGACTACACAACCAGCCTGATCTCAGTCTGTCTTTTGGTGATTTTGTTAGTGACCTCTACAATTCCTGATTAGTGATGTCGCGAACCCGAAATTTTCGGTTCGCGAACGGCGAACGCGAACTTCCGCAAATGTTCGCGAACCGGCGAACCGCCCGAAACGCCATTGACTTCAATGGGGAGGCGAATTTTAAAACACACAGGGACTCTTTCTGGCCACAATAGGGATGGAAAAGTTGTTTCAAGGGGACTAACACCTGGACTGTGGCATGCCGGAGGGGGATCCATGGCAAAACTCCCATGGAAAATTACACAGTTGATACAGAGTCTGGTTTAATCCATAAAGGGCAGAAATCACCTAACATTCCTAAATCACAATCAATATGGATTGACACCTGACATATGACATATTGACACCTTGACATATGGATTGACACCTGTCCTCAGAGCCCCTGATGCACACGGACACAGAGCAGAATAGAGACTGGTCCCCCTACATAGGGTCACTTGGCAGATATGGATTGACACCTGTCCTAAGGATCCCTGATACACACTGACACAGAGCAGAATAGGGACTGTTCCCCCTACATCGGGTCACTTGGCAGATATGGATTGACACCTGTCCTAAGGTTCCCTGATACACACTGACACAGAGCAGAATAGGGACTGGTCCCCTACATCGGGTCACTTGGCAGATATGGATTGACACCTTGTTACAAACTGCTATTTGTAATGGGCCCTTTAAATGGCAAATTGCCCTGCTTCCCTGGGTTGTGGAAAAGCCTATTTGCCAGCCTCCTCCAGGATGACTATGGCCCCTGGGAGTTTGTGAAAATGTATGCACTTTTATTTGGTGTGTATGGCCCTTTAAGACTGTTGGTGGGCATATTGGGGCTTATGGACTCTTTATGTGACTGGTGCTGGCCCTTTAAACACCTTTTTTGGGACATCAGGAAGATTGGGACACTGCCCCTTTAAGGCCGTGTCCCCAGACTTGTTGGGGACACGGCCCCTTTAAGACGGTGTCCCCTGTGTCCCCAGACCTGGTGCAAACCCTTTGTGCCTGCCTTGCTATTTCCCACTTGGTTCAGTAAATGGGAAATTATTTCAGCTGCAGAGACGATGGGACTTAGTCTTTTTTTCAGCCGTTTTTTTCAGCCTTATTTCAGCTGCAGAGACTAAGTCCCATTCGCGATGGGACTTAGTCGTTTTTTCAGCCTGAAATAGACCGACCTCACAGCCCAAATCTATGGAACTGTTTTGGGCAGGAAAATGTGCTTGCGGTCGGTCATAAAGGGACCTCCAGCTAACTTTTTAACCCCTGGATGGATTTGGCTGATTTTTGGTTATGTTTATGTTTTAAGTGTGCTGATTCCAAATATGTAATTATGAAGATGGGATGTGTAGTTTTAAAGTTACAGGGTATGGCTAAAAACTGTATTTTTACTGCCTGTGTTTAATTATGTTAATCTCTTCCCAAACGTCATTTCGTTCAAAGTGGAGAGAATGTTAAAAAAATATATTTTTGTTCGGAGTGTGAGAAATGCTTTTCAGCCGCTTCTAATCTTAAGCATCATTTGAGGAGCCATACAGGAGAGAAACCTTATTTGTGGTGTGTTTAGTATTGTTCTGATCAGTTTAATACCTTCCGCGTCTCCTATCAGTGGACGTGTATATGGCAGCCATTTTAGGAACCGTACACCTGGGACCCGAGCAAGGTCACCTCGTTCAACAGGCTTGCAGCGTATCCTCCAGGAAGAAGAGCCTGAACCCTTACCGGCTGCACGTGTCTTACCTGTACATGGAAAGCTGCTGTGGTTCCTTGATGAGCCAGCTGCCCGTGAGTTAACATGTCCCGTGGAGAAGCACTCTGTCCTGTAAAGCCTCACCAAAAAAAAGGAGTGGTGTGTTTAGTATTGTTCTGATCAGTTTAATACCTTCCGCGTCTCCTATCAGTGGACGTGTACACGGCATTGATTTTTATCTAAGCCGTAAACTTTTGCACAGCGAAGTATATTCACTGCCATTGAAAAGGAGTGCATGGCGGTGGTGTGGGCCCTCAAAAAGCTGCAACCTACTTGTATGGACAGCCGTTTACCTTACTCACAGATCACAACAAATTTGGGGCACTGCGCGTGCAATCTAATGTACCACCAGATAGGAGTGGTGTGTTTAGTACTATTTTTTTATCAGTTTAATACCTTCCGCGTCTCCTATCAGTGGACGTGTACATGGCAGTGATTTCTGTAACAGGGAGATGGAAGAAGATGCTTGGTCGGTCCTCTTACTTCAAATTTGGGGCACTGCGCGGTCAAGCTAATGTGCCACCAGATAGGAGTGGTGTGTTTAGTATTGTTCTGATCAGTTTAATACCTTCCGTGTCTCCTATCAGTGGTCGTGTACACGGCATTGATTTTTGTAACAGGGAGATGGAAGAAGAGGCTTGGTCGGTCCTCTTACTGCAAATTTGGGGCACTGCGCGGTCAAGCTAATGTGACACCAGATAGGAGTGGAGTGTTTGGTACTATTTTTATCAGTTTAATACCTTCCGTGTCTCCTATCAGTGGGCGTGTACTGCGGCATTGATTTTGTAACAGGAGATGGAAGAAGAGAAACTGGTGGGTCCTCTTGCACCGCAGAATTTGGGGCACTGGCTGGCTAATGTGACGCAGATGGGAGTGAGTGTTTGGTACTATTTTTATCAGTTTTAATACCTTCGTCTCCTATCAGTGGTCCTGATACACACTGACGCAAGAGCAGAATAGGAATGTTACCCCAGCCTTCGGTCGCGGCGGATATGGATTGACACCTGTCGCGACCCTGATACACGCGGCACAGATCAGGGAATGAGATATTTAACATCGGGTCACTTGGCAGATATGGATTGACACCTGTCCTAAGGATCCCTGATACGCACTGATACACACCTACTTGGATGGTATAGACATTTTTAGCAGCTCCTGGCCCGAACACCTGACCCACATAGGAGCCGTAATAGACCGGATTAGGGAGTCGGGACTGACCCTAAAGCCCAGTAAGTGCCATATAGGAACGTGTAAAAACCTCCCCAAGATAGTAGTATGGGCCCCAGAGTGTGAACAGGCCTTCCAACAGCTCAAGGCGGCGCTCATTAAATCACCTGTACTTTCTTCTCCTGATCCAACTAAACACTTTCTCGTCCATACAGACGCTTCTATGCTTGGATTGGGAGCAGTATTGAGCCAAGTCGGAGCAGATGGTGGCTAACAACCCGGGGCTTATCTAAGCCGTAAACTTTTGCACAGCGAAGTATATTCACTGCCATTGAAAAGGAGTGCATAGCGGTGGTGTGGGCCCTCAAAAAGCTGCAACCTACTTGTATGGACAGCCGTTTACCTTACTCACAGATCACAACAAATTTGGGGCACTGCGCGTGCAATCTAATGTGCCACAATGTATGAGTGGTGTGTTTAGTACTATTGTTATCAGTTTAATCACTGTTACGCCCCCTATCCGTTGATGTGGAGCAAGACGCAGCAGCAGAAGAGGACTAAGCCGAGGTTATGGAAGAGGATGGAGTAGAAGGAGTAGAGGAGGTGGCAGCGTACTGGCAGAGTACACGCTGTAGGGCTGACACACCTGCTTGAAGATAACTAACTGCTATTCAATCTATAACAGTGAAAAAAAATTTTTGTTTTTAAATCCAAGCTATTGTGACACCAGTGAGTGAGTGGTGTGTTCAGGGCTCGAGTCCTGCAGGAACGCATGGGAACGGCGTTCCTGCACTTTTTCCAAAGCAGGAACGCCGTTCCCGTTACCTGTCCTGCAGGACCGGCCCTGCTACCTGCACAGAGGGGCCAGCACACGCCGTGTTCCTTCTCCAGCTATAACTCTCGCGAGACCCGCAGCTGTTACCATGGCAACGCTCCGCACAGGCGAGTCTCGCGAGAGTTAAAGCTGGAGAAGGAACACAGCGTGTGATGGCTCCTGTGTGCAGCGGCTGGTTCCCTCCAGCATACCACCGGACCACCAGGCGATCTCCCCCCTCCCTGACAAGGTAAGAAGCAGGGAGGGGGGAATAAAATAAAAAAAAATACAAACACATAAAGTTAAAAAAAAATGCTCCCCCCCACACACAATCCAGCACTCACACACCCATCATCCAGCACTCACACACCCATCATCCAGCACTCACACACCCATCATCCAGCACTCACTCACACACCCATCATCCAGCACTCACTCACACACCCATCATCCAGCACACACACACACACACATTATCCAGCACTCACTCACACATCATCCAGCACTCACACACACATCATCCAGCACACACACACACAT
>OW240916.1:552145-572638 GCA_933207985.1 Pelobates cultripes
GAAGGGGTTAATCCCACTAGCTGCTATAACACCATGTATTACAAATCCCAGGACACTAACAGCGTGAAGGGGTTAATCCCACTAGCTGCTATGATACCATGTATTACAAATCCCAGGACACTAACAACGTGAAGGGGTTAATCCCACTAGCTGCTATAAAATAACGAATACCGAAATTCGGTGTTCATACGTTCCTTTGATATTTCGATTCATTCGTGTTTCTGATGAATGAATGAATGAATAGCAGAAATTCCCGTCCACATTTCTGACAAGAGCAAATGCCTTCATCTGCCCACACTAAGACGGCGGCACCCAGGACCTAGGTCCAGGCATTAAATAAACTCTTACAAATTTTAAAATGGGGGACCTTGCCCATAGGAAAGAAGGGAATCAATGCTTTCATATGGGGATTTAGAACAAAGCACCTGCTGGATGCTGGACCTCCTCATGCAAAGTGGAAGGAGGTCCAGCATTGTTACACTGAGTCGAACTCCGTGAAACAGCAGGAAGTGCCTCTAGT
Source organism: Pelobates cultripes (assembly GCA_933207985.1). Classification (NCBI taxonomy): domain Eukaryota; kingdom Metazoa; phylum Chordata; class Amphibia; order Anura; family Pelobatidae; genus Pelobates; species Pelobates cultripes. The sequence continues at coordinate 552,666 of OW240916.1, forward strand.
GGCAGGCTGGTAGACAGTCACCAGAGGCAGACTTAACCCTGCCATGTAAACATTGCGATTTCTCTAAAACTGCAGACTGCAATGTTTTCTGTTTCAGGCTTAAGGAGACAGGGACACTGAACGCAGACCGTTTCAATAAGAAGTGGTCTGTGTGCCTACAGTGTTCCTTTAAGTGTCTCTTTAACTGCAACATTAAATGTCATTTGACAGTTTGCTTACATAACATCCTTTCTCTTATTTATTTCCCATTAGGTATGGACAGTTGAGTGGTATGGTTGAACCCATCGCTGGCGTTTTTGGGGCGATTGCAGTTTCTTTGGCAGAACCGCTCCTACCGTACGCATTGGCTTTTGCAGCTGGGGCCATGATCTACGTCGTGAGCAACGACATTATTCCTGAAGCACAAACCAGGTAAGAACAAGGAAAAAATAAAAAAACACATTACATAGAATGTGACGGCATGTGAGAACCATTCGCCCATCTAGTCTGCCCAATTTTCTAAATACTTTCATTAGTCCCTAGTCTTATCTTATAGTTAGGATAGCCTTATGCCTATCCCACGCATGCTTAAACTCCTTTACTGTGTTAACCTCTACCACTTCAGTTGGAAGGCTATTCCATGCATCCACTACCCTCTCAGTAAAGTAATACTTCCTGATATTATTTTTAAACCCTTGTCCCTCTAATTTAAGACTATGTCCTCTTGTTGTGGTAGTTTTTCTTCTTTTAAATATAATCTCCTCCAGGGGCGTACCTAGAGCATTTGGCACCCGGGGCAGAACCTGTGTTTGGCACCCCCTCCACCCTCACCCCACTTTAAAATGTAAAAAAACGTCTGCAATATTTTGAATGTTTGTTTTCGCCCACGGATCAGTTTTCGCACCAGGGCCCCATGGGTTGTGTGTGCGCCACTGTATGTAGGGTAATATCTTCTTGATAAATCTGACTGCCATTCTGGGGTCCTGGAGTGCTTCAAAATGGGGTGTTTGCCTTCCTTTGGTGTGATGTGAGAAAGGCTGAACTCGATGGGCGTAGATTCTTTTCAGCCTGTGTAACTTTTTTTAAGATTGCAAGTTCACAAATAAAGTGCATTGTGGCAAACACACGTTTTAAACTGTCAATTCAATGAGTCTGCCCAGTTTTACAGAGGAATAAATGAACTGTGTTTCCTCCTAGTGGAAATGGTAAGCTGGCCTCCTGGACTTGCATTTTGGGTTTTATCGTGATGATGTCACTGGACGTCGGCCTGGGTTAACGTGTCTACGACATACGACCATGAAGAAGAGAGCCAAGTAAGCGCTGTGCGCTCAGGGTCCAAGAAGAAGACAACTGTTTACAGCTTTTGATTTCTTGCTATTTTTATTGATGATTGGAACGCAGTGTTTATTTATGTATTTAATAGATGAATCAGAAATTATTAAAAAGGGCTGGGATTGTCTCACAATCTGAATAGATCGGCGGCTGTGATTGGGAGTAGTGTAAGAGGCACAGGGGTCTAGATGTAGTACTTTTACTACAAAAGATGGTGTTAAAAGTATGTGTTATGTAGAAGTGGGGATCAATGCTAAACTAAACATAGTATAAATATCACACAAATTGGCTGCTGTCCCTCCCTTATTTCACTGAACACCATGGAGTTATCAAGCAATGTTATTACAGAAGGTGCTAAGAAAGCGTAATGGCTGCTCCCAGCATCTTCCGTTTGGTAATATATTTACCGAACTACAATTGTGGGGCTGATGGGATCATTTATTACCACTGCTCGTATGGTACTGCCCATTGCACAGGACAATAGTTTAAACTCTGAGCTGCCAATTCAAACTACCACAGTGTTAATGAATTTTATGATTCCAGGTCAGCCGACATAAGCTCTGCGTTTGCTGTACCATCTCTAATGACGCTCAGCCAGGAGGAAGGGCGTTCGTCACTAACCAGGTTATTATGACTTTAAAAATAAAAAGGGAATTCTTTCCCAGCAGCATTGTTTCAGCTTAAATTCCAAGGCGGTCACTTGCTGTTTGGTGAGCAGAAACCAACATTGCCAACTCTTGCACTAGTGCCTTTTTGTGTGGGTTTGTTTTGGATCAAACATGTAATATGTGCCTTTAAGAGATTTAGTATGCGCTGTGAGCGGTATGAAATGATTAACTAAATGTCTATCAAATGTTTTTAATGTGATTTTATTATGAGAAGCTGTGTGTCCCTAGGGCTGAAACTTGACTATCCATTAATGTAATTAGGTTGTTAACACTGAATTGAATGTAGAGAAACCCACAATGTTGTACGTCTGGAACTTCTGATTAGACAAACCTGTGGTTTTGGGAATGTAATAAAAAGGTCTGAAAGTGAATGTTGTCTGTTTTAAATGAAATGTATAAAATCTGTTTGTCATTTCAAACATATATATCTGTAGCCCCAAAAAACAGCACAACACTTTATATAGAATGTTAAGGGTATGTAATTTGGCAAACTGTGAAAGATTTCGCACAAGACACAATAATGTCTGGTAGACTTGAGCAAAAATTTGTTCTGGCTGGTCCGGAGGAATGAAATACCTTTTAAACTGCAATTGGACAAACTGAAACATTCAGGAGTTTTTTTAAATGGAGTAAGGTTGGTAGCTCTCTGGTGTATCGCTTCATCCAGATATGGGTTAACCCCTCAATATCACCTGGCCGCAAATCACATCCTCACTGTCCTTTCTACTTACCTGACTTTTCCCCTTTTAGGCAAATCCGGCCCTTGATCACATGGCCACTATAGCAGGCTTCAGCACCACCTGAGTTGTCACAGTCCCCCAAAGTGTAAAATAAAGCTGGAAAAAAGTAATAAAAGCGTTGTATTACTAAAATAATACTTAAATTGTTTCATATATAAATATTTGAAATTAAATGAAAGCTGTTTCCTCTGAACAAAATGATATATAATAAGTATGGGTTCACTTCATAGGAAAGGTGTTTTTTTTTTGTGTTTTTTTTTTTGTTTTTTTTTTATTTGATCAGAACTGTATCAGTACCTCTGTCCTTAAGGGGTTAAAAGGCATTAAATTTGCCTGGAGGGAAGTATATTCTGTACCCAGGTGAAATCTGAAGGTTCAGCTGGAGCATTGCTGCTTCATGTGGAGATCTGCATGTAATGCAAAATGGGTGGGTTTATTGGATCATTCGGATAAAATGGGGCCATAAGGTTGTATCTACATTTTGGCCAAATGATCCAATAAACCACCGGGTGTGTGGGCCCCAAGAGCTATGCATCCAAACTTTACCTAGTGCATTTCTCTCCCCCTACACTAGACCAGGGTGTGCCCCCTCTTACCAATAGGTGGCATGTGGTAGAGGAAGGGGTTATAGGATGGAGGGTTAAAAACTCCTGAACGAATACACAAGTGCTTTGTCACTCAGCACATAATGTTTAAAGCAATCCCAACACTGTCAACAGTGGCATGCGGCAGGGGGTTAGGTTAGCACGACAGAATAAGGATAAAATGTGCTGCAATCGAATAATGACCAAACTAATTCCAGGGAGGTTTGGGGGGGGGATCTACCAAGACATGGAATACTGGAAAGGAAACTGCATGCCGGATTGTTGATCACTTTGTATGAGGTCAGCCATCTTTAAATCCTCTCTGGTGAGAAGCATGGCTTATCCAACCAAAATCTGGCAGGTCACTTTTTTCCATTTCTGGCATGGAGCGTCCTATTCATCATTAGAGTGCTTCCATAGTGCGTACTGGTTCCTGGCCTATAAAGTTATATTGTGGTGGCATGCTTCTTTATACACCCCAGTCACTTCAACCAAGCTTACTGTAGTGGTTATAGTGCTAGGAAACAATGGGAAGAGGCTCTAAATTTTTTTTTTTTTTTTGTCTGTGTGTTTGGAATCTATTTAGCAAAAACATAAAAAAAAAAAAAAAAGCTTGTAATGTCATGTCCTATACCCAAGCGTTCTGAGCCGCACACTGTGTTTAAAGGGACACTATAGTCACCAAAACAAGTTTAGATTAAAGGGACACTGTAGCGGATGGCACTGGGCTGTCCTGAGAATTGCATAGGTTTTAACTGCATTCGTCTAATTGACAAGTTATATGTGTATAAATGTATTGTATTCGTCTGATTGTTCGGTAGAATCATTCTAACAAATAAGGGAATGAAACTACCGAACAGTCAGACCTCCCTGGTGTGAAGTGTGCCTTCAATTACCTGTTGCAACATTGTTGCGAACGGGTAATTGACAAGCTGTGCAGTAGTCCTTTGTTCTCGGGGGTGGCCGCCATTCGGGAAACGAACAGCCATTTTAAAACTCCCGAACAGCGGTGTTTTGCCGTTGAGTGTCTGGAACTCAAATCGGACACTCGACTAGGGGAACACTGCTGAGACCTCCACAAGCCCGGCCCGTTCGGTTCCAAACTACCGAACGCCCCCTCGTTCGGTAGACAGAAATAACCGAACGAGGGGATTCAGGTGAACACTCCCTAGTCTCTGTAACTGGAGGCTTTCGTGTAATTTATTCCCTTGTTCCAGGACCGACCGTAGTGCCTCATCGCATGGAACCCAATTCGGCTATTCTTTCCAGCGCGGTCAGTCATTTTATTCCCTCCATAAATTTCCCGAACCCCTGGTCTGATCTGGGTGATTTTTGGATATGTTGTTCACCCAGATCAGGGCTACCAGGGGATGTATAATGTAAAGCGGTACCCCTAAGTTTAGGGGTACATCCAGAAACGGGGGGGAATTGGTGTGCTGGATAAGGGGATTATGATGCTGGCTGAGGGGAGGAGATGTGTGGGAGGTTACCAGAACAGGATTGGCTACTGTACTAATGACTGTAAATCCCTCCCTTGCATGGGAGCATACTTTATAAGGCCACTGTCCGAATAAAGCTTTAGTTCTGCTCCTGATACTGTGTGTCGTCCAGTTATTGGGAGTGCTGTTGGGATACTGCTGTGTTATTTTGCCTGCTGGATACTTTGCCCTATGGATTTATAATTGCTTGTTCCTGAGCCTCACTGGGATCTAAAGTGGAGATAGGCTGTGTAATACCAGCTCTCCGCTACAGACACTATAGTCACCAAAACAACTTTAGCGTACGGAAGCAGTATTAGTGTATAGATTATAATCCTGCAGTCTCACTGCTCAAATCTCTGCAATGTAGGAGTTAAATAGCTTTTGTTTCTGTCCATGAAGCCCTAGTCACACCTCCCCTGGCTGTGACTCACACACCATGCATGAACAAAAATGGTTTCACTTTTAATTAGATGTAACTTATTTTAAAAGTTCTTATTGCCTGCTCTCTAAAGTGAACTTTAATCCTACACAGAATGCTTCTGTTGGGTCTAGCAAGCTATCAACAGTGCAGGGGATAATACATTTTAAACTAAATAGAATTTGCAATGAAGGAAGTCTAAACATTAGCTGACTCTTTACAGGAAGTGTTTAGAAAGATTGTGCAAGGGAGGTGTGACTAGGGTGCGTAAATAAAGTGATTTAACTCCTAAATGGCAGTGGGACTGCAGGGAAATTATCTATACACCAAAACTGCTTCAATAAGCTAAAGTTGTTTTGGTGACTATAGTGTCCCTTTAATGAAGCAGTTTTGGTGTATAGGTCATGACTCTGCAGTCTCACTGCTCAATTCTCTGCCATTTAAGAGTTAAATCACTTTTGTTTCTATTTATGCAGCCCTAGTCACCCCTCCCCTGGCTGTGACTGACGCAGTCTGCATGAAAAGAAACTGGCTTTATTTTCAATCAGATGTTGACTTACTTTAACTGTAAAAGTCTCTTGCTCTGTAAATTGTACTTTAATTACATACAGGAGGCTCCTGCAAGGTCGAGCAATCTATTAACAAACCAGGAGGCATGAAATTCTATATTAAACAGACTGTGCAATACAGGAAGTGTAAACATTAGATGACTCTTTACAGGAAGTGTTTAGGAAGGCTGTGTAAGTCACATGCACAGAGGTGTGACTAAGACTGCATAAATAAAGCAATTTAACTCCTAAGTGACAGAATTAAATAGTGAGACTGCATGGACATGATCTATCCACCAAATTTGCTTCATTAAGATAAAGTTGTTTAAATGATTAAAATGTCCATTTATGCCAGACCTGAAATGGGATGGGGAAGTTTGGTTATCCCATTATAACTTTCCTTCAGGTACTGGGGATTCCTTAGGGTTTTGTCTGCTGACTGAAAACTGACAGACGTAGGTTCTACACCATAACCACAGCAATAAGCTATAATGGTGCTTGGTGTTCCTTTAAGAAGTTAAAGTGACATGCAATGATGCTGCTGACAGACTACTCAAACAGCTGGACCCGGAAGTCATTAAACAATATAAGTGACTGACAGTGTAATTATCTCACGGTAATGCCAAACTTCATTGTGTGTGAACAAAGCTGGGATTGTGTAATACGACACACTGTAGCTTGAAGCCATGTGAGGTCTGATCATGGTGTAAATAAAGTGTTACATTATACTTCCTTCCCACAGTATATAGACTAGGATACTTTTCCTATTCAATCAATCTGTAGCTGGTCCCTTATCCGACAATAACAGAATGTATCAGGGCTTTGAAGGGTACAGTGAATTCCCAGGCATTTCACGTTATATAGTGGTTTATTCATAGAACATTGAGGCAACATGCAATATGCAAAGACCACGTCAGAATAGTCCGAGAATACTCCCTTTTTCCTGTGTAGCTTTTAACCACGCTGATGTTGTATATGTTGCCATTTGTACCTGCAAGACCACAACTTTCTGGAAAAGTATTCTGGGTATATGATCTCACATTTCTAGGGACACCCCACCCCAATAAAAAATACTAATCAAGGTTCCTTGGTCTCAAAGGGAACGCTGTGCATCCCAGAAACCTCAGCAGGGGTCAGGGGAAATTTAATTCAAATGTCACAAATCCCCTGCAGTTACATTCATGGGAAATGAAACTACTTGTCTTCTATTAACCGCTTGTGTAGTTTTAATATATTTTTGCCCTTCTTGAATGAATTTACTAACACAGACCGTGAGGAAGCCTGGACATGCCTTTTTGGAGTGTCACTAAATGTGTGTTGGCACTGATTCAATGAGCTGTGATAAAATGAGATTGGAAATTCCTTACACCAAAACCAGAAGCATGGAGCATGTGATTGTGGTACATGTGAAATTTCTATTTAAATATATAATTTCACTGCACAAATATCTTACAAGCCATGAACAGCCACACCCAACCCGAACCCCCCACACTAACCATCACATCTGGTTTCACCCAATATAATATAATGTAGTCCATTCCAAACTAGCAAAGATTTGAACATTTAGATTTTACTAATGGTGGCTCCTCGCTCCTCCTAACAACTCCTGTAGCGCCAACAGGCCTGTAGGTCCTAACACACGTATTGGAATAAATTCATCCCTGCCAAGAAAGTCTCAGGCACTGGACAGCAACCCACAGTTATGCGTCAACAGAAGGAGAGGACCCGGCTGGGGAGCAGCATGTTTAAAGTTCCGTATCGTCTTCCAAGACCCAAGCATCGGCCGCAAGTGACATCCCAAAGTGCTTGCAAATCAATTTCCTGGTTCCATATTGCCAATAGCAAAGAAAAAACAATACTGCCCTTCAGTGGCGTACACATGACCCATGGGGCCCCGGTGCGAAAATTGATCCGTGTGCCCCCCCCCGCGCGCGTGGGCCGGGCCGCAACACATGGCGGTGGGCACCTGGTCGCAGGGGTTACAGGGCTGCGACCCCTGCGACCGCGGTATGTACGCCAGTGCATGCAGATGCACACACACACTTAAAGGACCACTCTAGGCACCCAGACCACTTCAGCTTAATGAAGTGGTCTGGGTGCCAGGTCTAGCTAGGGTTAACCCATTTTTTCATAAACATAGTTTCAGAGAAACTGCTGTGTTTATGAATGGGTTAAGCCTTCCCCTATTTCCTCTAGTGGCTGTCCCATTGACAGCCGCTAGAGGCGCTTGCGTGCTTCTCACTGTGATTTTCACAGTGAGAGCACGCCAGCGTCCATAGGAAAGCATTATGAATGCTTTCCTATGTGACCGGCTGAATGCGTGCACAGCTCTTGCCGCGCGTGCGCATACAGCCGACGGGGAGGAGAAGAGGAGGATCGGAGGAGGAGAGCTCTCCGCCCAGCGGTGGAAAAAGGTAAGTTTTACCCCTTTCCAGAGCCGGGCGGGGGGGGTCCCTGAGGGTGGGGGCACCCTCAGGGCACTATAGTGCCAGGAAAACGAGTATGTTTTCCTGGCACTATAGTGGTCCTTTAAAGGACCACTACAGACACCCAGATCACATCAGCTCAATGAAGTTGTCTGGGTGTCAGGTCCCTCTAGTTTTAACCCTGCAGCTGAAAACATAGCAGTTTCAGAGAAACTGTCGGTGTAATAAATGAGCACACACAATAAATCTTTCTAGTGTGATTAACAAAAAAACAGGCAAACTGAAGCTGTGTCAGTAAGGGGTTAAATATCCATGTTCAAAGGGATTCAAGCCATCTCCTCCCTCTCTCCATGGTTAACTCCTTCCCTGCCGGAGGCTGTAGTTCTAGTAGCACGCAGGTTAAAGAATTCTCTGCTACACGTGCTGACTCAGCGCAGAAGAATGTGATATTTTTTTCCCTTTCTGTTACGGTAATGTGGAAAGCCTCACTCTCTCTGGGGATCGCGTGCAGATGCTTCTATTTACCTGATGCCAAGAGAGAGCTCGGCAGACAGACAGAACAAGGTGCAGCTGGGTTGAATTGCGGTTTGTGAGCAAGGGCGGACCTAACCCAAGCGGGAGCTTTGCACGCACAGGAACAATGCGGCCATTCTTGTAAGCCAGCAATAAAAAGAGATTGAGAGAACGATCAAGGAAAAAAGTCTTGGCTCATGTCTGTTCACCTGAGTCACTTCTTATCCGGAACTATCCGTGTGGCTCTGAACAGGTCTTGCCAACTGCCAGATCCACTATGTGTTCCTTCTATATGCTGGTGTGCAGTGCATGAAAAGTGCTGTATTGTAATGTCCAGAACTCATACTGCCCGATGACCCGTCGTATACTTATACTGCCCGACCCCATCTTATACTGCCCGATGACCCGTCGTATACTTATACTGCCTGACCCCATCTTATACTGCCCAACCCCATCTTATACTCTTATACTGCCCGACCCATCTTATACTCTTATACTGCCGACCCCATCTTATACTCTTATACTGCCGACCCCATCTTATACTCTTATATTGCCCGACCCCATCTTATACTGCCGGACCCCATCTTATACTGCCCAACCCCATCTTATACTGCCTGACCCCATCTTATACTGCCTGACCCATCTTATACTGCCTGACCCCATCTTAAACTGCCACGAAGACCCATCTTATACTCTTATATTGCCCGACCCCATCTAATACTGCCTGACCCCATCTTATACTGCCCAACCCATCTTATACTGCCTGACCCCATCTTAAACTGCCACGAACACCCATCTTATACTCTTATATTGCCCGACCCCATCTTATACTGCCTGACCCCATCTTATACTGCCCAACCCCATCTTATACTGCCTGACCCCATCTTATACTGCCCGACCCATCTTATACTGCCTGACCCTATCTTATACTGCCCGAAGACCCATCTTATACTATTATGCTGCCGACCCCATCTTCATCTTATACTGCCCCACCCCATCTTATACTGCCCAACCCATCTTATACTGCCCACCATCTTATACTGCCCAACCCCATCTTATACTCTTATACTGCCAGCCATCTTATACTGCCCGACCCCATCTTATACTCTTATACTGCCTGACCCCATCTTATACTGTCCGACGACCCATCTTATACTCTTATACTGCCCGACGACCCATCTTATACTCTTATACTGCCCGACCCCATCTTATCCTGCCCGACCCCATCTTCATCTCAAACTGCCTGACCCCATCTTATACTGCCCGACCCATCTTATACTCTTATACTGCCCCAACCCATCTTATACTGCCCGAAGACCCATCTTATACTATTATACTGCCCGACCCCATCTTCATCTTATACTGCCCGACCCCATTTATACTGCCCGACCCATCTCATACTCTTATACTGCTGGCCCCATCTTATACTCTTATACTGCCTGACCCATCTCATACTCTTATACTGCTGGCCTCATCTTATAGTCTTATACTGCGCAACCTATCTTATACTGCCTGACCCATCTCATACTCTTATACTGCCGACCCCATCTTATAGTCTTATACTGCCTGAACCCATCTTATACTGCCGACCCCATCTTATACTCTTATACTGCCGACCCATCTTATACTCTTATACCGCCCGCCATCTTATACTGCCCAACCCCATCTTATACTCTTATACTGCCCAACCCCAGCTTATACTCTTATACTGCCGACACCATCTGATACACTTATACTGCCCGCCATCTTATACTGCCCGACCCCATCTTATAGTCTTATACTGCCCGACCCATTTTATACTGCCCAACCCCATCTTATACTCTTATACTCCTGACCCCATCTTAAACTGCCACGAAGACCCATCTTATACTCTTATATTGCCCGACCCCATCTTATACTGCCTGACCCCATCTTATACTGCCCAACCCCATCTTATACTGCCTGACCCCATCTTATACTGCCTGACCCTATCTTATACTGCCCGAAGACCCATCTTATACTATTATGCTGCCGACCCCATCTTCATCTTATACTGCCCCACCCCATTTTATACTGCCTGACCCATCTTATACTGCCCACCATCTTATACTGCCCAACCCATCTTATACTGCCCGACCCATCTTATACTGCCCAACCCCATCTTATACTCTTATACTGCCAGCCATCTTATACTGCCCGACCCCATCTTATACTCTTATACTGTCAGCCATCTTATACTGCCCGACCCCATCTTATACTCTTATACTGCCTGACCCCATCTTATACTGTCCGACGACCCATCTTATACTCTTATACTGCCCTACCCCATCTTATCCTGCCCGACCCCATCTTCATCTCAAACTGCCTGACCCCATCTTATACTGCCCGACCCATCTTATACTCTTATACTGCCCCAACCCATCTTATACTGCCCGAAGACCCATCTTATACTATTATACTGCCCGACCCCATCTTCATCTTATACTGCCCGACCCTATCTTATACTGCCCGACCCATCTCATACTCTTATACTGCTGACCCCATCTTATAGTCTTATACTGCACAACCTATCTTATACTGCCTGACCCATCTCATACTCTTATACTGCCGACCCCATCTTATAGTCTTATACTGCCTGAACCCATCTTATACTGCCGACCCCATCTTATACTCTTATACTGCCCGACCCCATCTTATACTCTTATACTGCCGACCCCATCTTATACTCTTATATTGCCCGACCCCATCTTATACTGCCGGACCCCATCTTATACTGCCCAACCCCATCTTATACTGCCTGACCCCATCTTATACTGCCTGACCCATCTTATACTGCCTGACCCCATCTTAAACTGCCATGAAGACCCATCTTATACTCTTATATTGCCCGACCCCATCTTATACTGCCCAACCCATCTTATACTGCCTGACCCCATCTTAAACTGCCACGAAGACCCATCTTATACTCTTATATTGCCCGACCCCATCTTATACTGCCTGACCCCATCTTATACTGCCTGACCCCATCTTATACTGCCCAACCCCATCTCATACTGCCTGACCCCATCTTATACTGCCCGACCCATCTTATATTGCCTGACCCTATCTTATACTGCCTGAAGACCCATCTTATACTATTATGCTGCCGACCCCATCTTCATCTTATACTGCCCACCATCTTATACTGCCCAACCCATCTTATACTGCCCGACCGATCTTATACTGCCCAACCCCATCTTATACTCTTATACTGCCAGCCATCTTATACTGCCCGACCCCATCTTATACTCTTATACTGCCTGACCCCATCTTATACTGTCCGACGACCCATCTTATACTCTTATACTGCCCGACGACCCATCTTATACTCTTATACTGCCCGACCCCATCTTATCCTGCCCGACCCCATCTTCATCTCAAACTGCCTGACCCCATCTTATACTGCCCGACCCATCTTATACTCTTATACTGCCCCAACCCATCTTATACTGCCCGAAGACCCATCTTATACTATTATACTGCCCGACCCCATCTTCATCTTATACTGCCCGACCCCATTTATACTGCCCGACCCATCTCATACTCTTATACTGCTGGCCCCATCTTATACTCTTATACTGCCTGACCCATCTCATACTCTTATACTGCTGGCCCCATCTTATAGTCTTATACTGCGCAACCTATCTTATACTGCCTGACCCATCTCATACTCTTATACTGCCGACCCTATCTTATAGTCTTATATCGCCTGAACCCATCTTATACTGCCGACCCCATCTTATACTCTTATACTGCCCGACCCATCTTATACTCTTATACTGCCCGCCATCTTATACTGCCCAACCCCATCTTATACTCTTATACTGCCTAACCCCAGCTTATACTCTTATACTGCCGACACCATCTGATACACTTATACTGCCCGCCATCTTATACTGCCCGACCCCATCTTATAGTCTTATACTGCCCGACCCATTTTATACTGCCCAACCCCATCTTATACTCTTATACTGCCTGACCCCATCTTATAGTCTTATACTGCCCGACCCATCTCATACTCTTATACTGCCGACCCCATTTTATAGTCTTATACTGCCCGACCCATCTTATACTGCCCAATCCATCTTATACTCTTATACTGCCCGACCCATCTCATACTCTTATACTGCCGACCCCATCTTATATTCTTATACTGCCCGACCCATCTTATACTGCCCGACCCATCTCATACTCTTATACTGCCAACCCCATCTTATAGTCTTATACTGCCCGACCCATCTCATACTCTTATACTGCCGACCCCATCTTATACTCTTATACTGCCCGACCCATCTTATACTGCCCGACCCATCTAAAATATAAACATCAACTGAGGTGTATTCACTAAACCAGTGGTAGTCAACCTTTTTCTTCCTATCGCCCACTAATGCATCTTTCTCGATGGAAGAATTTCCTTACCGCCCACCAGTTTTCGCGCAAGTGCCGAATATTTTTTAGAAAGGAGGGTGTTTTTAAAAAAAAATGTACGTACATTTATCTTTTTATTTCTACTTAATGCATGTTTATAATGTTTTTAACTTTATAAAGTTTAATGAGAAAACAATAAAGTAAATTGAAATTACCTTTACTAGTGATTAATGAGATCCTTGAGGTTGATGCTGCGAGACTAAATATTTGATATCTGGTTCGATTTTCGTAAGGAACAAACGAAGGTCTCCTCTTTCGGTGATATTCAGACTATTTCTCTGTTTGCTCATAATATGATTTCTCATCTGTGCGTCAGCTCCCCTCCTCTTCCTCCTCAATTCCCCTCCCCACCTTTTTTTTCTATTTTTTAACCTTACTTATAGCAATGCCCAGTAGGAAGGCTGAGCTAGATAGCCCACTTACTATTATTAGCCAACAACAATTCTCTCCTTTTAATTTTTATATTTTTTATTTTCCTTCTTTCTCCTTTTTTACCAGTACTCTGCTCCTTCTTACTCCTATTTTCCAAGTACTCCACTCCCTGCTATCGTGTAACCCCCTACCTACTCCAACTCCTCCCCTTCCTCTACCCGCGTGTTACACTCGTTCACGAGCGCACGCATTCGTACATGCATACGCCCGCGTGATATGGGCGCAAATGCGTGTTCATCTCTCTGGATGGAGGGAGGATTCTGCTACCGCCCACCTGGAATCCCAAAACACCCACTGGTGGGCGGTAGGGACCAGGTTGGCGACCCATGCACTAAACGATTAGCAAAGGAATTGCAAATTTGACACCCCCAAAAAAGTTGCCATATAGCGATTGAGGTTGAACTTTGCATTTCCCTGGTCAATTCTCTAAAATCAATGGTTTACTGAATAAACCTCAGTATAATTACCGATAATCGATAATAATCAAATAACGCTGCCAATGAGTGTGTAAACAATGTAGCACCGATATTCTGTTTTTATTCTGTAGCCTTTACTTGTTTTATGTTTCCAAGAAATAAAAATGGAATTGGAGAAATGTTATCATCATGCTGCATTCGAGAAACAAAGCTGTAAGAATCTCCATCATATCCCAATATTCTCCAATAAAATGCAACTGTAATGGACCGCCTGGCACCCCGACTGGGTACCTCCGTCAATCGCTGCTTCCTAGTACTTGTGAGCACCATAAGCACTGTACTGGAACACTATAACCACCATAGAACCCATGAACCACCACAACTTGGTTGGGGTCTCTCTGTCCTCCACCCACCTTGGACCCAAGACCAGGATCCAGCTTCCAGTGGGTAGACCTCTCCTAGTCCAGAGAGCGTAGCAGGAACAGCTCTTATAAGAGCTAATGATAAGAGTATTAAGAGTATTGAGTATAAGAGTATTGTGATATAGCAATCCCCAGAGTGAATGTAGTTCTCCAATCACCCAAACATGAGCCAAGACTTCATGAAGGGGTAAACAAATATCTCTTTAACCCCTTAAGGACACATGACATGTGAGACATGTCATGATTCCCTTTTATTCCAGAAGTTTGGTCCTTAAGGGGTTAAAGGGAGCCACTCTTGGCCTTTTATGACATGCAAGGGGTACGCCCACATGGTCCTGATGGTAGACTGATTTGCAACTTCACAGACCAATAACAATAAGGTAACAAGGCATGACACTCCCACACACAGCACACAATCCCTCCCCTCTGCTTGGGAGATAATTGGATCAGTAACTGTACTAATTCTAATCCAATTATCTCCAAGCACAGAAAAAACACACTTTTTTAAAAACACCTCAAAAGTACCCTAGAAATACATAAAACCCCACAAATGTCACATCTCCTAATAGCCCTGATCTGGGTGACAAACATATCCAAAAATCACCCAGATCAGTTCAAAGATTTCCTGGAAATCATAATTTGACCGACTGCACGAATGGTCCCATGCCCAAAATAGTTCTAGAGAATCAGGGCTTGTGGTAGGTCTAGTTCGGTAGTAAAAAACAAACAAACTTACTCTGTCTGGAGTACACGAGTACATACAGTCAAGGGACCAAAAGTAATGGGACAATTGGCTGCTCAGCTGTTCCATGGCCAGGTGTGTGTTATTCCCTCATTATCCCATTTACAAGGAGCAGATAAAAGGTCCAGAGTTCATTTCAAGTGTGCTATTTGCATTTGGAATCTGTTGCTGTCAACTCTCAATATGAGATCCAAAGAGCTGTCACTATCAGTGAAGCAAGCCATCATTAGGCTGAAAAAACAAAACAAACCCATCAGAGAGATAGCAAAAACATAAGGTGTGGCCAAATCAACTGTTTGGAACATCCTTAAAAAGAAAGAACGCACCGGCTCAGCAACACCAAAAGACCCAGAAGACCACGGAAAACAACTGTGGTGGATGACCGAAGAATTCTTTCTCTGGTGAAGAAAACACCCTTTTACAACAGTTGGCCAGCTCAAGAACACTCTCCAGGAGGTAGGTGTATGTGTGTCAAAGTCAACAATCAAGAGAAGACTTCACCAGAGTGAATACATAGGGTTCACCACAAGATGTAAACCATTGGTGAGCCTCAAAAACAGGAAGGCCAGATTAGAGTTTGCCAAACAACATCTAAAAAAGCCTTCACAGTTCTGGAACAACATCCTATGGACAGATGAGACCAAGATCAACTTGTACCAGAGTGATGGGAAGAGAAGAGTATGGATAAGGAAAGGAACTGCTCATGATCCAAAGCATACCACCTCATCAGTGAAGCATGTTGGTGGTAGTGTCATGGCGTGGGCATGTATGGCTGCCAATGGAACTGGGTCTCTTGTATTTATTGATGATGTGACTGCTGACAAAAGCAGCAGGATGAATTCTGAAGTGTTTTGGGCAATATTATCTGCTCATATTCAGCAAAATGCTTCAGAACTCATTGGACGGTTCAGAGTGCAGATGAACAATGACCCAAAGCATACTGCAAAAGCAACCAAAGAGTTTTTTAAGGGAAAGAAGTGGAATGTTATGCAATGGCCAAGTCAATCACCTGACCTGAATCCGATTGAGCATGCATTTCACTTGATGAAGACAAAACTGAAGGGAAAATGCCCCAAGAACAAGCAGGAACTGAAGACAGTTGCAGTAGAGGCCTGGCAGAGCATCACCAGGGATGAAATCCAGCATCTGGTAATGTCTATGCATTCCAGACTTCAGGCTGTAATTAACTGCAAAGGATTTGCAACCATGTATTAAAGAGTGAAAGTTTGATTAATGACTGTTAATCTGTCCCATTACTTTTGGTCCCTTAAAAAGTGGGAGGCACATATACAAACTGTTGTAATTCCTACACCGTTCACCTGATTTGGATGTTAATACCCTAAAATTAAAGCTAAAAAGTCTGCAGTTAAAGCACATCTTGTTTGTTTCATTTCAAACCCATTGTGTTGGTGTATAGAGCCAAAAAGATTAGAATTGTGTTGATGTCCCAATATTTATGGACCTGACTGTAACTCACATGAACAGAGCCTTTTCAAGTGCATTGGGCAAGGTATATCGCAGGGCCCATAGTCCTGAGGCAAGAGGCTGGCCAGCAGACTCCTCCAAGAACCCATCACATTTCTTCCCCCCCAAGGTAAGACTAACCATGTACCTGACCTTCTGTCGGTCAGCTCCTGAGTTAGTCCACCCATCTACTGGAACTGGTGACTTCTGTTGTCTGGCTCTGTCCTGTATGTCCCAGGTTGCTGAGTGGGTGTCCATCATCCCCGATCTATCTTGTGCTGCCCGGCAGGGAGTTGTACATACTGGGTGGGCAGAGGCCAACTGTGCTCTGCCCTTGTGCCAGCGCTTCTGCTGGGGGGGCTGGTACGGAGTCCTGCCTGTAACAAGGGGGCAGGTAGGGCAGTGACCACTGCCGCTGGGAAGTGAGACTGACCGTCTCCATTCCCATTAACTTGCCCTGCCGCTGGGGAGAGAGACCGGTTGTCTCCTCTCCCTGTAAGGTAAACTGCCGCTGGGGAGTCGAACTGACTGGCCTAACTCTCGATAATGCTGCCTGATGCTGGGTAGTGAGACCGACTATCTCCACTCCCAGGGATGCTTGTTGCTGCTGGGATGAGGGACCGACAATCTACTATCCCGGTAACTCTGGCTGCCACTGGGGAGGGAGACCGGTTGTCTCTTCTCCCTTTAACACATACTGCCGCTGGGGAGTCAGACCGACTGTCTCAACCACCGGTAACACTGCCTGGTGCTGAACTGCTTGCTGCTGCTGGGATGAGGGACCAACAATCTCCTCTCCCAGTGACGCTGCCTGGTGCTGAGTAGTGAAACTGACTATCTCCACTCCTAGGGATGCTTGCTGCTGCGGGGATGAGGGACTGACAATCTCCTCTCTCGGTAACACTGTCTGCCGCTGGGGAGAGAGACCAACCGTCTCTTCTCCCAATAACATTCTCGGCCACTGGGGAGTAGGACCGACTGTTCCTATTCCCGGTAACTCCGGCTGCTGCTGGGAAGTGAGATCGACCGTCTCCACTCCCTGTAGGATACACTGCCACTGGGGAGAGAGACCGACCCTCTCTTCTCCCAATAACATACTCGGCCGCTGGGGTACTCCCGGTAACTCTGGCTGTTGTTTGGAATCTCGGCCGGCTGCCCAGTATCCATGTAGGGCCGGTGGAGAGACTTCGGTTCCATCTTCACCTGCCAGTTGTGGTTCCTCACACAATTAACCATACCGGTCAGTGCTGCCATTACAGCCGTCCATTCATTGTATGACCATACCAGTCAGTGCTGCCATTACAGCCGTCCATTCATAGTATTAACCGTACCCTTCAGTGCCGCCATTATAGCCATCCATTCATTGCATTTACAGTACCCATCAGTGCTGCCATTAAAGAACTTTCCATTCATAGTATTAACCGTACCCATCAGTGCCACCATTACAGCTGTCCATTCATTGCATTAACAGTACCCGTCAGTGCTGCCATTACAGCCGTCCATTCATTGCATTAACAGTACCCGTCAGTGCTGCCATTACAGCCGTCCATTCATTGCATTAACCGTACCCGTCAGTGCTGCCATTACAGCCGTCCATTCATAGTATTAACCGTACCCATCAGTGCCGCCATTACAGCTGTCCATTCATTGCATTAACAGTACCCGTCAGTGCTGCCATTACAGAACTGTCCATTCATTGTATGACCATACCAGTCAGTGCTGCCATTACAGCTGTCCATTCATAGTATTAACCGTACCCGTCAGTGCTGCCATTACAGCCGTCCATTCATTGCATTAACCGTACCCGTCAGTGCTGCCATTACAGCCGTCCATTCATAGTATTAACCGTACCCGTCAGTGCTGCCATTACAGCCGTCCATTCATTGCATTAACCGTACCCGTCAGCGCTGCCATTACAGCCGTCCATTCATAGTATTAACCGTACCCGTCAGTGCTGCCATTACAGCCGTCCATTCATTGCATTAACCGTACCCGTCAGTGCTGCCATTACAGCCGTCCATTCATAGTATTAACCGTACCCATCAGTGCCGCCATTACAGCTGTCCATTCATTGCATTAACAGTACCCGTCAGTGCTGCCATTACAGCTGTCCATTCATTGCATTAACAGTACCCGTCAGTGCTGCCATTACAGAACTGTCCATTCATTGTATGACCATACCAGTCAGTGCTGCCATTACAGCTGTCCATTCATAGTATTAACCGTAGCCATCAGTGCTGCCATTACAGCCATCCATTCACTGCATTAACCGTAGCCGTCAGCGCTGCTATTACAGCTGTCCATTCATTGCATTAACCGTACCCGTCAGCGCTGCAATTACAGCCGTCCATTCATAGTATTAACCGTACCCGTCAGTGCTGTCATTACAGCCGTCCATTCATTGCATTAACCGTACCCGTCAGCGCTGCCATTACAGCCGTCCATTCATAGTATTAACCGTACCCATCGGTGCCGCCATAACAGCTGTCCATTCATTGCATTAACAGTACCCGTCAGTGCTGCCATTACAGCTGTCCATTCATTGCATTAACAGTACCCGTCAGTGCTGCCATTACAGAACTGTCCATTCATTGTATGACCATACCAGTCAGTGCTGCCATTACAGCTGTCCATTCATAGTATTAACCGTAGCCGTCAGTGCTGCCATTACAGCCATCCATTCACTGCATTAACCGTAGCCGTCAGTGCTGCCATTACAGCCATCCATTCACTGCATTAACCGTAGCCGTCAGTGCTGCCATTACAGCCATCCATTCACTGCATTAACCGTACCTGTTAGTGCTGCCATTACAGCCATCCATTCACTGCATTAACCATACCTGTTAGTGCTGCCATTACAGCCATCCATTCATAGTATTAACTTTACCCTTCTGTGTTGCCATTCTCTGAACCAACTTGCTGCTCCTGTGACCCACATGCATACTACACATTGATTGAATGCCAGCTGAAGTGGCAATAAGTAAATTTAACTTCCTTCCTATCTGTGGATCTGGGCATTTTAATCCACCATCCTATGTAATAATGAACCTGGGAGCTGGAAGAAATAACAGTCTGACTTCACACTTGGTTTATTTCCAACCAAGTGCCGAGGGGTATAGCCCACATAAACCTAGTTCTGTGATAAAACCACAATAACCTGGCAAGTTCTGAAATAAACCTCTGCATATACTCAACATGTATTCTGATTCACTGCTCAACGTGGGACAAATTCCTGGACTGGCATTCACATAGCTCAAAATGTATAGAGTAATACAGCAAAGCAATCGCTTAGCTTGACTAACGAGCTAATGTTACCTGAACTTTGTAAATTAGTTTTCAATTAACAATTTAGTTAATAATTC
>OW240916.1:572960-587926 GCA_933207985.1 Pelobates cultripes
GGACTTAACGTACCAGAGAATAGTCAGAATATTTCCTGAGGTCAGGGATACAGAATGAGACACAATGATGAGAAAAAGCCAAAAAACAAGGATACCAGAAATCAGGGAAGTCAGAACGAAGCCAAAGTCAAATACCAAAAAATCAAGATCAGGGACGCACTCTCGGATTACCATCAGGCAGAAACCACGACAGGGCAATGAGGAAATGTAAAAAGTAGTTTAAATAACCCTTCTGTTATTCTGATTGGCTGCAATCGGCCTCTGACCCCAAAACGTGCGCGAGACGTCACACGCACGCCAACGTCGTCATCGACATGGGTGGCTATGGAGCTATAAAGTGGCATAGATCTGCAGTGGCCGGCATCCCTAGACATGCTGGACTTATCAGGTATCCGGGCGCACGGTTGCAGATGGGCACAACTATTCCTGTCAGGACGGTAAATACCATCAATAACATTCTTATGTGCGGATGAATCCGTTACATTAACCCCCACCTGATGACCGCCCACTGGGCGGGCAGGACCCGGTTTGAGAGGAAACTTGGTGTGGAAAGAGCGAACCTTACGGCCAGCATGTATATCAGAAGCAGAAACCCAAGAATGGTTGGCAGACCCATACCCCCTCCAATCAACCAAGTATTGCAATGAACTGCGAGAGAACCTGGAATCAATAATGGAAGAGACCTCGTACTCCTCCTGACCGGAAACAACCAAAGCAGGAGGGGGAATCACTGGGACCGTATACCCAGGGCCGCCAGCAGAAATTTTGGGGCCCCTAACTCAGCTCAGGGTCTGGGTCCCCTGGGGCCCACCTCCAAATACCACCCACTGGGTCTGCCTTCAAATCCCGCCCACAGGAATACACACACAAACACACATACTGAAACAAAAGGACACAGATACATACTAACAGACACATACTGAAACAGACATATACGCATACAGGCATACATACTGACACACATACTGAGACATACACACAGGCATACATAGTGACAGACAGACACATACTAACATACATATAGACACACATGCATGAAGACATAAAGACACATACATACATACACACACATATACATTCATACATACAGACACTAACATCCATACACACATACATTCATAATGGCATACAGACATACAGAGACATACATTCATAATGACATACAGACATACATACATACATGCATTCAGACTGACATACATGCATATATACAGACATACTGACAGACATACATGCATATAGACATCCATACACACATACACACAGACATACGTTCATAATGATATGCAGACATACATTCATACTGACAGACATACATAGATACATACATAGACATACATACAGACAGACACATGCATACATACAGACGTACATACATCCATAGACATACATGCATGCATACAGACATACATACATACAGACAGACATACACATACATACATACAGACATACATGCATGCATACAGACATACATACATACAGACAGACATACACATACATACATACAGACATACATACATGGACATATATGCATACAGTCAGACAGACAAACATAGACATACACACTGACATACATACAGATATGCATGCATACATACAGACATACATACATACATACATACATAGACATACATACATACATAGACATACATGCATACAGACATACATGCATACAAACATAGACATACATACATACATAGACATACATGCATACAGACATACATAGACATACATACAGACATACATACATACACAGACAGACATACATACATAGACATACATGCATGCATACAGACAGACATACATACATAGATACATGCATACAGAAAGACAGACATACATAGACACACAGACAGACAGACATACATAGACATACATGCAGACAGACATACATACATAGACATACATACTGACAGACATACATACAGACATACATGCATACAGACAGACATACATAGACATACAGACAGACTGACATACAGACAGACATACACATACATACATACATACACATACATACACATACATACAGACATACATGCATACAGACAGACATACATACAGACAGACATACATAGACATACATACATACAGACATACACATACATACATACATACACATACATACAGACATACAGACAGACAGACATACAGACAGACATACACATACATACATACATACACATACATACATACACATACATACAGACAGACATACATAGACATACATACATACAGACAGCCATACACATACATACATACATACAGACATACATACACATACATGCAGACATACATGCATACAGTCAGACAGACATACAGACAGACATACATAGAAACATAGAAACATAGAATGTGACGGCAGATAAGAACCATTTGGCCCATCTAGTCTGCCCAATTTTCTAAATACTTTCATTAGTCCCTGGCCTTATCTTATAGTTAGGATAGCCTTATGCCTATCCCACGCATGCTTAAACTCCTTTACTGTGTTAACCTCTACCACTTCAGCTGGAAGGCTATTCCATGCATCCACTACCCTCTCAGTAAAGTAATACTTCCTGATATTATTTTTAAACCTTTGTCCCTCTAATTTAAGACTATGTCCTCTTGTTGTGGTAGTTTTTCTTCTTTTAAATATAGTCTCCTCCTTTACTGTGTTGATTCCCTTTATATATTTAAATGTTTCTATCATATCCCCCCTGTCTCGTCTTTCCTCCAAGCTATACATGTTAAGATCCTTTAACCTTTCCTGGTAGGTTTTATCCCGCAATCCATGAACCAGTTTAGTAGCCCTTCTCTGAACCCTCTCTAAGGTATCAATATCCTTCTGAAGATACGGTCTCCAGTACTGTGTACAATACTCCAAGTGAGGTCTCACCAGTGTTCTGTACAATGGCATGAGCACTTCCCTCTTTCTACTGCTAATACCTCTCCCTATACAACCAAGCATTCTGCTAGCATTTCCTGCTGCTCTATTACATTGTCTGCGCTGACCGAGCCCCTGAAGATATAGGGCCCATTGTCACCCCCTGATGGCGGCCCTGCGTATACCTATTGCAAACAAGCGGTTTGAGCAAAGAGACATGAAACGAATTAGGAATGCGCAAGGATGCAGGAAGGGCCAGGGAATAAGAAACAGGGTTCATTCTCTTAAGGACACGGTAAGGACCAAGAAACCTAGGAGCAAATTTTATGCTAGGAATTTTTAGTATAATATTGCGTGATCATAACCAAACTTGATTCGCCACCTGGTAAACTGGCATGGCACGCTGCCCTTTTATCAGCATTGAATTTAAAGCGAGCAGCCACAGTTTCGATAGCGGAGTGAACCTTAGTCCGAGTATCACGAATAGAGGCAAGGTGGTCATCCAGAGCAGGGATAGCTGTGTCAGAAAACACATCAGGGAGAACAGTAGGATGGCAACCGGTATTGACAAAGAAAGGACTGTGCCCAGATGCGTCATGGGTATTCCTGGCAAACTTGGCCCAGGGCAAAAAATCAGCCCAGTTAGAGTACTGTTCACAAAGCAATTGGTTAGCCCTTTCAGCCGCACCATTGGTCTGGGGATGGTTAGCAGAGGAAAAAGACAATCTAATGCCCAACTGTTTACTGAATGCCTTTCAGAACCTTGACACAAATTGGGAACCCCTATCAGACACAATATTTTGAGCAATCCCATGAAGCCTGATAATGTTGCGTATAAATATGTAAACCAAATCCTGAGAAGATGGCAATTTTTTGAGTGGAATTTCCATTTTGGAAAAGCGGTCAACTACCATAAGGATGGTGGTATAACCATTAGAACTAGGTAGGTCAACAATGAAATCCATAGATAGATAAGACCATGGAACACTGGGTATAGGAAGTGGATGTAACAAACTGTAACGGAGCTCCGGTATATCCGGCTGCCGCTGGGGAGTAGGAGCGACTATCCCGACTCCTCGTACCTCTGGCTGTGGTTGGGGATGTGGGCCAGCTGCCCAGCATCCCTGTAAATCTGGTACAGAGACTACAGTCCCATCTGCACCATTGTAGTCAGGGTTGCTGTCCCCCTGTAATGTCTCCCCTTCTGTCATATCGGACTGCCGCTGGGGAGAGAGACCGGTTGTCTCCTCTCCCTGCAAGGTAAACTGCCGCTGCGGAGGAAGGATGACACCTTCAGCTCCCTGTACTGCACACTGCCACTTGGGAGAGAGACCGGTTTTCTCCTCTCCCTGCAAGGTAAACTGCCGCTGGGGAGAGAGACCAGTTGTCTCCTCTCCCTGTGAGGTAAGCTGCTGCTGGGGAGGAAGGATGACACTTTCTGCTCCCTGTACTGCTGCAGGGAAATGAGACTGGTTATCTCTTCTCCCGGCAAGGTAAACTGCCGCTGGGGAGGAAGGACGACACCTTCGGCTCCCTGTACTGCACACCGTTGCTAGGGAAAGAGACCAGTTGTCTTCTCCCTCTGTGAGGTAAGCTGCCGCTGGGGAGGAAGGACGACAACTTTGGCTTCCTGTACTGCATACTGCTGCTGGGGAGAGAGACCTCTTGTCTCCTCTCCCTGTGAGGTAAGCTGTCGCTGGGGAGGAAGGACAACATCTTTTGTTCTTGGGACGCCACAGTACCTCGTATAGCCAGAGCGTGTAGTTCTGCGCTGCTCGGTTCTCATCGTCCAACTTTCACGTGGTGATAACCTTTTCTGGAGGATCTGGGCCATACCTAGCTAGACACCTCTTTACCTCCTCAATGTAGTAGTGGCCCTCAAAGCAATATGTCATGTTTGCTTGGCACCCACTCTGGGCCTCTAGCTCTCCGATCCTTGCTCTTGGAATTCCTCTGTAGACAGGGACGCTGCATGGTAGCTAGCTCTCCCTCCATTATAAATCCATAATGTTACCGGGGTCTCCAGGATGCTGCTCCTCACACTAGGAAGCCATCCCATCACTGCCACCAAATGTAACGGAGCTCCCTGTACCCCGGCTGGGTACCTCCGCCAAGGACCGCGTCCTAGCTGGAACTGAGGACCATAAGCACTGCACCAGCCACCATAAGCTCCATAGACCCCACGAACCGCCGCAGCTTGGTTGGGATCTAACTGTCCCTTCCCACCCTGGACCAAACTCCTGGATCCAGGGACTCTCCTCCAGGAGAGTGTAGCTGTGAAGCTCTTACAAGAGCTAGTAGTGATAGCTGTATAGCAGTTCCCTACAATAAGAGACAGAACTCTAGATTGAGGGTGAAGTAAGTCTGGTTTAATGGTAGCCACACTGGCCTTTTATGCAAGTCCCCAAGCAAGGGATATGCCCACATGGACCTTTTTGGGGACAGGGACACAAAGCTTACAAATCAATCAGAACAGTAATTAAATGTACTACACTCACATAACAAACATACAGTCCCTCCCCTCTGCCTGTGAGATAATTGAGTAAAGTACTGTATGTAACTCAATTATCTCCAGGCAGAAAAAACATATATTTTATAAGTCCCATAAGTACCCCAAAGCACAACAAGGAAATTCCTGGAAGTCTCTTTTTGACCGACAGTTCGAGAGAATCAGGGCTTGCGACCGGTCTAGTTCAGTAGTTTGCAAACAAACAAACTACCAAACAGAGTCAATAGTCTTACCCTGGAGCTTGTTCCCTTCATCTAGACGAATGATCCCACGGAACAGTGCCCTTCTAAATTGAATAGAACCAAATGCAGGCGATGATGGAAGACCAACGGTGTTCGGGAGTTTCTGTATCCAATTTCAGTTCCATGAGATTCATGCCCAAACACTGCTGCCTGCGTTCATGCGAACAAGATGGCCACCACACGTGGTTGTCTATAGGAATTGCAGCCACCCAGACGAACAATTAGAACATTGTGGTGAGAAATGTTCCAAGTTGTTAGTAGGTATTAACAAGCTCCAGGGTGGTTATTTTTCGTGTGCTTGTTCAGTAAACTAACCATATAGTCCCAATTGCACGAACAGAGCCTTCTTTGGACCATAAATTACAATTAGCCCGCTTGCGTGTCATATTGGTGATGGGGGCTATTACTGAAGAGAAGCCTTTTATGAATCTCCTGTAATAATTGGAGAAACCAATGAACCTTTGAATGGCCTGTAACCGGTTGGATAATGGCCAGTTTAGAACAGCCTCTAGTTTGCGACGATCCATTTGGAAACCAGGGCAGTTGTATTATAACCCAAAAACTGTACTTCAAGTTGATCAAACATGCATTTTTCAAGTTTACAATAAAGATCATTTTTGAGTAAAGTTTGCAATACTTGTTTAACATGATCATGATGGGTCTGGAGGTCGGGGGAATAAACAAGGATATCATCAAGGTATACAAGTACAAAGGAGTAAATGTAATCCCTTAACACATCGTAAATGAAGTCTTGAAATACGACCGGGGCATTACATAACCCAAAGGGCATAACAAGATATTCACAGTGTCCATTTCTAGTGTTAAATGCAGTTTTCCACTTGTGATTATTCTTAATCCTACCAAATTGTATGCACTCTTATGGTCAAGTTTGGAAAAGACCTTAGCACACTGGGGTTTGTCAAACAATTAGGAGATAAGGGGAATGGGATAGGAATTTTTATGGTGATTTTGTTTAATGCCCTATAGTCAATGCAAGGACATAATTCTCTATCCTTTTTTGATACGAAAAAGAACCCTACACCAGCAGGGGAGGATGAATTGCGTATGTGACCCTTACTTAAGGCATCTCTGATGTACTCCTCCATGATTTTACTCTCTTGTGGGGATAGAGCTTATACCGCCCCTTTAGGAGGCATAGCCCCGGGCAGCAGATCAATGGAGCAATCATATGATCTGTGTGGAGGTAGAACATCAGTTTGACTTTTACTAAACACTTCCCTAATCTCCAACTACTGCATGGGTGTTTTGGGGGTAGTGGGTGTAATAGTAGGTAAAGTAACTTTAAGTAATAGGTGCCATACAACCCTCCTGACAGTCTCTACCCCATTCAAGTATTTTCACTTTGGTCCGGTCAATATGAGGGTTGTGCTTGATGAGCCAAGGGAATCCTAATATGATGGTGTAGTGGGACGCCGCCACTAAGTGCCATGACCACTGAGTATTCAGATGTTTGGTTTTATATTTTGTGTCCCCAATGTATATTATAATTTCCCTTATTGAATATGTGTTTCCCCTTGTATTTTTGCAATGTACGGTGCATTTTACTTTTCAGCCACCCCCGATATTCCATTTAGAATGTGTGGTTAGAATGTTAACACCTCGCTAATGAGGTGTGAAAAACGCAGACCTCAAGGTAACAAGTGGCGAATGCTTCCCCTGGGTGGCCGCCGGTTTTATAGCCTAACGTCGCCAGAGGGCAGCATTCGTATCCCGAACCGGCCTGCGCACCCTGTCTTCGGTCCCCGTGTCAGGGGCCGTCCTACATATGAGCTATGATCACTAGTCCCTTGTCCCCTACCTGGGAGCTACAAGGCTAGGCTCGTGGCTGCCCAGGAGAACGCTCTCCGGCAGATGCCTGAGTGTGGGTATCCACCGGGGAGAGGAACGCGCGCCAGCAGGGAGTCCCTGGGGCTGTGAATCGGTCCATGGCTGCAGGGTTCCCACTGGCCGCATGGAAGTCTGTGCCGATCGATGGGAGAAGGAGCGCCCATTCAAACTGGGTTTGCACCACTCTCCTAGTTAGTCGGCTCTAGTAAAGCACTGATTGGTCGCCGCAGGGAGTGCTGGTTCAAACAGGGTTTTGCACCCTTCCGGCGAAACCAATCTCGGCCCTGGGCACCTTTCAGCGGATTGGTGCAATCGGGTTTCGCGCCCTTTCCCCTGATTGAGCAGCGAAACTCCTTCCTCCCCTGAACGCTGATTGCCGTGATTTTGAATTCGCCAGACTAAACCAAGCAACACCATGGAACTAATTTCGGGGATGTACAGAGCGTTGAGCCCAGACTTTCGATGCTGATATCTCTGGCTCTGTACATCCGATCGCCCCGCTTTTTGCAGGGATCATAGATGGGAACCGGGGCTATCTAGCAATCTAAGTTTTAACCCTGTAAGTCCTTCCATTCCTGGGGCACGCCCCTTTAATGTAATGTGATTTAAAGTGAATCCCTGTGTACTGTTTGGTATCTCCCAGGGCGGGAGATGGCTATCTGTAACCCAACCCCCTCCTGCCTGGGACTAAGGGAAGTGTTTTGTGTGTAATGGAGACCCCCTGCGGGGGGTCTGTGCATAAACGGAGCCTGTGTTGAATAAAGATTGTGAATCAGTCTGGTGAGAAGCCAGTGTTTAAACCTCCAAACTGTATGTCGTCCTGTTATTGGAGGGAAGGAAGATTTAACCCCTGTGTTTGCTGTTCCAGCTTGCAGGGGATGCTGAGTGCCATCTCTGTCTGGGTGCATATAGAGCTAAGTCCCCCCTAGCCATGCAAGAGTTCCTGATTGGTTGAAGGAAGGGAACTAACAGGATCTAGCCAGTCAAGGTTAACCGGGAAGCGAGACGTCCCGTAACAGATGGGACACGCAAGGGAAACGGTTATCTGAAATGTAAGAAATTCTTTATGCAATGCTCCTATATTGACTCAAATAGGCAAGGTCTCGTGGGTAATCAGTGGTTGAAAGAGAGGTCTCCCGTCAATAGCCTCAACAGCCAGAGGTGAAGATTTCTCCTTGACAGGTATAGTGTGTTTTTTAACAAAGTACATGTCAATAAAGTAACCTGCCGCAACTGAGTCTACCAGGGCTTTGCGTGAAAAGTTTTTCTTGTTGCAAAGGGTGACAATGTCAAGGAGAAATCTACTTTGGTTATTACTAGAGGACGTATCCATCACACCTAAGACCTGTCCCCTTAAGGTTCTTAGGTGCGGACGTTTTCCAGGCGTATAGGACAAGTATCTCTCATATGTCCTTTTTTGCCACAATATAAGCATAGACTCTCTCTTCTCCTATACGGTTTCTCTGCCTCTGACAATCTCGTAACCCCTAGCTGCATAGGTTCGGATTCAGATTGCACCGGGAGGTCAGGGACACCAGGTTTGGAGAATCGAGGGGCTAGTGACAAGGTCATACGTCTGGTTCTGCTTCTAGTAATTTCTCTGGTCCTAAGTTTATTATCAATCTGCATCACAAAGGTAATAAATGTGTTTCATTTTTTTCGGTAGATCTTTGGCAGCAATTTCGTCCAGTATATTCTCGGATAATCCTTTTTTAAAAGCAGCGATTAATCCGTTGTTAGTCCAGTCTACCTCAGAAGCCAAGGTGCGAAATTCAATGGCATAATATGACATAGACCAGTTCCCTTGTTTGATATGCATTAAGGCAGTGGAGGCATCATCCTCCCTGCCTTATATACTATATGTGGAGGTACAGTAGGCAGTGGTGACCAAGTCGGAAAAGCCTCAGGCTGTAAATGAGCTGTCCGAGCAAGGAGCATACTAAAAGTCTGCGCAAATTGATCCATACAGTGATCATTCTCCGCTAGCTTTCTCTCACAAGCTGCTATGTTCTTACACAATTCTGCAGGATCTATGGCCATGTCATAATGTCAGGATTACAAGTTGATCCAGCACGCAGAACTGTGTCACACCTAGGACTAAGGAAAACGTCTAACTGGACCTTAGAATGGCCGGACTTCACGTACCAGAGAATAGTCAGAATACTTGCCGAGGTCAGGGATACAGAATGAGACAGAACGATGAGGGAAAGCCAAAAGTCAAGGATACCAGAAATCAGGGAAGTCAAAACGAAGCCAAAGTCAAATCCCAAAAAATCAAGATCAGGAACGCACTCTAGGATTACCATCAGGCAGAAACCACGACAGGGCAATGAGGAAATGTGAAGAGTCGTTTAAATAACCCTCCTGTTACTCCGATTGGCTGTATTTGCCCTCTGACCCTATAACGTGCATGCGTGTGATGTCACACGCACGCCGACGTCGTCATCAACGTGGGTGGCTATGGGGCTATAAAGTGGTCTGCAGCGGCCGGCATCCCTAGACATGCTGGACTTATCAGGTATCCGGGAGCACAGTTGCAGATGGGCACAACTATTCCTGTCAGGACGGTAAATACCATCAATAACATTCTTATCCGTTACAGTTCTATACAAAGACCCTACAATATAAATATTATCTATAATATATATCTATGTATAAAACAAGTCAGCAGTTTAGGTCAGCTGACCTTTATGAATATTACTATTTACTAAGGCTATTTTCTGTAGCTTTCTATACACAGAGGACCTATTTTTTTTCTTCAATTCTTTATTTCTGTGCATTGAGAACATCATAAATACGCATAGACATGTGATACTGTAACGGTAAAGATTATCAAATGAAGTTTATGATACATGTCGATATTACAGCACAATTTTTTAATATAATAGGATGTATAAGGAATAAGTTGCTTAAAAGACAATATATACGAAGTTGTATAGCATAATATAAACTTGTACATAAAAATGAAGCAAGAATAGAAACTGAACACATGCAGGAGATAATTTTAAGCAAAGATTAGGAGATTCGGTGTGTGCTAATGGCAACAGTGCCTCTTGAGGTTAAATAGACAGTCCCATCGTCATCCCCCAGCCTATGTCCTCTAGGTATGTATTACAGTCCAGCATTGAGGTGTATTTTGGAAGATTAAGATAAATCAATAAAGCTAATAGAGTGGCAGTATGTGTGGCAGAAATGCCTCTGCGAAGTGTTCTTGGAGGGGCCTGCTAGCCAGCCTCCTGCCAATAGACTATGGGCCCTTTAAAAACTATAGGAACAAACTCGGTTCGTGGGATTTTATATATGGTTCAGGAACTGAACATCCTCACGAACCAGAGACCACCTGGGAGCTTGTTAAGCCCTATTAACACCTTGGAACGATTCTAACCGCAGTGTTCTAATTGTCTGTTTGGGTGGCCGCTGTTCACATGAACGACCATAAGGTGGCAGCAATCTTGTTCCCACGAACGCAGGCACCGGTGTTTGGTCGTCGAGTTAATGGAACTGTTTTCGGACACTGAAACTCCCGAACACCGCTGGACTTCCATCATCACCTGCATTCGGTTCTACACCACTTAGAAGGGCACTGTTCGGTGGAATTGTTCCTACAAACAAGGTAACCATGAGGTGGCAGCCATCTTGTTCCCACAAACGCAGGCACCGGTGTTTGGTCGTCGAGTTCATGGAACTGTTTTCGGACACTGAAACTCCCGAACACCGCTGGACTTCCATCATCGCCTGCGTTAGGTTCTACACCACTTAGAAGGGCACTGTTCGGTGGAATTCTTCCCACGAACAAGGTAAACAGCGTAAGAACATTGACTATGTTCGGCAGTTTGTTCGGTTTTTAAACTACCGAACTAGACTGACCGCAAGCCCTGATTCTCTGGAACTGTTTTGGGCATGGGACCATTTGTGCAGTCGTTCAAATTATGACTTCCAGGAAATTCCTGAACACCTGAACAGATCTGGGTGACTTTTGGATACGTTGGTCAGCCAGATCGGGGCCATCGTACACAGCACCACTCACAAAGTTCGAACACAGCACCACTGACACAGTTCATACACAGCGCCCCTCACAGAGTTCGTACACAGCGCCACTCACAAAGTTTGTACACAGTGCCGCCCAGGTGAATCTTAGATCAGTGACAGCCAACAGTCTTGCAAATGGTTACTATTTCCTAGACTGGATGGCCATCATGTGAAATGTAGTGTGTAAACTTCTGCAACATCACCTCTAGCCAAACCTGATCTAGTGTAATCTCCGGGAAACATTGCTGCAATCTAGGGTTCTTTCGGAGTTCAACTACTCTGGTATTTCTGTGATATGATCTTCTTTTCAATAAATCAATGTCATCCAAGGGCTTCCTTGTACAAAGCATGCTAAACAGAGTCCGAAATAGAAATTCAAGGACAGCAGATTTTTCAGGGGCTTACAGGAGAGTTGCAAAATCTAAACCAAAATCAGCAAGCTAAAGTTATCTTCCATTTACCAATTTAATTGCCAATAAACCTGTTAACGTGAATAAGGCCCAAAGTACCCGCTTTTGCCATTCCCTTTTTATTTGCAACATTACTACAACATTACACAAATTGTTATGGGGAACAGCTGTGTTCAAAGACTCAGGAGATGCAGGTCACAGCGTCACGTCAGGACTGACACCGCGTCACGCCAGGACTGACACCATGTCACCTGTCACTCTGTATACAATATCGCAGTTAGGAAGCAATTACACATGCAATGCATTTCACTTTACACATTGTGTACAAAGCTTTACTACTAGACACACACACCCAGTGTCCGTCACACGGCAGGAAAGAATTAACTATAAAATGCCTTAACCTCCGAGACTGGATGAGTACACAAATAATGAGGGGAAATCTGGGACTGTGATTAGTAGCCAGTAAAATAACAACATTAATAATTATTTATACTCCAGTTCTGCTAACTCAACTCCTGTTTTGTTTAAATTCTACACAATTCACTGCCTAATAGATAAACTAATACCAATTAGCAAGAAATCCCATTTAAAGACTAATTACTCATTCACAAACATGCATTAAATTTGATCTTTTGTTCATTACATCAATCTATATTTTAATTATATATGCATTACATTGATAAAGAATTTATCAGGCTCCGATTACAGAAAACTTATATTCCATTAATGTAACAGGCAAGAAGTCATTTTATTTCCGAAGTTTTCGAGAAGTTTGCTGAAAAATGCTATATATTGCACATTATCCTTCCGCTATCTGTTCTGGTACCCAGACTAAATGAACACAACAAATGATTATTTGTCAAAATACGGTCTCAGAATTGAAGACTGCTACAATCTGGGGCAAGAGAAAAGGGTGATTGTGTGCCATTACCCCTTCACCCTGCCTCCTACATTCTCCATTACCCCTCCACCCTGCCTGCTAAACTCGCCATTACCCTCTGACTTGATCTATACAATGCTATAGAATGAGATCCTCTGAACTGGTCTATACAATGCTATAGAACGAGACCCCCTGACCTGGTCTATACAATGCTATAGAGAACGAGAACCTCTGACCTGGTCTATACAATCCTATAGAGAATGAGACCCTCTGACCTGGTCTATACAATGCTATAGAATGAGACCCTCTGACTTGGTCTATACGATGCTACAGAGAATGAGACCCTCTGACCTGGTCTATACAATGCTATAAAGAATGAGACCCTCTGACCTGGTCTATACAATGCTATAGAATGAGACCCTCTGACTTGGTCTATACGATGCTACAGAGAATGAGACCCTCTGACCTGGTCTATACAATGCTATAAAGAATGAGACCCCCTGACCTGATCTATACAATGCTATAGAGAACGAGACCCTCTGACCTGGTCTATACAATGCTATAGAGAATGAGACCCTCTGACCTAATCAATACAATGCTATAGAACGAGACCCTCTGACCTGATCTATACAATGCTGTAGAATGAGACCCTCTGACCTGGTCTATACAATGCTACAGAGAATGAGACCCTCTGACCTGGTCTATACAATGCTATAGAGAACGAGACCCCCTGACCTGATCTATACAATGCTATAGAAAACAAGATCCTCTGAACTGGTCTATACAATGCTATAGAATGAGACCCTCTGACCTGATCTATACAATACTATAGAGAACAAGACCCTCTGACCTGGTCTATACAATGCTATAGAATGAGACCCTCTGACCTGGTCTATACAATGCTATAGAGAACGAGACCCTCTGACCTGATCTATACAATGCTATAGAATGAGACCCTCTGACCTGATCTATACAATGCTATAGAGAACGAGACCATCTGACCTGGTCTATACAATGCTATAGAGAACGAGACCTTGTCTATACAATGCTATAGAGAACAAGACCATCTGACCTGGTCTATACAATGCTATAAAGAACGAGACCCTCTGACATGGTCTATACAATGCTATAGAGAACGAGACCCCTGACCTGAGCTATACAATGCTATAGAGAAAGAGACCCTCTGACCTGATCTATACAATGCTATAGAGAACGAGACACACTGACCTGGTCTATACAATGCTATAGAGAACGAGACACCCTGACCTGATCTATACAATACTATAGAACGAGACCCTCTGACCTGATCTATACAATGCTATAGAATGAGACCCTCTGGCCTGGTCTTTACAATGCTACAGAGAATGAGACCCTCTGACCTGGTCTATACAATGCTATAGAGAATGAGACCCCCTGACCTGATCTATACAATGCTATAGAGAACAAGATCCTCTGAACTGGTCTATACAATGCTACAGAGAATGAGACCCTCTGACCTGGTCTATACAATGCTATAGAGAACGAGACCCTCTGACCTGATCTATACAATGCTATAGAGAAAGAGACCCTCTGACCTGATCTATACAATGCTATAGAATGAGACCCTCTGACCTGGTCTATATAATGCTATAGAGAACGAGACCCTCTGACCTGGTCTATACAATGCTATAGAGAACGAGACCCTCTGACCTGATCTATACAATGCTATAGAGAACAAGACCGTCTGACCTGGTCTATACAATGCTATAGAATGAGACCCTCTGACCTGGTCTATACAATGCTATAGAGAACGAGACCCTCTGACCTGGTCTATACAATGCTATAGAATGAGACCCTCTGACCTGGTCTATACAATGCTATAGAGAACGACACCCTCTGACCTGGTCTATACAATGCTATAGAGAACGAGACACCCTGACCTGGTCTATACAATGCTATAGAGAACGAGACACCCTGACCTGATCTATACAATGCTATAGAACGAGACCCTCTGACCTGATCTATACAATGCTATAGAATGAGACCCTCTGACCTGGTCTTTACAATGCTACAGAGAATGAGACCCTCTGACCTGGTCTATACAATGCTATAGAATGAGACCCTCTGACCTGATCTATACAATGCTATAGAGAACGAGACCCTCTGACCTGATCTATACAATGCTATAGAGAACGAGACCCTC
>OW240916.1:591926-606754 GCA_933207985.1 Pelobates cultripes
GCGCCAGCAAATTAAGTAGCGCTGTACAATGGGTTCAACAACCATACTTCTATCCAGCTCCTTGGATTAGTGGCACCTCAGGGACAGCAGGATTTCTTGGCTTTTCCCCTGGGCAGACGCTATGACTGACACTTTGCGTGTAAAGCATACATGATACCCTGGGCCCCGGGCTCTGTGGTTTCCTTTGTATGCGTGTCTTGCAGCCTCTGACAAGTGCTGAGTGATCTCTAAGGAAGGCCCAGCTGCTTTCTACAACAATACAGATCATTGTTCTCTTTCAGCAAGTCCCTGCCTGCCTGGCCCTCCTTTACCTGTGCGTGAGACAGGTGTATGCACTCCCTGTCACGCTAACGACCGCTACATACTGTCATATACATGTCTGCTCTCCCAAGCAGCTTTTTCACAGACACAAAGTAGACACTGCTAGAGGTTACAAGCCTGATACAGCTAAATATCTCAGACAATGGCTACAGATTGGCTATGAAGGAACCAGGCACAGATAACAGAAAAACAGCTAAACACATTACGCTTGGTCCTATAAATGCAGGAAATTCACTCACTGAAAGAGCAGGGAATGAGATATACCACCTGCAGATAACATCAATGCCAGCTGGGTAATGGCCGGGCACAGGTAATGGGAAGAAATAAAAAGCTGCAGCTACGCAGATGCCTTTGGACTACAAACCCAATAACGTGGACCAAGCCATGCCTGGCAAAGAATTACAGAGTTGTGGTCTAAATACATGTGGATGGCTGGTCACCCCAGAATGCAGGGATAGGGTCTGAGGAATGCCCAAGTCGTGTGAGGGCTTCGGAGTGGAGTTTGGGGGGTTGTATGGAGCGGGGGTTGGGTGGATGAAGCGGGGGTTGTGGGGGATTGATGAAGCAGGCTTTGGAGGTGGGAAGCGGTAATTCATTTGTGGAGAATCCTAGTTATTGTTTCCCTGTGTTAGGTTAGTTAATCTGTCCCTTACTATATTTTACATGTTTTCGATCCAGTGCTGACACAATGCTTTATGGTGCTGTATAAATCCTGACTGTGTTATACACTGATCAGTCATAACATTACAACCACCTGGTTAATATCGCATAGGCCCCTCGTGCTGCTAAAATAGCTCTGATGTGTCAAGGCATGGACTCCACAAGACCTCTGAATGTGTCCTGTGGTATCTGGCATCAATACATTAGCAGCAGATTCATTAAGTCCTGCAAGTTATGAGGTGGGACCTCCGTGGATCGAAGTTGTTGGTCCAGCAGATCCCAAAGAAGCTCCATCAGATTCAGATCTAGGGAATTTGCAGGCCATGACAGCACCTTAAACTGTTTTAAAAAAATACAATAGAATAGAATAGAAAAAAAATATTGCTTAAAAGATATGCATTTGTCTTTTTTAATTCTTTTCAAATAATTTTTATTAAAGTTTTTTTTGTACAACAAATGATAATAATACAAACATTGTATTAAGGGTAGGAAAGGAGGGGTAACATGGAAATGGGAAGGGGTATCCATCCATCAATGAAATAAACATATTAAAGTAGATGGCAAAAGGAAAAATGTTTTACAACAATGCACTTTAACAATAAATATATCAAAGACCATAAACTGTTTTGATTTTTTCTTCCCATTTATCCCAGTTGTATTTTAGTATTGGGAAACCATGCATATTGGCTCTGTGTGATAGTTCATGTGCCTTATTTTCTAAAATCAAATTAAAAACTTCTCTGAGAGATGGCACATTTTGAGACTTCCAATGTCTAGGTAAACAGGATGTAGCAGCGATCAGAATGTGGCCTATGATTATTTTATCTGATCTATTAACAGACTCCGGGAGTTTTTTAAATAAGGCTAGTTCCGAGGTTAAGATACTAATGGTTCCGTTCACTTTAATAATCAGATCGTGGATCATTTTCCAATAATTAATTAACTTGGGGCAAAACCACCAGATATGAGCCATATTGCCCACTCCCCCACAGTCTCTCCAACACCGGTCAGAATACATATTGTTCATGTTATGTAATCTAGACGGAGCCAGGTACCAGCGATATAAGATTTTATAATGATTTTCAAAATGGTCGGTGCAATACGAAATGCCTTTCAAACCTGTAAAGAAACCGAACCATTCTACTAAATCGTACTGGGCACCCAACTCCGTCTCCCATGACAGCATATGTTTTAATTTAACTAAGGGCTTGGCATTATGAGATAAGTAACATAAGGATATAATACCTTTACTAGCGGGGCTGTATAAAATAACTTTCTCTAAAGGAGATATCTCAAGTGATTTATAGTTTTTATCTGTTTCAGGTACCTGGTATAGTTCTTTCAATTTATCAATGATTATCATACATTCCAGTTCACATGCATTCGACAATCCATACTTAAGCTTCAATTTTTCCAAAGAAAGAATAGCATTGCCATAGAAAAAATTGTCCAGATTAGTTATAGAGCAATCCTTTAATAATTCTATTTTTAAGGATGGTATATGATCTTTCAATAATTCAATAGGCATTGCTCTATATAATCTGGGAGACTGGTCATTTTTAAAAACAATGTCCCAGGCCTTAAGCGTAGTCCTGGTGGATAAAAATAATTTTGTAATTCCAGGTCTTTTCTTGGGATTTAACCAAGGTAATTCTAATAGCCTAACCGGTGAAATTTTTGATTCCTCTATCTCCATCCATCTGGGTTTATCATCCTGGTTGTTAAAGCTCACAACCACTGCAGCGTTAGTGGCGAAATAATATTTGCGGATATCGGGGACACCGATACCGCCGTTCGATTTATGGTGCTGCAGGGAAGTGAGCCTCACTCGGGCAGGCTTGTTCCCCCATATAAATTTCAACATCGTCGAATGAACTTTATTAAAAAATGATAATGGAATGGACAGAGGAATGGTCCTAAAAAAATATAAAATTTTTGGGAGTATCGTCATTTTAATAGATGCGACCCTCCCCAGCCATGAAAGCTCCATCCCACCCCATCTCTCCATCTCTTTTTGTAGGTCTGACCATGCTTTCCTCAGGTTGTGATTGTGCATATTAACCAAATTTTTGCATAAATTAATGCCAAGATATTCCATATAATCAGTTCTCCAATCAAATAAATATGATTTCTTAAGGGCAATGGTTTCCAAATTGTTTAAATGAAACGGAAGGGCTTGAGTTTTGGACTCATTTAATTTGTAATACGATATCTCACCGAATTGAGTTAAAATATCCTTGAGGTGTCTCAAAGATTCTTTTGGGTTTTTAATAGCTAGGATTATATCATCTGCAAACAAACCAATTTTGTGAACGGATTCTTTAACCGCAATTCCTACAATTTGTGGGGTTGTCCTAATCAGTTCTGCCAGGGGTTCTATCGCTAAAACAAACAAAATTGGAGATAAAGGGCACCCCTGTCTCGTCCCGTTGGTTAGAGAAAAAGATTTGGATGTGAAGCCAGAAGCTGAGACATGGGCGGAGGGTGCGCAATATAACGCCTTAATTGCTGTGATAAATGATGATGGTATGTTGAACCTATCTAATGTTCTCCATAAATATCCCCAATGTATCCTGTCAAACGCTTTTTCTGCGTCTAGAGATAGAAGCAAAGAAGGCGTTTTGGTCATATTGATGTGCTGAATCAAGTTTATGAATCTTCTAGTTCCATCTGGCG
Source organism: Pelobates cultripes (assembly GCA_933207985.1). Lineage (NCBI taxonomy): Eukaryota > Metazoa > Chordata > Amphibia > Anura > Pelobatidae > Pelobates > Pelobates cultripes. Next base: position 595,584 of record OW240916.1, read on the forward strand.
CCTGTCTATTCTGTATAAAACCTACTTGATCTTTATTAATTAACAATGGGATTAGTTTGGTTAATCTATTAGCGAGAACCTTAGAATAAATCTTTGAATCATTATTAATCAGAGAAATGGGCCTGAAGTTAGGGCATCTATCGGGAGTTTTTCCCGGCTTTGGCAAAGTGACTATTCGTGCGCACAAGGACTCCTCTGGCATCTTTCCCTCTGACTTATAGGAATTGAACAATTTAGTCATATGGGGAATTAAAATTTCTGGAAAAGTTTTATAATATAAAATAGTTAATCCGTCGGGACCAGGGGCTTTTCCAGATGGCATAAGTTTAATTGCCTCAGCTATCTCTGCTGCCGATATTTCACATTCTAAGCTTTCTAAATGTACTGGAGACAGCCGAGGCAATGACACTCTGTCTAAGAATTTATCAATTATTGTTGTAGAAGGCTGGGGGAGGTCCAAATTACATTCTAAATTATAAAGTTTACTATAATACTCTGCGAACATATCACTAATTTTAGTTGGATGAAACACTTTTTGCCCCTGATCATCAATTAAATATGCTATTTTTGATTGGGCATTCACATGCCGGAGTTTGGATGCCAAAAGAGTTGAGGCCCTGTTGCCTTTTAAGTAAAATGTTTTCCTGAGACGTCTCACCATGAAAGATGTACGATCTAAATTAATTTTGTTGATTTTAGCCTTAATTTCTCCTATCATTGCTGATAGGGAGGGCGATGGACCAAATTTATTAGCTTGGTTCAAATTATACAGTTCTTTTTCCAATGTTCTTAAATTATTGCTATTAATTCTCTTCAGGTGAGACGCTCTAGAAATAAAATGACCTCTTAACACAGCCTTATGCGCATTCCAAGTCACCTCGCCAGGAACCTCGGGCGAGGCATTCTCCGAAAAATAATCACACAAAGCTTTCTCCGTCAGTGACTTGTTCACAACATCATTTAACAAATAATCACCTAATTTCCAAGTTCTGTTAGGGGCTGATGAAACAATTTCGTCAATATGCATTATGATTGGAGCATGGTCGGACCAGTTGATGTTTAAGATATCAGATTTCAAGATGTGCGGAATTAAAGCACCCTGGACCATAAACCGGTCCAGCCTGGAATACATATTTTTAGAGACAGAATAATACATAAAATCTCTTTTATTCTCATGCATCAGTCTCCAGGAGTCGTATAAGCCACATTCAATCATGTATCTGGAGCATTTATACGCTAATCTGTCACTGTCCCCTCTAAGCTGTCGATCACGGTCTTCCCTAGCGTTATCCAACTCTCCATCCATCACAAAATTCGTGTCACCACACATTACCAAGTTGCCTCTCACATTCTCATTCACTAAGTCCATCAATTTCCTAAAAAACTGCAACTGACCGGTGTTTGGAAAATACATGTTCACAATAGTATATTCAATAGTATTGAGTGATCCTATCCATATTAAATACCTCCCGTCATCGTCCGTTATAACTTTGTTTGTCAAGCATGCTACATTCCTGTGAAAAAAAATCGAAGTACCTCTAGACTTGGATTTATAAGTGCAATGGTATTGAACTGGGAAAAGCTTTGACATGATTTTATGGTCTTTATCATCTTTAAAATGTGTTTCCTGTACACAAATCACATCTGATTCGTTGGATTTTGCTTCTTTGAATAATAATCGTCTCTTGTGGGCGGTGTTCAGGCCTCTCACGTTAAATGACATATATTTTAAGACCATGGTTTATAGAACAGTAATAACTGATAAAGGGTAAAGGAACATTCAATCTTGTGAGAGTCCCAGCCACCACCTTCCAAGAGAGAAACATGCAAGTCCAACAAAGCTATTAAAGCAAACTCAAGCTGTGTACTTGTGTGTACAGGAATAATGAGTAAACAGATGATTACAATTTGCTGATGCCACGTATTATGCATTTTTGTATGAAGCATTGCAGTGTTTCGTGGTCTAAAAACATTTCTACTGAACTTTAAATGATGAATGGACAAAAAATATAAAAAAATAAAAAAGGGGAACAAAAAACTTGGATATATACCCCTATCAGGGGTGAAACAAAAACAGTGAAAGAGGGCCATGAGGGAGAACAAAAAAAGTTTCTCCATCTCAGGGTGTTAGGCCCAGGTTGGGGGGAGAGAAGGCTACTGGGTGCAGGGGGAGCTAATGTAGGTAGTAAAAAAACAAAAAGCAACTTTTTAAATATGACAATTGAAAGGGTAAAAAGCACAGAACAATAAAAAAAAATAAAAAAAAAAAAATATATAAAATAAAATAAAAAAATAATAAAATTAAATAAATATGAAATTATATATATAAAAAAAATAAAAAAATATTTTGATTGTATAAGTATAGAAAGTTTTAAATAGAAGGATCAGTTTCTAAAATAAACCGAAAAAGGCACAGGACAAATAACCGTTAGTGGAAGAACTCAGAAGTCTGTCATAAAAAGAAGAAACAGATCAAAATTCAAAGTAATCCCGATAAATCGCCGGACTGGAGCAGGACTCAATGATGACCATAGAAAAGGAAGACTATGTCTCTTTGAGCTGGGATCTCAGGAAGTGTCTGATTTGCTTCTCTTGCTGGCCTGAACAGGAGTAGATGGCGAGAGTCTATGAGGCGAAACCCGACGTCCATTCATAGTATTGATGAGTTCCATTCCTTCTTCAGGCAAAGTGACTATAAAATTCCGACCATCCATGCGGAAAAGGACTTTAACCGGGAATCCCCATCTATATCTTATCCCTCTTCTTCTTAGCTCCGCAGTGAAAAGTTGAAATTCCCTGCGTCGCTTCATTGTTTGAGCAGAAAAGTCTTGAAAGACCTTCATGCTGCTGTAATCTCCTGTGAGACCTGACGTGCGTACTGCACCTAGAAATTCTTCTTTAATGTGATAGTAGTGGAATCTCACTATCACGTCTTTGGGTGCAGCTGGAGGAGCATTGCCGGGTTTGGGCAATCTGTGGATGCGATCCAGTAATAGATCCGTATTTTTTGCGTTTGGAAGAGCTGACTTCACCATTGTCTGGAAATAGCTTTGTAATTCCTGGGATTCGATATTATCAGGGATCCCCCTGATCCTTAGGTTATTACGCCTACTTCTATCTTCAGCGTCGGCAAGCTTTTCTGCTTGTTGGTGCACTTGCTTTTGGAGCTCTTTTACGGTTTCAACCAAATCCAGATGAGATTGCTCTTGAGAATGCAATTTATTCTCTATTATTTCTGTACGCTGATTAATGCCCTCCATGGCTCCATATAATGTGTCAAAGTCATTTTTAAAGTCATTTTTCAAATCAACTCTCAAATCTTTAATAAGTTGAATTATCATGCCAGCTGACGGTGGCAGGTCTGCTGCCAATTCAAGTGGCATATTAGGATTATAGGTCGCAGCTTTAAATGTGGTAGTAGCCATATTGGAGGTGGCAGCGGCCATCTTGGAAGTGGAAAATACAGTATCTGGACTGTCAGCCATCTTTGTTGTGGCAACATAACGTGTTCTCTGTGGTAGTGCAGAGAAAGCACTTTTTTGGAGCACTTCAGCCCCTATTTCCATAGGATTTTCATCTGGGCTTACTGTAGCCCTTGCTGCCCCTTTAAATACTTTGGGTCGGACAGCAGAGGCCCCCCCCGCCGGGACCGACAGCCTGGAGGCTGAGGATCCCGATGGGGAGCGTGACCTCACACTGCCCTCCCCTTTACTAGCAGCCCGGTCGCTTTTGTAAGTGAGAGACCGGGCTGCCCTGGAGTGAGACCGCGAGCGGCTTGCAGGGAGGTCCTTGCCGCTCGCGGGAGACACAGCACTGTGCTCCGAGCATGCCGAGTGCTCGGAGCACTCTGAGCCGCACACAGGAGTGCCGGCTAGTGCGGTCGCGGTCCCGCCGCCCTCAGGAAGCTGCGGACGGGTCGCGGCCGCACAAGCATAAGTTTTGGGGAGGGAGACCGGGCGGGAGACCGGGAGGGAGGTAGGGAGGGATTTCCCCGACGCCACCAACGATAGTTTAAGCGGCGAAACAAGCCGCGAGGCGGGTTTGGAAGCAGGGGAGCGAGCCTGGGAACCCTTACTCACCCCAGCCGCTCCTGCTTCCATTTTCTTCGTCCCAGGAACGGATTTTTCTGTTTTCTTTTGCTTCTGCATGATCAGTGCTAAGTTGACTTTTTGTATTTTCAATTAAAATTGGTACATTCAGATTAGAATTGTCACTTTAGGAACAAAATTGTCCCCCTTGTCCAGGAGCCTCTCTATAACGTGGCCATCTAAGATGGTGGCCAAGACACGCCCCCTTTTTTAATTCTTAATGCTGTTATTGCCACAATTGGTTTAGTATGAAGTTTTACATTAGAGCAAAAATATACGAAACAACAAACAAAAACATAATAAATTGACAAGGTACGCAATACCAAAATGAAATAATAGCTCTGCTAATAGACAAAATGTACTTTCTGATTTACGGGATCTTAGGAGATAGATACAAGGGAAAAGTGCAAATGACTTCCCTTCCTGTATCGCCATAGATCTAAATGCAGGAGCTTGGTACCGGAACCAATTGGAATAAGTCAAAAATTTACCACCAGAACAAAAAGAGCAAACGATTCCTGTCTAGATCCCTTACATATCGAGACACAGTACATACCATAATATATACAAACAATGTCGCAATGAAGTAATAATTCACTCCACTGATGGTATGCACACACCCACACAAAAACACTCCTATTCTTAATGAGGACTTAATATATCCCCAGGATGCTCCGTGAGACTAAGGATAATAACTAGTACCAGCTGGTATGCTAACAACGATAGCTATTGACTCCATGAGCTGCTGAAAAAAAACAAAAAATAAAAATGTAAAACAATTAAAAATGTCAAAAACTAAAAGCTCAAGAATTTTTTTTTTTTTTTTTTTTTTAAAGGGACACTATAGTCACCCGAACAACTACAGCTTATTGAATTTGTTCTGGTGAGTAGAATCATTCCCTTCAGGCTTTTTGCTGTAAACACTGTCTTTTCAGAGAAAATGCAGTCTTTACATTACATCCTAGTGATAACTTCACTGGCCACTCCTCAGATGTCTGTTAGAGATCCTTCCTGGGTCATGGCTGCCTAAAATGCATCCAAACATTCAGTGTCTCCTCCCTCTGCATGCAGACACTGAACTTTCCTCATAGAGATTCATTATTTCAATGTATCTCTATGAGGAGATGCTGATTGGCCAGGGCTTTGATTCATGCTGGCTCTGCCCCCGATCTGCCTCTTTGTCAGTCTCAGCCAATCCTATGGGGAAGCACTGTGTTTGGATCAGAACACCACTTCTGATGATGTCAGCAGACTGCTTGTTTTTCTGAGTCAAACAGCATGCAGAGTTACAGCTTCAGGCTTGAATATAGTAAGATTTTGCTATATTTATGGAGGCATGAGGGGCCCAAGGGGCTAGATGGGGGTGTTAACACTATAGGGTCAGGAATACATGTTTGTGTTCCTGACCATATAGTGATCCTTTAAATGGAAAAATATTCAAAAAAACATTTGCGTAAATGGACAGTATACAGTATATTAGCTCATTAGGAGCCTATAGACCAATTGGATCTCACCCATCCTTCGGTGGGATACTTGGTTGAGGCTTCTTTCATACAGTAAATGGCTGGCAGGTATACAGGTTGTGACTTCCAGGATAAAGTCCTCACAGGTCCAGTTATCAGGAGTGTAGGAGTGTGGTCAGGCACAGACCGTGGCTGCGAGCTCGGGACTCAACTTCTTGATATCAGGATTAATGTGAGCACTTTTATCTTTATATATGTATTTGATTTCATGCTATAACTAAGGATATTAGCAATGATAAAGGGCTATTGCCTGAAACGTTTGCCTTCTTGTACATTGTCCTTCAAATAAATGTGGTAGCACCTAGGTATTCACTTTAACTCCTTAAGGACCAAACTTGTGGAATAAATGGGAATCATGACATGTCACACATGTAATGTGTCCTTAAGGGGTTAAATATCAGTTGCACATTTCTCTATTTTTCTGTCTTGGTTAGTCATTGTTTAGGTATTAATTTGGTCGGACACATGGACCTAGCGTATGCCCTGAAACACAATGGACCCTCCCAATTCAAACCTGTTTTTTAGAGAAAGCGGGGTGCAAATGTGTAGTGGATTCAGTTCAAATCGGATGTGGGAAGGTCAACTTTACAGGGGCACAGATTGCTAAAATAGGAAGTAGAAGTACAGGTAGGCACAAGAAGTAGGTGTAACGGCACCCCGGGCATAAAAGGGGTTAAACGCCGTTTAGAGGATATTCCCCTTCCAGATACTGTGTTTGAATGTATGTTTAACCCCTTTATGACTGGGGGTGCCGTTACAGCTTTTCTGCCCAAAACCAGTTCCACAGAGTCTTCTATCCTGGAGATAATTGGGAAGTAATCCAATTATATCCAAGGCCAGAGCCAAAACTCCATTGAACACATGGTAGCAAAAGACAATAAAACACATAAAAACATATAACTGTGCAGCCATTGCATTAAACAGATACATTCAACATATCCCCAGATAGCTCAGATCTGAGCGCACATTATTACTGAATGGCGCTCAGAGCACACACATACAGTTCAATTGCCATGGAGCCAAAGTCTTTCCCATAGTCTTTCATTAAACGAATGGGCATAGCTATCTGTGGTATCACCGCTCAAACAGGGCCAGCAACGAATGACCCGGCTTTCATATCTTTGCAGGGGAAAATCAAGCATTTCAACATGGGGCCATAATCCAAAGGCATAAGGCGAGCAACCAGGCTTCTCCAATGCAATGTGGCGAGATTGCTCTCGTCACAGTAGGTTTCAAGCCCACAAAATGCCTGTAGCATAGCTCCATGTCTAGCTGGCTTCAGTCAGTGCGAATGTTGAACTGAGCTAGAGCCGCAGCTGCTTTGGCCGAAAGAGACTTGTTGTAATCGTAAAAAGTGAAACCTCTGCACTTCTGTCCTAAATCCACCAATTTGTGCAGGTATAAGTCTAATCCTTCCAGCCGTAAAGGGTATATGTAAAAAATGGCATCCCTGTATAACCTAAAGCCCAGCATGAATTCAGGAATGGTACTTTTTTTTGTTCAATCTCGGGTGCTTAGCCTTGAGCATCACTGATAGGTCACCATAGCAATATAACTTATTTTCAATCAGGTCTTGTGAAGCAATTAACAATGAGGCAAGTTTTACGCCCTTGCCATCCAACATATCTTTTAAAAAAAAAGGGGGGGAACAAAGCGAGTGGGGGTTCAACGTGTGATTTAGAAGGGGTGGGAGAGAAAAAGGATGAGCTACCCTGTGTGAAGGAATGTGCATGATGTGAAGCTGGAAAGTCCAAAGGAGGGTCAGTGGGACCAGTCTAAGAAGATTCCAATTTAGTGAGTCTTTTATTAACTGATTGCAAAGAGGACATAATTGTGAACATCATTCTGTGCACTTCCGCTAGTCTGTTCATGCTGCCCCCCTGTGAGCTGGTGCCAAATACTAATCTGTAGAGTTCCATCTTCCTTGCTGTTGCAGGTAAGGGGATACCTGTACATTGAAGCTCGGCCGAGATCTTAAGGGTTTGTCCAAGACACAGGAGTAGTGAAGTCCTGAGGCTCAGCCAGTATACCAGGCAGGCAGAAATGCAAGGCCAGGGGTGCTGGGGAGGCAAAGATCCTCTTCTTGGGTCGACTCTTACGACATACTACAAACATAGAAAATTCAAGTAAGTCACCTGTAATTCAAAACCCCAACTTAATAGTTAGAACTGGATTACTAACTAGTACCTATAGGCTAAAATCTACCTCGTGGCTGGTGTGGCCCTGCTAGCAGCCAAGCAGCAATAGAGAGGTTTTGACTATAAAATGGTTTGTGGGGCTGGGGCCACTGAACTTTGTGGCACAGTGATGGCCTCTCAGTGACAGTAAGAGATTCAAAATGTGTAGCCGCCCATGACAGGTAAGGCCCTAACTATGACCCCAAAGCGAGGTAATAACTATGATGTAGGGCCGATGGGCAGGGCCGGCCCAAGACATTGTGCTGCCTTGGTCATAGGATGAAATGGTTTGATTGTAGTAGCAGACTATTATGAGGGTTGGGTACATTATTATTATTATTATTGCCATTTATATAGCACCAACAGATTCCGTAACTCTTTACAATATTATGGGAGGGGGTGGGGGGGTGATTTAGGACAATTACAAGAAAACTTACTAGGAATGGTAGGTTGAAGAGGATCCTGCTCAAACAAGCTTACATTCTATAGGAGGGGGGGGATAAGACACATTAGGACAGGAGATATCAATCAAATAAGATGGGAGTGAAGCAGAGCTGGAGGAGAGAGTAGAGTGCTGTCCTTTAGGAGAGAGCAAGAGACAGGTATGTAAGGTAGAGGTTACTCTGGGAGGCCATAAGCTTTCCTAAAGAGATGGGGTTTAAGGCACTTCCATAGGAAGGGAGCCGCTCGCCCAGGGCCGGACTGGCCCACCGGGATACCGGGAAATTTCCCGGTGGGCCGCGGCACCTGGGGGCTGCACAGCTATAATTCTTCCCTCTTAAATAGAGGGAGCCATGCGGGCAGCTTGAGCATCAAAGTTCAATAGTTACCTTGCGGCCGGCCCTTTTAGTGCACGATGGTACCGCCGGGCCGGGTAGTGAGTGTGCCGGTCTGGCGGCACACTCACGGATACTGACAGCCGTGCAGCTGTCAGTAAGCATTGGAGGACTGAGGGAGGGGGCGGAGCTAACTACCATGCTCCCATGCGGTTCCCATAATTCCCAGCACAGCCACATCATAGAGTAGTGATTACTCTATGATGTGTCCATGCAGGGAATTGTGGGAACCGCATGGGAGCATGATGGAGAGAGAGAGAGAGACAACAGCACATTGCTGTCCCTGCCATTCCAGATCCGATTTCAGACAAGGTCAGTGGGTGAAGGGGAGAAATAGTGGGAGGGGGAGAAAGAGACACAGGCTAGAGGGGTAGTAGGGGAGAAAGAGGGGGAAGAGAGAGACAGAGGAGGAAGAAGGAAAGAAAGAGACAGAGGAGGGAGAGTGAGACAGAGGGGTAGTGGGTGAGAAAGAGGGGGAAGAGAGAGACACAGGGGAGGGGAAGAGAGAGATACAGGAGGAAGGGAGAGAAAGAGACACAGGAGGAAGAAAGAAAGAGACAGAGGATGGAGAGTGAGACAGAGGGGTAGTGGGTGAGAAAGAGGGGGAAGAGAGAGACAGAGGGGGAGAGGAGGAAGAGAGAGACACAGGGAGAAGGGAGATAAAGAGACAGAGGAGGAAGAAAGAGAGACGGGAGGGGTTAAAAAGAGACAGAGGGGGAGAAAGACAGAGGAGGACGAGAGAGAGAGACAGGTGGGGGGGGAAAAGAGACAGAGGAGGAAGAGAGACAGGTGGAGGGGGAGAAAGACAGAGGGGGAAGAGAGACACACAGAAGAAGTGAGGGGGAGAAAGGCAAATAGAGGGTCTGCTGGAAGAAAGAGGCACACAAAGGGGCTGGGGGGAGGCAAAAAGACACACATAAGGTTTCCTGGGGGACAAAGAGACATACAAAAGGTTTGTGGGGGACAAAATGACACACAAAAGGTTTGTGGGGGACAAAGCTGGGCTGGGGATAAAGATGCACACAAAGGTACTGGGGGAGACAAAGAGACACACAGAAGGTTTGCTGGGGGGACATAGACACACACAAGGCGATGGGCGAAGAGACATACAGAGGGCTGGAGAAGGGTAAAAAGAGACACACTGGCTGGGATGAAGTAAAAGATACACAAGTTGAAAGACACATATGGGGGGTTGTAAGAGACACAAAGGAGAAAAATTGGAGACAAGATATACTAAACGAGTTAAAAAAAAATCAAGAGGGAATAAGTGTGGCAAACATAGCCACTTGGACACTATAACGAGACTGTGCCTTTAAGGGTTGCCTATATGATTGGGAGATACGGGCTTAACTATGTTGAATGTATACGGGTTGTATTTACATGTATTTGTTGTACTGGCTATCTGCCGAATGCAGATAGCTGTTTGTATTGGATTTTTCTTTTGTTTCACGAACACCCCCATGTAGTAACCCACACACTTAGAGGCGTGTGGCGCTTGTTAGCCGATTGCAACAATGTTGCAATCGGTAATTAGAGGCTCTCCTAGGTGGCCGCCGTTCGACTACCGACCATGCGGCGGTCGGCCATCTTGGATCCTTTGTTCCCTCAGCGGTGTTAGGTCGTTGAGCGCATGGTACTAAAAATGGCTACTCGATGGCACGAACACCGCTGAGCCTCCAGGCCGTTCGGGAGCTCCGGGCCGTTCGGTACTTTGTTCCCTGGAAGGCAATCGGTCATTTAAACATGTATTTTAATAAATGTGTTTTTCGTGCGGCGTTCGGTTGTTTTAGCTGGGATCTGAGCGGTAATCTCACGAATGATGCGCTCCGACCCCAGCTATCTACCGAACGTCCATTCGTGCAAATAGACCGTATATTACCACAGTTATGCATTTTAATACGAATTGTAGGTTCTGCTGCACGGAGGGATAATCCACTTAACGGTATATTCCAGTGGGAGGATCCCTCTGTGCAGCAGTGCCTGATGGGAAAAATGCCTTGTAATGTAAGTCCCCCATGTAGTCCCCTCTGGGAGTGCCCCTGGGAAGGGACTCAGGAAACCCCTTGCATGGGGACTTGTATAAATTGTGGAGCTGAAATGAAAGACCTCAGTTGACTCTCAGAACTGTGTTTCGTCCGGTTACTGGGAGATTTGGGATATTGCCTTGCTTTTTCCAGCGCTCGACTGTGGATTATTTCCTGAACCAGTGGAATTCGTGGATTTAATATTGGCGTTCCGCTACAATAAGAAACACAAGAAAACAGCAACAAATTCAAAAGGGGGTTAAGATAAACACAAGAGAAGATGCGTGTGTGTTTGGGGGTGATGCATTTTCGCCTGGCGCGGCGCATTGTTGGGCTGGTATAGAATTTTTTCCAGGGCTGCTTTTAATTCCCAGTCCGGCCCTGCGCCCGCCAGAAGTCCTGCAAGCGTGAGTTGGCCATACGGGTGCGAGCAGCGGACAGAAGAAGGTCACGGGCAGAACGGAGAGACCAAGAAGGGGCATACCTATGTATTTGTGAAGAGATATAAGAGGGGCTAGAATTG
>OW240916.1:606854-619257 GCA_933207985.1 Pelobates cultripes
TTAGGGCCCCCACCCACCGCTCAGGGGTCAGGGGTGGGGGCCAGGGGGGAGGACATTAGGTCCCCCCTTCTTAGTATTTAGGGCCCCCACCCACCACTCAGGGGTGGGGGCCGGGGGGGGACAGAAGTTCCCCCCCTATTGTTTTTTTTAGGGCCCCCACCCACCGCTCAGGGGTGGGGGCCGGGGGGAGGACAGTAGGTCCCCCCCCCATATCATTGAGTTAACTTTGACAACCCCCCCCCGCGCGGCGGGTGGGGGGGTTGTCAAAGTTAACTCAATGATATGGAATAGGCGGCGGACCGAACATCGCATATGTTCGCCCGCCGTGGCGAACGCGAACATGCGATGTTCGCCGGGAACTGTCCGCCGGCGAACTGTTCGGGACATCTCTACTGGGGAATATTGCATCTCCGCTACACCCCCTAACCCTATCCCCAACCTAAGCCCTAATCCTAAACATAGCCCTTACCCTAAATATGACCCTCACTCTGACCCACAACCTAACCCCAAACCTGACCCCAACCCTAAACCGCTAATCCTAACTCGAACTGTGGCAAAAGTAACCTCGCCACTGGTTTTTGGAGGGGCCTGTTTGCCAGCCTCCTGCCTGTGACTATGGCCCCATGTTGAAATACTTGATTTTCCCCTGCAAAGACCCGAAAGACGGGTCATTCGGTACTTTCCCTATGTGAGCAGTGTTACCCCAGATAGCTATGCCATGGAGCCCATTCATATAACGAAAGACTATGTGAAAGACTTTGGCTGCATGGCAATTGAACTGTATGTATGTGGCAATCAATCTTCTCCAATGCCCACTGGCAAATCTGGTTCCGCCACAAGCGCCATTCAGTAATAATGTGCGCTCAGATATAAGCTATCTGGGGATATGTTGAATGTACCTGTTTTATGCAATAGCTGCACAGTTATATATTTTTATATATTTTATTGTATTTTGCTACCATGTGGCTAATGGAGTTTTGCCTCTGTCCTTGGAGATAATTGGATTACTTTCCAATTATCTCCAGGATAGAAGACTCTGTGGAACTGCTTTTGGGCAGAAAAGCCATGCTTCATTTGGTCACAAAGGACGTTGATCTAACTTTTTATCCACTGGACCAATTTGTATGATTTTGACGTATGTTGGTATTTGGAGTATGTTGGTTCGGAAAATGTATATATTTATGTGATGCATTCTTTTAAACTTATGAATATTGTGTAAAACTGTGTATTTTCCTGCCTGTGATAATTAGATTACCCATTGTGTAAGGTAATTGTATCACAGGCAGAGGGGAGGATTTTGTGTGGGAGTGTCTGAGTGTATTGTACGTGTTTATTGGTTGTTTTACAAAACCCTGTGGGTGGTACTAATGTGTAAGAATGTGTATATAAGAACAATAAACCCACAGCTCTGTCAGTTCTACTTCACCCTCAATCTGTCTCTTATTGGGGGAATTGCTATATCACTACAAGGGATTGCTATGCTCTGCATACTCCCTTAGCTAATCACTACTAAGCTCTTTTAAGAGCTTGTTCTTGCTTCACTCTCTTGGAGGAGAGGTTCACCCACTGGAACCTGGAGCCTTGTTGTAGGTCAAGGGTGGGTAGGAGACGGTGAGATCCCAACCAAACTGCGGCGGTTTGTGGGGTCTACGGTGGTTGTGGTGTCTGGCAGAGCACTTGGAGCCCTCTGTAAGCGCTAGGAGCATCCTTCAACAGAGGTACCCTGTCGGGGCACCAGGTGATCCGTTACACTAACCATCACCCTAAAGCTCATCCTAACTCCAACCCTGACCCCCTAACCCCATCCCTATCCCCCTAACCTAACCCTGATCCTACCCCAACCCTAACTGAACCCTTACTAAAACCCTCACCCTTACCCCCCAACCCTAAACCTTAATTCCATAACCCTAACCCCGACCCCAACTGGATTTGGCTATGTTGGCTGTGTAGTGCCGTCTGTTGGTAGCAACAGCAATATGCACTACCTGAATAGCAAGGCTGGTAATTGGCATTGTGAATTGAATTGAATTGTCTTCGTGTGATTGCCTGTATTTCCCCGATGTATTTGTGAATCTGTGTATGTTTTACCTGCTTCCCGGTTGGGAGAGCTCATACAAACGGGTTCCATTCGTCTCCCGAACGGGATCCCATTTAGAATGTTTAGTTAGAATGTTCACACCTCGCTAACGGGATGTGAAAACCACAAACCACAAGGGAAACCTTGACGCATGCCGACCCTGGGTGGGGGCCCATTCATTAGACAAATGCCCTCTAGGGGGAGCATTTATGCAGTGCTTACCACCTCATTCGGTTCCTGAACAAGGACCTCCCCAGTGCCCGCTGGAATGTTCACACCAATCATTTAGAACATTGGCAACTTGCAACATAAGTGTGAAACCAAAAGGGAAGTCATTAATGAGTACTTCCCTGGGTGGCCGCCGTTTGCTTGGTTTCACCCAGGGTCCCCGTGAACGGAGGCAGCTTGTGGCGTTTGCCATTCTGGGGGTCCCTGAGATTGGTGGGGACACTCTTTGGGGACAAAGGCAGTATGGCAGGCTTTTCTGTGACTGGGAGTCCAGGAGGCGGGAAGCTTTCCCATGATGGGGCTCCCAGGCACAGAGGTTAATGGGATAAGACCCCCTGTCCCCGGAGGTGGAAAACCCTGAGGAGGGGTGGTGGGAACAGTGGACAAAGGGACTGGAATTATAGTCACACGCACAGACCCCTGGTAGGGGGTATGGAGTGGCGGGAACAGGGGACAAAAGGATTGAGGTTCTGGTTCTGTTATGTGACCCCCGGGAGGGGACATTGTCATTGTGTGTGATCCACCCCTTGCATGGGGAAAGTATAAAGTCTAGTGTGGCCAATAAAGTTGTTGTTGTACTCCTGGAACTGTGTGTCGTCCAGTTACCGAGGGGGAAATGGGTCTGTGTATTCTTTAATAGCGGAGGTAACCAGCCGTGTTACCCTTGGCCCGCTACATGCATATTTCGGTAGATTTTCATGTTGCTAATTCTGCAGGGAGGAGAGATATTTTCTGTTAATTATTGACTTCCCCATCCCTTTATAAATATGTCATTGTGTTATAATAACTTGTTGTATGTTGTGTGCTATGATTTGACTATTGGTATTTTTATTGAGTTGTCACAGCAATCTTTATGTAATAATCATATGGGCTAGTCCCGAGAAATATAAAGTTTGGGTTTCAGTTCCTTTTGGAACTTGTGTCCTCTGTGGTCTTGTCGGGATAACAATGATAGAGTCTTTGGACTTGCAGGATCCCTCTAGCTCTGGGATAAAGCAAGAGAGCTAGGCATTAGAACCGCCTGCCTGGAAGAATAGCTGCAGCAGAAGAGGCAGAGGAGACTATACTGCCTGGAAGCAGGGTTGCAGTGTATGAGTCAGAGGGAATGATACCTGCCTGGAAAGAGAGCTGCAGCATGGTCGAGTGGAAAAGCTCCACAATGACCCCAGTCAAGCTTCGGCGACTGGGGCTGTTGTGTTCCAGGGTCCCTGCAGGCTGCTAGGAAGCGTACTGGGTGGAGGTACTCATTCAGAGTACTGGAGCTCCGCCACACTAACCCCAACCCTAGGTAGATTGTAAGCTCACAGGCTCTCTAGCTATGCACTATGTACAAAAGTTATTTAAAGGCTTGTTAGCTTGCAGGCAGGGCCCTCTCTACCTCTTGTATTTGTCTGTGTATATTGTACATTCTCCGCTAATTGTACAGTGCTGCGCAATCGTTTGGCGCTTTATAAATACCAGTAATAAAACAAAATATAAAATGAAAGGTAACAGGAATTGCAGTGTGTACCATAGTGGCTGACAGGAAGTGCCATGCGTTCCATTGTACTTCAGAGGAAGGGCAGTGCATTCCGGTGTAGGTAACAGGAATTGCCTTACGTTTCATTGTACGTAACAGGAAGTTCCATCCGGGATAAAAGTAAGTGTAGTGCGTTTAATTTTAACAGGAAATACTGTGCGTTCCATCCTGGATAAAAGGAAGTGGCATGTGTTTTATTTTGAGAACAGGAAGTGTTGTGCATTTCATTACAGGTAACTGTAAGTTCTTTGGATTCCAGTAAAGGTAACAGGAAATGCCGTGGGTTTCATTGTTGGTAACAGGAATTGCCATGCATTCCAGAGTAGGTAACAGGAAGTGCTATGCGTGTCATTTTGATAATAGGAAGTGCTGTGCGTTTCATTTTGATAACAGGAAGTAAAGGTTACAGGAAGTGCCGTGCGTTTCATTGAAGGTCACAGGAAGTAAAGGTTATAGGAAGTGCTGTGCGTTTCATTGTAGGTCACAGAAAGTAAAGGTTACAGGAAGTGCCGTGCGTTTCAGTGTAGATAATAGGAAGTGTCGTGCCCTCCATCGTAAATGAAAGGAGGTGTCGTGCATTGCCGTAAGGGTTACCGGACGTGCACTGCGTTCCATTGTTCCGTGCGTTCCAGCGTCGATTACAGGAAGTGATGTGCGTTCCACTGGAGGTATCGGCGAGTGCTCTAACCCTAACCTCGTGTATGCTGAATACTATCACTAATTCCACCGCTTGACACCAAAAAGGTCTTTAATAAACCAACCTGTCCCTTTAACCATCTCACTCCACAGCAGAAGCATTTCTCGTCACTAAGATTGCCACCGGGCCGGTAATTGATGCTGTGTTACAAAAATACCGGCACTGGCCACCAGGGTGTGCAGTGCTCTCAGGCCGTGCTAGGCCGTGTGTGTATGTATACAGCAGTGTTTGTGTGTGTATTCAGCAGTCTCTAGGTGTATGTATTCAGCAGTCTGTGTGTGTGTGTGTGTGTGTGTGTATGTATTCAGCAGTGTGTGTGAATGTATCCAGCAGTCTGTGTGTGTGTGTGTGTGTATTCAGCAGTCTCTATGTGTATGTATGCAGCAGTCTCTGTGTGTGTGTATGCATTTGTATTCAGCCAGTGATGGAACTACGGGGGTCGCAGCTCTGAACGGGCCTGTCACTCCAAGTAGCGCCGGCTATGTAACATTGCCCTGGCCTGCGCGGTATGAACCGCCAGAGCCGCACGTTCAGAGGCCCATGCTCTTGGGGCCACCCTATGGCACTGCATTTCCAGGGGGCCTGGTCAGCACTGCAGCTCTTTAACGGCCCGACCAGACCCCCTGCATTGATGTCAGACTGAGCTTGGGAGAAAGTGACTGTCCCGGTCACTCCTCCCAGCTTATACAGAGCTGTTTATTATAAATACATATATGTTACAAACTGGTGGCAAGCGGTGGGCAGGGCCGGTGCAAGGATTTCTGCCGCCCTAGGCAAAGATCCAGTTTGCTGACCCCTCATGTCACTCTCTCAAGGACAGACACACACTGGCAGTCACACTCTCTGACTGACAGAGACACACACATACACAGAGGCTCACTCACTGACATACATACACTCACTGACAGACACACACACACTGACAGTCAAACACTCCCTGACAGACAAACACACTTACTGACAGTCAAACACTCACACAGACTCAATCATCCAGCCTCCTTACCTCCCTGGGGGCAGATCCTCACTCCTCCAGCGAGCTGTTTAGTCGAATGTCTAGTTTGCCTAACAGTGGTGGGATAACTTTCAGTACATTGTTCTGAAGAGGATAAATTTGACCGGAGATGCACACCAGAACGCAGAACGCTGCTGAGGCTACATGGCTGAGCAGCAGAATGGAGTCTCCAAACCACAACCATAGGCTTCTGCACCATCAACTCGAGCAATCAGACTGGCCCAGAGGATGCAGGACAACCGTTATGCAACAGGCGGCCGAGTAAGCAATAGGAAGCTGCTATGAGTTACACTCAAGCCACACTGGCCCAAGCAGACACACACACACACACTGATCCAGGCACACACACTGACTCAAGTAGACACACAAACACTGGTCCAAGCAGAGACACACACATTGACCCAAGCGGACATAAATCCATGGGGCCCCAATACGAAACTGATCCATGGGGCCCCCCCCTTCCGAGCAGACACACACACATACATACAGAGACACATACATACAGACACACATACTAAGACACATACAAACAGACAGGCAAAAATACATACATATAGACACATACATACAGTCACATACAAAGACACATACAAGTATGTGTACAAACAGACAGGCACACATACAAACATACATACAAAGACGCACACATACAGACCAGGGCAGTCACTTCCTCCCAGTGTGTGATCCCCCTGAAAATCTCCATCGGGTGAACGGCGGTTTGCCGCACGTGCCGGGGGCCGCAAAACATGGTGACTGGTACCTGGTTGCAGGGGTCCGCAGGCGGCTGGGCATCCTGTTGGGTGATGGGCCTGGTCGCAGCTGCGACCCCTATATGTACGCCACTGGACTGAAGCAGGCTGTTACACGCCTTTTTGCCTTCACTCTCTCTCTGCTCTGCCCCTGCTATCTTCCCAGCCACTTGACCCCAAGTACAGGGCAGGGGGCAGGAGCATCGGAACAATGCACCCTTGTGCTGCCACCATATTAGATGTTTTCAGGGGACCGCCACTCTGTGATCTTTGCGGCTTAGGTTGATGCCTACCGGGCGCTAGTCTACAGCTATGTAAGTGCCTCCTAGTGCCTGGTGCCATGACCTGCTGCACGCAATAGAGGGGCAGCCTAGACCATCAGTAAAGCTGCTGCCGCTGCCTAATTGTCTACAGGAAGTGCCGGCCATACACTGCATGCTATAATGGTTATGATGCTTGGTATATTCCTTTAACAATTATACTTCCCGTTGCCTATATTTATCATTTTTATACTTATTTTATATATTTATATATCTTTTTTGATGGTGCCGAATCCAGGGCCTCTATTTTGTTCTCTTCTTTCCATTATTCTTTTGACTGATGGACTGTGAGCAAATTGGCCTACCAATTCAAATCAAGTCCATACCTCTAATGTAAAACTATTTAAAAAAAAAAATACAGTGTATGTAAAAACAAATAAATGAGAGGAAATAGAGGGATAGAAAATAATTCATTAGTAAGTAACAATGCAGCTTTAAAGTCAATTAAACTCCCCTTCATCACATCCTCCCTGCAGCTGTCTTAAATATTTCAGATTTTCTGTTCCAAAAATAGAATGATCGATTCTGGATCAAATTGAAAGTCTGAAGAATTTTGGAACAACAATTATTATTCCCTATTAGATCAATAAGCTTTTTATCACCTTAATATTCACCTTTCTGCTGTTTAGTAGAATTTGGTACCCTTACATGGGATTGACATAATTAAGGGTACGAAATTAGGGACCTATGTACTAAACAACTAAATTAAAAAAGCTGCCTTTTCTCACTTGTTCACCTTTCAGCTGTTTAGTAGATAGCCCCTTAATTTGCTATCTGTGTTGGTAGTCAACATCACTGGGATCAGCAGAACACTTTAAATAGGTTTCTGCATTATTCTTTAGTTTAATCATCCTGTGCCCATTAGAGGTGCAGGGTGTGTATAATTATATTTGTTGTGGGTAATTGTGTGCTCTCCTGTCCTGCTGATGATTGCTACCAACAAGGTGGATTTGGCTATGGAACCTTTACAGCACCTTCTGTTGGCAGCAACAGCTATATGCACTAACTGAATAGCAAGGCCTGTTAATTTGCATATTCAGGTAGATTTGCATATTGCCAATTCTGCAGGCAGTAGAGAGATTTTGTGTTAATTATTGTCTATCCCCACCTCTTTAAAAATGTTGTTATAAGTTCCTGTATGTTCATAATACGATCATAATGCAATAATTACTAAATCGGACTGGGATATCAAGAGAAAACTAATAGGTCTAAAGATTTAGTGCAACTATATATCGAATTGGATAAAATGGAACAAGAAAATAAAGCAGAACACAGTTTAGAATTGAGTTATAGATCGAAATTACTTAAAGGAAAAAATTAATGATTTATTGATCCTAAAAACCAAAGTTGCCTTGGAGAAACTAAAAAGAACATGGTATTATAAAGGTAACAGGGCAGATAGATTATTATCTAGTAGATTAAAAAAAGAAATGGTAAAAAAGAGGGTAGCTAAGATTATTCAAGGAAATGCAACTATCTTGGCTCCTTCCAAGATAGGCCAAGCCTTCCAAGAATTTTATTATAATCTCTATAATCTACCTGATAAACATTTAATAACAAATATGGAAAGTTTCCTGGAAAAAATAAAGCTTCCTAAAATATCAAAAGATCATTTTTGGAATCTGAATGAGCCTATATTAACAGCAGAGGTCACTATAGCGATTAAAGAAACTAAAGCCACATAAAACCACAGGTCCAGATGGGTTTTGTAACATCTTTTATAAACTGAGGAAGAAAACTATAACTGACAGATTAACACATTTAATGAGATTATGAAAAATGGGAAGATACCAGATGAAATGTTAAAGGCTCATATAATACCCAATCCTAAACAACAACAAAAACCTGAGTTGATTTTAAATTATAGACCCAATTCTTTATTGAATGTGGATATGAAATTGTATTCATCTATAATTGCTGCTACACTGAATAATGTAATAACAGATATAATTCACCAAGACCAAGTTGGTTTCGTCTCCAATTAGTGATGTCCCGAACGGTTCACTGCGGACAGCGAACATATGCGCTGTTCGGTCCGCCCCCTATGTCATCATTGAGTAAACTTTGACCCTCTACCTCACAGTCAGCAGACACATTCCAGCCAATCAGCAGCAGACCCTCCCTCCCAGTCCCTCCCACTTCCTGGACAGCTCACTAAGAATGGATGCTGTCCAGGAGGTGGGAGGGAGGGTCTGCTGCTGATTGGGGATACGTGGCGCGAATGTAATATGTTCGGTAGTTGTGTAATTATTTATTTTCATATGTTTTTTGTGTTTTACTTAAAATGGCGATTTGCCTCTGTCCTGGGAGATAATTGAATTACTTCTCAATTATCTCCAGGGCAGAGGGGAGGAAACCGGGATGCATTATGGGAATATTTTGTGCCTGTATGTCTTAAAGTGCCATATGTCTGTCTGTCATTACAGTCTCCCATTTGGTCCCCTAGGGGAGTGTCCACCAAGTGGGAGACCTGCATAAATACGGGCGGGTAGCCCACAGTAAAGCCAGTTCTTATTTTACCCTCAATGGGGAGCTTGGTCTCGTTATTGGGGGGATTTACTACACATGGTTAGTGACTGATTGCTGAAACCGTAAGCCGCTTGGAGGATATATTTGTAAGGCTGTTAGCTGCGATTCGTGGATTTATTGGTCGGGAGCTTGGAGCATCCGTACCGTTCCCGTTCGGGAGACTGGCACATTCCCCTGGTTGCAGTTTGTACGGTTGAAGTATATACGAATGGAGCTTGCATTATTGCGAAAGGGGAAGCTTAACTAAACGGCGGTTTCATTCCTTTGTGCCAGGGGTGTCTTAACACTAACATTTTGCAAATTTACCATTAATATATCATTATCTTTATTCCACTTGCAGGAATGGAATTTTTATAACAATATATTCCTTAGTTAATTATGATTTCTAATAATTGAAATCTGACCACTATTTATCCAAATATATATTCGTGCTATTAGTAAAAATTAATTTTAATTAAATAAAACCAGCATAATTACCAGTTAGGTTGTAGATTTTCTATCAGATGTGTAGATATGTCCCAGGACTTTCAAATGCAAGTACGATGAGAATTGTAAATAGAAAAGTTTTCAGAGTTCTGAAATTGTGTTCGTTGGAAAATATAAAGAATTAAATGTGTCCAGCTTTTGATTCAGATGTCAGATCTTAACTGTTAGATGTGAATCCAAGAGAGTGTTTAGAGTGTCCAAGAGTCCGAATGTGTCCTCTCTTCCCTTTGTCCTTACTTTTTAAAGGGGAAAATTCTCTGCACGTCACTAGTTGATATGACAAATAGGGAACTGTGGGTGTGTCTTTCCTACAGACTATCATCTAGATTTTGGTCAGTAGATGGCACAATTACATCACCAAAAATTCTTGTCAGGGGGTCCATTTACCTTTTTGTATAATGTGTTAATGGAATATGGTGATGCGTTTTACGTCATTTTGTTATCTTTTTATGGCCGCCATTCGTCAAAGAACCTGACATCTTCAAAGACCTTTTCCCAGTCTGAGTGTCTGGGATATACATTTAAATTAAGCTATCTGACATGTCTAAACTCTACTTCACCTCTTTCTTACAATGGAACTTGGAAGACTCCATTAGTTTTTTAGACAGTAAAATTAATTACTTAATGTTATTTGTCATTTGGTGTCTGGTTTTCTTGTGAAAAACTGTGTTTAAGATCATTTATACTCCTCTAACATTAGTAAATAATATATTTCTTCATTGATATTATATCCATGAATATTCTATATTATTAACATAGTACTAATTATATATGATTAATATACTTCTAGTAAGTTATAAGTGGATAAGATAAGTGCATTCAACCCCCCTTTTGCTGCAAACATCATGCCTTATCTCCGGTTTTATCTCTAATTTTTATATTAGTCGCATTCCTTAGCTCAGACCTGAATGACTAGAGTTACAGATAGAGAATTTTATGTCTGTCTTAGCCTTGTAATACAAAATGGAGTCACCTATGCTCTGAGGGTGACTGGCAGTATACACTTTTAATTTCTATCTTAACACAAAATGTCTGCCAGTATAAATATACTGACAACAGCTAGTCCCTCTTCTCAATTACAGGGGGAATTTATAGACTGGCAGTTGGAGATGGGACTGAGGTCTCTCTACCGGCCCTACAGGGATGTTGGGCAACCAGCCCAGATCCCTAACTGCAGCTGGAAGTACCAGGAGTAGGGGCAGTTGGTCCTACTCCCTAGCGGCAGTGTACAATGCAGGGAGAGGAGACAAGTCTCGCTCCCCAGAGGCAGCCGGAATTACAGGCAGAGGAGATGATCGGTCCCTCTAGCCTACAGCAGAAAACGTCCTGGGTAGTGGAGGCAACTGGCCTCACCTCCAGCAGTAGCCGGAGATATAGCAGTACAGCAGTCCCATAGTTCAGAACAAGCTACATGTTGAGGGTTAAGCAGGACTCCTTTTTAATGGTGCCACAGCTGGCCTTCTATGAAAGTCTCAATGCAAGGGAACACCCACCTGGACCTTGTGGAGAACAGGCTGACAATTGTTACAAGCCAATGAAAATGCAGTACAGTAGGTGACACTCCCACAGACAGCATACAATCCCTCCCCTCTGCATGGGAGATAATTGAGTCAAGTACTGATGTAACTCAATCATCTCCAAGCAGAAAAACAACATATTTTTACAGCTGTGATCTGGGTGAACAACATATCCAAAAATCACCCAGATCAGAGCAGGGATTCAGGAAATTCCTGGAAGTCTCTTTTTGACCGACCGCGTGCCCAAAATAGTTCCAGAGAATTAGGCTGTGCGGGCCGTTTATTTCAAAAGGTCGAAATACCATTCGAATTACCAAACGTAGCCGTTCGTGAATGCAGTCAGTATATGTCCCTTGTTCATGGGCTTCTGCCCACAGAGCGCCGTTCGACTCCCGTTAGAATTGCCGAAGTTCCATGGAAGGTAACTGTTCAGCGGTGCTCGTGCCGTCACGTGTCCGATTTGAGTTCCATGAACGCGACGACAAAACACAGCTGAACACATTCGACTAAACAAGATGGCCGCGCCATGTGTTTGACTATACGAACGGGGCCACCCAGCCGTTCGTCAATTTGGCTGTGATTAACTACCAGCCTGGGAGGTAAATAGGCTGCACACTTCACTTGCGTGTGGTCCGGCTGTTCGGTGGTTCGAAGTGTCACTTTGAACCAGTTCGAAAGATCGAAGAACCACTGTCCAAAGTCCCAATAGGCACAAATAGTTTTTTTTAGCCATAATAAATTAAAGGGGCTGTAACGGAGCTCCTTGTACTCCGATTGAGTACCCTCCGTTGACGGTTGCTCCTAGCGCTTCCTGAGGACTCCAAGCAGTGCAGCAGACACCTCAACCACCGCAGACTCGGCAACCGCTGTATCTTGACTGGAGTCTCGCCGTCTTCCTTCCACCCTGGATCAGCTTCTGTCCTCCAGGACTGTGTGGGAAAGAACTCTTCCTTCCACCCTGTATGAACCGCCAGCATCCAGGACTGTGTGGTGAAGACCCCTCCTCCAAGGAGAACGTGTCAGGAACAAGCTTTTAAAAGAGCTAAGTGATTCAAGCTCAGGGGAGCATGCAGAGCATAGCAATCCCCAGTGTGATTATAACAGCTCCCTCCAATAACAAGACAAAGCTACATTTAGAGGGATCAAGAAGAACTGTCTAAAAACCTTTATTTCCCTTCGGACAGGGTCACCACAATAACATTGTTGTGAAACCTCAATAAAATCACAAACAGCCAAACCATAGAGGGCAACACACAGTGACTTATCACA
>OW240916.1:619357-800375 GCA_933207985.1 Pelobates cultripes
CCGAATCCGACACAACAGACACATCGTTGAACAACAAGCCCCCTGGGATCCGTCTGCTAGGGCTTACAAGCTCGCCGATCCGAAGGGCGCCAAAAAAGGCGAAAGTAAAAGCCACCTGGAACAGGTGTGCCTCCAAATCGGAAAAACAAACCCTGGGTAAGATCGACGCAATGCCAACCAGCAGAGCGCCAGAGACCGGCCTCCGAGAATCCCGAATGTGTGTGCCCTTCCACCAGCCGCGCATCGCAAGCCGAACCATGCAGTCCTTGGTAACGTCGGGCACCTTAGTCAAATTGAACCAGAAACTAAGACCCGATAGCTTCCCTGAGACCGTAGCCGGAGAACACCCGCTAGCCTCCCACAACCAGAGCAACCGCAACAACGCTTGAACCCTTGCGGAAGTCGAAGCGAACCCACCTAGGTCCTGTTCTAAAGCGACCCAGTCCCCCATGCCTTACCGTACCGAACCCAAGTTGCCTCAGACACCGAAGACCGAATCCATTCCCTTATTCGATCAGGCCAAGGGACCATAACTCTCTGGGACAGGGGAGGCCTTCCGTATCTGCTTCCGGCGCGGCCAAACGAAACACCTGCCAGTGGAAACGAGAAAGAGCATCAGCCGTGATATTCTCCACACCAGGGATATGCACAGCGTGGCAAGTTACGTTAAAAGACAGGCATTGTAAAACCAAGCGCCGCAAGAGCCGAACCACCGGAGGGGAGGAGGCCGTTAACCTATTAATGGCCTGGACAACGCCCAGGTTGTCACAGTGGAACACAACACGCCTGTTCTTGATCTCTGGCCCCCAAAGATGGATAGCCACTACAATGGGGAAGAGTTCCAAGAAAGCCATGTTCTTGGTCAGGCCAGCGGTGAACCACGATTCGGGCCACGGCTCTGCACACCATTGCTTTCCCATAATAGCCCCAAAGCCCGAAGACCCTGCGGCATCCGTAAACAGGTGTAGCACCGAGTTCGTCACCTCGAGCTGCTGCCAGTAGGACCTGCCGTTATACCCATCCAGAAAGACTGCCCATACTGCCAAGTCCTCCCTGAGCGCTTTGGTCAAGCGAACGAAGTGAGACGGCCTCAAAATCCCAGCCGTGGCGGCCGCCAGGCGCCGGTTGAACACTGCCCATTGGCATAATCCGACAGGCAAAGTTCAATTTGCCCAATAGGGATTGAAGTCGTTGCAACGTAATCTTTCGCAAAGCGCCCGCCACTCGCACCACCTCCCGAAGATCAGACAATTTATCCAATGGAAGCCGACATTCCCCAACAACGGAATCAATCTCGATCCCGAGAAAGCACAGGCACGTGGAAGGGCCAATTGTTTTGTCTGGCGCCAGCGGCACTCTGAACTCGCAAGCAACATCCGCCACTGCTTGCAGAAGTTGCGCGCATGTTGGGGAGCGCGCAGGGCCAACGCATAAAAAATCGTCTAGGTAGTGAAGCAAGGAATCGTAACCGGATTCCGCTCTAACTACCCATTCCATGAAGGAACTGAAACATTCGAAATAAAAACAGGATATCGCACAACCCATTGGGAGGCACATATCCACATAATAATGACCTTCGAATATACAACCCAGGAGGTGGTGACACTCCGGGTGAACCGGTAGGAGGCAAAAAGCCGACTCAATGTCAGTTTTTGCCATAAGTGCCCCGGGGCCAGCAGCCCTGACCATATCCACCGCCGCGTCAAAGGACGCGTAGGAAACGCGGCACAATTCAGCGGCAATGTCATCATTCACCGAGCCCCCCTGTGGGTGCGATAAATGGTGAATCAGCCTAAATTTGCCTGGTTCCCTTTTAGGCACCACACCTAGTGGTGAAACCCTCAAATCGGTGAGTGGAGGTTCCCGAAAGGGGCCCGCCATACGACCCAAGGCTACTTCTTTAGCCAATTTTTCCCTGACCACCCCCGGATGATCGGCCACTGATCTCAGGTTCCGGCAGAAACCGGAGACCTGGCGGGCCCGGTGAGGGATCCAAAACCCTTGCCCAAAACCCTCCAATAACAAGGCAGCCGCCTTCTTATTGCTATAACGCTTTAGCCAAGGGCGCATCCCGTCAACGTCCACTGGCGTCCTCGCCCTTAGCGCCCATGGCATCTCCTTTGTCGACAGTCTTGCCACGTTTGAAGCATTTTGATGCTGGGTGGGAACCGCCGCACCCGGAACATTCATGCTTGAAGCGGCAGGCTGAACCGAACTTACATTGGCCGTCATTATATTGCCAACAGAACCCAGTCTTCCGCTGACTGGCCGACGCTGAAGATGAGGACCCAGCGCCGGCCCCCCCAAGAAAGGACGAAAGGCCCCCTTGATGTGAAGCTGGGCGGATCATGATGGCCAACCACAAGCCGATATCCATTTGATCCCAACTCGTGGAAGGGCGAACCGCCAACCGTTGGCGGAACTGTTCATCATACCGCCACCACCCTAACCCGCCATAAACCCGACAAGCGTTCCATATCATGTCCTGGTAGCAAAACAGGGAAGAGCATTTGCTGGGAGTCTTTTCACTTATCACGCTAGCCAGGATAGAAAAGGCCCTAATCCAGTTACCAAAAGTTTTCGGAATCTTCCGATACCGAAACTTCTCTTTGTCTTTTTCAGACTCCTTAGCATCCGCATCCACCCGAGGAAGATCTTCCAAAGGGAGGAGGGAAAAAATTTCTACGAATTCCCCTTTTTCTACTTTAGCCCTCAAATCAGGCGTCAGGTGGAGGCCCAGGGGGCCTGACCAGCACATGTAAGCTGCCCCATGCGCAGCGGGTGCTACCCCTAGACCCGAGACAACCGCGGCGTTCCCAGTAGCACTCACAGAGGACTCAGATATCACTAGCGGTGGCGCCGAGGCCAGGGGGGTGGTGACCTGTAAAGAAGTGTCGGGTACTGGCGCTGAAACCCCTGCAAAATCACACCCTGCGGAACTAGCCCAGCCCGCCCGAAGTTGGCTATCCACGGCCACTGGGGGAGGGGCCCCAGGGCGAGGTCCCCGCTCAAGAGTTATAAGAACATTCTTGATAGCTTGGAGCACCGAACCCCACTCATGCGACTCGCGTGCGCCAACGCCCCCCGAATCTAATCCGGCGAAAGCAGAATACTCACCAGCAGGAGCCGAATTCGAGGGTAGCAGCGGAACCGCAACTTGCGCAGTAGCCTGCGACGGCCCCGAGGGAACTGCGACCGCAGGAAGCACGGTACCAGACACAGCGTCAGGAAACCGATTAGCGAGCTGACCAGGAGGAATCTGTGAAGACAGGACAGGTGAGAAAAAACCCTGCCCACCCACCCCAGGTGCTGGGGGAAGCACAGTAGGGGGGGGCAACCCTGCCAGGTTAGTGGACGTAACAGAGGGACCAGAGAGAGGGACAGCCAGGACAGAGGTAGGCGCAGAAGGGGCAGCATGGGTCATAGATAAAGGTAGAGGAGGTGAAAAAGGATGTAGGGGGGTAGGAAGGACGGATGAGGGTGATGGGAGTGTGGCATAGGCAGGCCCAGGGGAGACAGAGAGGGGAGTAGGAGGGGGGCTGTGTGAATGAGAAAACTGTCCAGGCTCTGAGCCCCGACCCCCCGACCCCCCCAACCCCCCACTGAGGACCCCGGCGGCCTGCGGCCTACTCACCAAGTCTTGAGAAGGGCCGGCTGCAGGCCCAACCTGTGCGCGCTCTGCCCGAGATCCGCTGGGGGCAGAGCGCACATCAGGCGCCCGGCGCGCCGGCCGGGATGGATTCATCGATCTTGATCGCGGCCGCCCTTCTGAGGGCGCGCGAGATGTTGGAGGGAGGCAGCGGACGGCCATCACCTCCCCGAGCAGCGGCCGCCAGCCGGGCACTGCGGGACCGCCTCGGGGAGGAGGTGAGGGGGTGATGTGAAGTGCCGGCCGCGGCCGCATGAGACCTGGCACGCGTGCCGGCACTGGGGCTCCCACTCCCGTCCCCCACCCGGCCCTCACGCGAGGGGCTCGGGGAGGAGGTAGGAGGATGCCTGGTGTCAGTGCCGGCCGCGGCCGCGTGGGAACCGGCCCGCGGACCGGCAGCTGGGCTCCTGCTTCTGACCCCCACCCGGCCCTCCTGTGAGGGGCTATAACGGGTGGGGGGACGCGCCCGGCGGCGCGGAGCTCCATGGCTGCCGGGAGGGGGAGCAGCTACCATGGAGGCACCCTGCAGCCTTGCCAGCTGGGCCTGCAGGTGCCTGCCACCGTCTTGGAGGGCCTCAGCCCTAAGGGCAGCAAGGATCCCATCTATGTCCATGCTCCTGGCCATAGGGTAAGCAAAGAGTAACTCAAGTAGCACAGGGGACTAGTTACCTCGCCGTTAGATTTAAGATGGCTGAGGTAACAGACAAAATGTCACCTATTTATATGACCCCACCCTACTCCTAAGCTAAATCACACCCCCATATCTCTACCACACCCACCACACCCACACATGCCTCCTATCCGGCTAGCTTTCAGCCCGCCTCCTCTGGGCCTAATTTTTACAGTAAGTGCAAAGACAGCTCTGTCCTTCTGTACAGCGTTTGAAATCCAGCCCAGTATTGAGACAGCCCCCAGAATTACCACTCCCTGCACTCACCTCTGAGACAACCCCCAGAATTACCGCTCCCAGCACTCACCTCTGAGACAGCCCCCAGAATTACCGCTCCCTGCACTCACCTCTGAGACTGCCCCCAGAATTACCGCTCCCAGCACTCACCTCTGAGACAGCCCCCAGAATTACCGCTCCCAGCACTCACCTCTGAGACGGCCCCCAGAATTACCGCTCCCTGCACTCACCTCTGAGACGGCCCCCAGAATTACCGCTCCCTGCACTTACCTCTGAGACAGCCCCTTAAATTACCGTTCCATGCACTCACCTCTGAGACAGCCCCCAGAATTACCGCTCCCTGCACTCACCTCTGAGACAGCCTAAATTACACACGCTCCACCACTCACCTCTGAGCGGCCTAGAGATTACAGCTCCCAGCACTCACCTCTGAGACAGCCCATGAGAATTACCACTCTAGCACTCACCCCTCCTGAGACAGCCCCCAAATTACCCAGCACTCCTCTGAGACTGCCCCAAATTACAGCTCCCTACCTCACCTCTGAGACTGCCCCTAAAATTACCGCTCCCTGCACTCACCTCTGAGACAGCCCCCAGAATTACAGCTCCCAGCACTCACCTCTGAGACAGCCCCCAGAATTACCGCTCCCAGCACTCACCTCTGAGACAGCCCCCAGAATTACCGCTCCCAGCACTCACCTCTGAGACAGCCCCTAGAATTACCGCTCCCTGCACTCACCTCTGAGACGGCCACAGAATGCAGCTCCCTAGCACTCACCTCTGGGGAGCTGCCCCCAGAATTACCGCTCCCTGCACTCACCTCTGAGACAGCCCCCAGAATTACAGCTCCCAGCACTCACCTCTGAGACAGCCCCCAGAATTACCGCTCCCAGCACTCACCTCTGAGACAGCCCCCAGAATTACCGCTCCCAGCACTCACCTCTGAGACAGCACCCAGAATTACCGCTCCCAGCACTCACCTCTGAGACTGCCCCCAGAATTACCGCTCCCAGCACTCACCTCTGAGACAGCCCCCAGAATTGCACTGCTGCGCCTCACCTCTGCAGGGTGTGGGAATTGCATCCCCAGCACTCCTCTGAGACAGCCCCCAGAATTACAGCTCCCTGCTCACCTCTGAGACAGCCCCCAGTGCACACTCGGCACTCACCTCTGGTTGCCCCCAAATTTTGTCCCAAACACCACACCTCTGAGACAGCCCCCAGAATTACCGCTCCCTGCACTAACCTCTGAGACTGCCCCCAGAATTACCGCTCCCAGCACTCACCTCTGAGACTGCCCCCAGAATTACCGCTCCCTGCACTCACCTCTGAGACAACCCCCAGAATTACCGCTCCCTGCACTCACCTCTGAGACAGCCCCCAGAATTACCACTCCTAGCACTCACCTCTGAGACAGCCCCCAGAATTACTGCTCCCTGCACTCACCTCTGAGACAGCCCGCAGAATTACTACTCCTAGCACTCACCTCTGAGACAGTCCCTGGAATTAATAGACCTCAATTAGCAGGTTTACAGTTTTCCTGGTAGATCTATTCCCAGATGAGTATTTACACTGTATTTAATTTACATATAATATTTATTAATATGCAGCACTGATCTGTCATAACTCCATTATCGATTCCTCTCAGCAAGTTAACTTCGTTTAAGTAGTAATAAATGGGCACTTCTGCAGTAGAGATAAGTGTTCTTCTGATCTCTCCGTCTCTGATTATTTTCCTGGTTCCGTGAAAGTTTAATATAAAAGGCAACTAAGTGTCACCCTTTGTTTTACGACTCTACAGACGGCGTTTCTGTACTGAGTCTCATTATCCACATTTACCAGCTGAATATTCTTTCTCAGCCATTTTATGTTTTCCTGTGCCAAGCCCCTGGCTGCGTTGATGGTGTGCGTGCCCCGATAGAGAACATTATTAGCAATAATGCTTTTTTCAAAAAATTGCATAGTTTCTACTTCGCTGATCTTGTTGGATATTTGTTTAGATTTATATGAGCCCTTGTAGCATTCTTTGATAACATCATAGCTGATTGTCCGTTACCATTATTAAAGAGATTAAAGTCTCATCATCTCAATTCAGTTGAGATGGTGGCTGGGGTGCATTAGCGCAGACTTGCCGTCAGGGTTTAAACTGTTTTTGAATGGTTTACAAACTTGTTCCGGTACCTGACTCCTCTGCCAGGGTAGGACTTTTTTTGAAAAAAAATTCTGTCCGTGATAATTTGCACAATGAATTATATTCGTGTGACATCACAGTTTCTTCCAGCAACTGACATGAAGACAACGCAATCAGCGATAGGTAATAAAGCTGTCAACGCTACAAGAATAAACATTAAAATGGCGGCACGGGGAAAGGAGGCCTAGCTAGCTGATATATAAAATAATACTTTATTTCATACAACATATAAAGTATAGTGAATTTTATTTATATTTAAATGTTCTCCTTCAGAAGCCATGAATTAAATTAGCCTTCTCGATATCATTCTTCTTTGTTATTTTAATTGTTTTTCTATTTACCTGCTAAAAAATAATTGAAATGAAAATTTTCCACTAGTAGACAGCTCTGTTCTGTGAGCCCAGACACTGATTAAATAACACACGTTCGTTACTGTCATTCACTGGGGGCACAGAGCGATGATAAATTCATGTACTTGTACATGCATATTCAAAAAAATGTTGTCTTAAACTAAAATATCTTTATTGGTTGATCAAACACTCTGGACTAGATATTACATTCTGCTGTAATGGTTGTCAGTCGTGTGGCCTTAAAGTTTTTCAAACAGACCAAAAGTGAGCACACACAGACATTCCTCTCTCTCCTGGAAACCCCTCCTAGACCCTTGGACCAACATAAAGCCCTCTCTGATCACTGGTTCATTCTGGCCTATAAACAGATTGACCTGGGGTTGTCACACCAGATTGTACAAATTGACCATTAACAATATGTTCTGGGGGGCGGAGCCTGATAGTCGACCAAGATGGTTGCATGAACCTGGAGCTCTTCAACGAAATTTCCTCAACAGTCTAATCCTGGACATTTGCATTATAATTTTTGGCACAAACCTCACATTGCCATCAGGGAGCACCAGGTCGACTGAGTAACCCACTTGAGCCCGACTTCAGTGGGTATAGCCCTCACAGCCAGCTGCAGACTCACTCGAGGCCGGGGAGGCGGCCGATCCTCTGACCCGGTCCAGAAAGCACCCACTGCTGAGCCCTGTTCCCCCCCCCCTTTGGACCGGTGGGGGTTATCATGGTCCCCACTGGCACACTCTTGTGGCCCATTAAAGCAGCTTGGCAAATCAAGCAACCCCAGAAGTCGGGGCCTAGAAGTCGGAACGCCGGTCTCTCACTGACTATTTCTGCTGGTAGTCCAGGTGTGGCTCAGGAACAAGTAGTAAATCCCATAGAGTAGTAGGCATGCTCAGTAAGACAATCCAATAATATCCTATCACTTTTCCCAATGACTGGACGACACACAGTATCAGGTGCAGAACTAGCACTTTTAATAAATCACTCTGCTTTTATGCACATTCTTACACAAAAGGACTGCCCACAGGGTTTTGAAGAACAACCAATCAATACGTTACAACACATCTAAACACTCCCATTCATGACATCAGAAATCCTCCCCTCTGCCTGTGATACAATTATCTTAACACAATAGACTAACTTAATTATCACAGGCAGAAAATATACAGTTTTTACAAAATATTAATAACTTCCAAAATATACATGCCATTCACATAAAACATACATGTTCAGAATCAGCACACTTGAAATATACACATACTCAAAAATCATGCAAATCCCTCCAGTAGTTTAAAAGTTAGTCGGGAGTCCTTTTCTGACCGACTTTCCTGCCCAAAACAGTTCCATAGATTTGGGCTGTGCGGTCGGTCAATTTTACACAAGAAAAATGTCTAAGTCTCATTCGAATGCACGAATGGGCCCGTTCGTGCAAATAGTACAGCATCACCTGGCGTTCGAATTGTCAAACGCACTTCAACTTTAGCCGAAGCATTGAAGTGGATGAGAAGGTAAACTTCAGCAGTGTTCGTGCCGTCGAGTACTTGATTTCAGTTCCATGAAATCAACGGCAAAACACGGCTGACCACGTGCGAATGAACTAAAATGGCTGCCGCCACGTGTTCGGCTGTCGAATGGCGGCAACTTTGATTACTTCGGCTACATCCGAAGTGCCATAACAAAGCTGAAGGACTTTTCCCAAAGTACTTTAAAGGGCCAGAAACAGTACTATACACTATGCCCAAATACTGTCTTTAAAGGGCAATGCCCCCAGGGCCATAGTCAAATGGCAGGAGGCGGGAAACAAGCCCCTCCAAAAGCTCATGGCAAACTCTCTTAAAGGTGTGAGTTTGCTACACATACCTCAACCTACAGCTATACTGACCCTCCCATAGCCATCTCACTACGACAACCCGCTTCTTCAGGCCTTTGACAGGCTGTGTGCTAGGTTACTTACCACTCCTCAAAACCAAGGCGAAGTCCTCCGGGCCTCGTCTGTTGATCATCGCTACATGGTTAGATCCCACCCACGTGGCCAGCACAAGACTTTGCGGAGATGGAGGCTTAAGCATCCGCCGAGACCAACACATAGCTGCCGCAACTGGGCGGAGGGGAGAAGGAGATCAGAGGTGCTACACGCTGGTAACACACCACATGCTACGCCTCGCCACCGTGTCCCTATAAGGTGTCCTGGAGGGAGCGCACTCAGCAAATGCCATCCGCGCCGGCACCCAGCAGAGCCGAACACATGCATCATCATGGAGCCGGAATCCTGTACCTGGGATTGAGCGATGCTGGCCTCGTGAGTCCCATCCACGACTTAACAGACTCTCACAACCCTTTGTTGCCAGCCTCCCACCAGCGGGCATCGGCTGAGCGATCCCTAACCCAGCTCTCTTATCACTCACTAACGCACAAACCACACTTCCAGTGGCGTACATACCTCGGTCGCAGCTGCGACGTGGCCCGTCACTCCAGGGGCCCAGCCGCCCTGCAGACCCCGTGCGACCGGGTGCCTGCCTTATGATCCCCTCTGTCTGATATTCTGCCTCCTCTTCCTGTGTGACTTGTTTTACAGCTCACTGTCTGACTTTCCCTTTGTCTGACAAACAAGGTGTCACTGTTTGGACCTGGCCTTCTCCGGCTCACAAGGACAAAAATATTTCACGTCCTGTTGCAACAGCTGTCAGATAGTGAAAAAAAGCTGTGAGTTCTCATTATTAAATGAAATTTAAATCAGAAAAATCACTTCAATGACAGCTCCTGGCACCGGCTTCGATTATCGGTTGAAGAATTCAATCCAAGTGGCATGGCAAAATACCACCTCTCCCGGTGCTGCTGACCACATAGGATCCTTGTGGGCCGAATCTGAATGCCACACCCACTTCCCAGAGTAAGACACTGCCCCAGAGAAACCAAAATTAACTTTCATTATTTAATTACAAAATAATAAACCAAAGCCAGTGAAAGCTAATTGTGCCCCTCCTGGTTATATACTTTGATATTCTAATTATTAATATTACATTGGAGCATGTCACAGGCAGTTTACCTATTCATATTCTATTAATAGGACATTTTACATGGAGAATGACCCACCTCCCAAGTGTCCCTATTTAAGAGGGACAGTCCTTATTTTGGGTCCATATCCCTCTGTCCCTCTTTTCTACGGGCTCCATATTGTTGGTGTGTCTGAGTGTATAACAGAGCTCCACAGCAATAATACTCCCAGTAATGTGTCTGAGTGCATAACAGAGGTCCACAGCAATAATACTCCCAGTAATGTGTCTGAGTGTATAACAGAGCTCCACAGCAATAATACTCCCAGTAATGTGTCTGACTGTATAACAGAGCTCCACATCAATAGTACTCCCAGTAATGTGTCTGAGTGTATAACAGACCTCCACAGCAATAATACTCCCAGTAATGTGTCTGAGTGTATAACAGAGCTCCACTGCAATAATAATACCAGTAATGTGTCCGAGTGTATAACAGAGCTCCACAGCAATAATACTCCCAGTAATGTGTCTGAGTGTATCACAGGGCTCCACAGCAATAATACTCCCAGTAATGTGTCTGAGTGTATAACAGAGCTCCACAGCAATAATACTCCCAGTAATGTGTATTTAAACTATAATAAATGGTTTTAGAAATCAGTCTGTGTAATAAGATACATTGTTCTCATTCTAAATTACATTTTAGTTCTATAAATTATTAGCATGAACAGCCTGCCACTGGATACTCAGACCAATAAAATGTAAGTGGCCCTTTTTTGTCCATTTAAAATGTTGAGGGATGTGGAATTGCATAGCAGGATTAACCTATAGCAGTGATGGCGAACCTATGGCACGCGTGCCACAGGTGGCACGCCGAGCCCCCTCTGTGGGCACGCGGCCATAGGTCGCCGGAGGGAGGGTGCGCTCCGCCGGCGCATCCATAAGGCGGCACAAGTGGCCGCCTTAGGGTGCACCGGCTCGGCGGGCGCAAAGCCGGAGTGACCGGCAGGAGGTGAGCGCATAGCGCAGAGCGCTCCCTCCTGCCAGGCGCTCTGTGTAGTGTGGCCGAGCGCACCGCGGTACAGGAACTTATGTTTCCTTTTTCAAATAATTTTTATTAAAGTTTTTTTTGTATAACAAATGATAATAATACAAACATTGTATTAGGGGTAGGAAAGGAGGGGTAACATGGAAATGGGAAGGGGTATCCATCCATCAATGAAATAAACATATTAAAGTATATGGCAAAAAGAAAAATGTTTTACAACAATGCACTTTAACAATAAATATATCAAAGACCATAAATTGTTTTGATTTTTTCTTCCCATTTATCCCAGTTGTATTTTAGTATTGGGAAACCATGCATATTGGCTCTGTGTGATAATTCATGTGCCTTATTTTCTAAAATCAAATTAAAAACTTCTCTGAGAGATGGCACATTTTGAGACTTCCAATGTCTAGGTAAACAGGATGTAGCAGCGATCAGAATGTGGCCTATGATTATTTTATCTGATCTATTAATGGACTCCGGGAGTTTTTTAAATAAGGCTAGTTCCGAGGTTAAGATACTAATGGTTCCGTTCACTTTAATAATCAGATCGTGGATCATTTTCCAATAATTAATTAACTTGGGGCAGAACCACCAGATATGGGCCATATTGCCCACTCCCCCACAGTCTCTCCAACACCGGTCAGAATACATATTGTTCATGTTATGTAATCTAGACGGAGCCAGGTACCAGCGATATAAGATTTTATAATGATTTTCAAAATGGTCGGTGCAATACGAAATACCTTTTAAACCTGTAAAGAAACCGAACCATTCTTCTAAATCGTACTGGGCACCCAACTCCGTCTCCCATGACAGCATATGTTTTAATTTAATTAAGGGCTTGGCATTATGAGATAAGTAACATAAGGATATCATACCTTTACTAGCGGGGCTGTATAAAATAACTTTCTCTAAAGGAGATATCTCAAGTGATTTATAGTTTTTATCTGTTTCAGGTACCTGGTATAGTTCTTTCAATTTATCAATGATTATCATACATTCCAGTTCACATGCATTCGACAATCCATACTTAAGCTTCAATTTTTCCAAAGAAAGAATAGCATTGCCATAAAAAAAATTGTCCAGATTAGTTATAGAGCAATCCTTCAATAATTCTATTTTTAAGGATGGTATATGATCTTTCAATAATTCAATAGGCATTGCTCTATATAAACTGGGAGACTGGTCATTTTTAAAAACAATGTCCCAGGCCTTAAGCGTAGTCCTGGTGGATAAAAATAATTTTGTAATTCCAGGTCTTTTCTTAGGATTTAACCAAGGTAATTCTATTTTTATTAGTGATATTGCAGAAGGTCTTGATGGTAAGGTATGTCTTTTTGCTGATGATACTAGATATGTAACAGGGTTGATGTTCCAGGAGGGATAAGCCAAATGACAAATGATTTAGGTAAACTAGAAAAATGGTCAGAATTGTGGCAACTGACATTTAATGTGGATAAGTGCAAGATAATGCATCTTGGACGTAAAAACCCAAGGGCAGAGTACAGAATATTTGATAGAGTCCTAACCTCAAAATCTGAGGAAAGGGATTTAGGGGTGATTATTTCTGATGACTTAAGGTAGGCAGACAATGTAATAGAGCAGCAGGAAATGCTAGCAGAATGCTTGGTTGTATAGGGAGAGGTATTAGCAGTAGAAAGAGGGAAGTGCTCATGCCATTATACAGAACACTGGTGAGACCTCACTTGGAGTATTGTACACAGTATTGGAGACCGTATCTTCAGAAGGATATTGATATCTTAGAGAGGGTTCAGAGAAGGGCTACTAAACTGGTTCATGGATTGCGGGATAAAACTTACCAGGAAGGTTAAAGGATCTTAACATGTATAGCTTGGAGGAAAGACGAGACAGGGGGGATATGATAGAAACATTTAAATATATAAAGGGAATCAACACAGTAAAGGAGGAGACTATATTTAAAAGAAAAAACTACCACAACAAGAGGACATAGTCTTAAATTAGAGGGACAAAGGTTTAAAAATAATATCAGGAAGTATTACTTTCCTGAGAGGGTAGTGGATGCATGGAATAGCCTTCCAGCTGAAGTGGTAGAGGTTAACACAGTAAAGGAGTTTAAGCATGCATGGGATAGGCATAAGGCTATCCTAACTATAAGATAAGGCTAGGGACTAATGAAAGTTTTTAGAAAATTGGGCAGACTAGATGGGCCGAATGGTTCTTATCTGCCGTCACATTCTATGTTTCTATTCTGATAGTCTAACCGGTGAAATTTTTGATTCCTCTATCTCCATCCATCTGGGTTTATCATCCTGGTTGTTAAAGCTCACAACCACTGCAGCGTTAGTGGCGAAATAATATTTGCGGATATCGGGGACACCTATACCGCCGTTCGATTTATGGTGCTGCAGGGAAGTGAGCCTCACTCGGGCAGGCTTGTTCCCCCATATAAATTTCAACATTGTCGAATGAACTTTATTAAAAAATGATAATGGAATGGACAGAGGAATGGTCCTAAAAAAATATAAAATTTTGGGGTGTATCGTCATTTTAATAGATGCGACCCTCCCCAGCCATGAGAGCTCCATCCCACCCCATCTCTCCATCTCTTTTTGTAGGTCTGACCATGCTTTCCTCAGGTTGTGATTGTGCATATTGACCAAATTTTTGCATAAATTAATGCCTAGATATTCCATATATTCAGTTCTCCAATCAAATAAATATGATTTCTTAAGGGCAATGGTTTCCAAATTGTTTAAATGAAACGGAAGGGCTTGAGTTTTGGACTCATTTAATTTGTAATACAATATCTCACCGAATTGAGTTAAAATATCCTTGAGGTGTCTCAAAGATTCTTTTGGGTTTTTGATAGCTAGGATTATATCATCTGCAAACAAACCAATTTTGTGAACGGATTCTTTAACCGCAATTCCTACAATTTGTGGGGTTGTCCTAATCAGTTCTGCCAGGGGTTCTATCGCTAAAACAAACAAAATTGGAGATAAAGGGCACCCCTGTCTCGTCCCGTTGGTTAGGGAAAAAGTTTTGGATGTAAAGCCAGAAGCTGAGACATGGGCGGAGGGTGCGCAATATAACGCCTTAATTGCTGTGATAAATGATGATGGTATGTTGAACCTATCTAATGTTCTCCATAAATATCCCCAATGTATCCTGTCAAACGCTTTTTCTGCGTCTAGAGATAGAAGCAAAGAAGGCGTTTTGGTCGTATTGATGTGCTGAATCAAGTTTATGAATCTTCTAGTTCCGTCTGGCGCCTGTCTATTCTGCACAAAACCTACTTGATCTTTATTAATTAACAATGGGATTAGTTTGGTTAATCTATTAGCGAGAACTTTAGAATAAATCTTTGAATCATTATTAATCAGAGAAATGGGCCTAAAGTTAGGGCATCTATCGGGAGTTTTCCCCGGCTTTGGCAAAGTGACTATTCGTGCGCACAAGGACTCCTCTGGCATCTTTCCCTCGGACTTATAGGAATTGAACAATTTAGTCATATGGGGAATTAAAATTTCTGGAAAAGTTTTATAATATAAAATAGTTAATCCGTCGGGACCAGGGGCTTTTCCAGATGGCATAAGTTTAATTGCCTCAGCTATCTCTGCTGCTGATATTTCACATTCTAAGCTTTCTAAATGTACTGGAGACAGCCGAGGCAATGACACTCTGTCTAAGAATTTATCAATTATTGTTGTAGAAGGCTGGGGGAGGTCCAAATTACATTCTAAATTATAAAGTTTACTATAATACTCTGCGAACATATCACTAATTTTAGTTGGATGAAACACTTTTTGCCCCTGATCATCAAGTAAATATGCTATTTTTGATTGGGCATTCACATGCCGGAGTTTGGATGCCAAAAGAGTTGAGGCCCTGTTACCTTTTAAGTAAAATGTTTTCCTGAGACGTCTCACCATGAAGAGATGTACGATCTAAATTAATTTTGTTGATTTTAGCCTTAATTTCTCCTATCATTGCTGATAGGGAGGACGATGGACCAAATTTATTAGCTTGGTTCAAATTATACAGTTCTTTTTCCAATGTTCTTAAATTATTGCTATTAATTCTCTTCAGGTGAGACGCTCTAGAAATAAAATGACCTCTTAACACAGCCTTATGCGCATTCCAAGTCACCTCGCCAGGAACCTCGGGCGAGGCATTCTCCGAAAAATAATCACACAAAGCTTTCTCCGTCAGTGACTTGTTCACAACATCATTTAACAAATAATCACCTAATTTCCAAGTTCTGTTAGGGGCTGATGAAACAATTTCGTCAATATGCATTATGATTGGAGCATGGTCGGACCAGTTGATGTTTAAGATATCAGATTTCAAGATGTGCGGAATTAAAGCACCCTGGACCATAAACCGGTCCAGCCTGGAATACATATTTTTAGAGACAGAATAATACATAAAATCTCTTTTATTCTCATGCATCAGTCTCCAGGAGTCGTATAAGCCACATTCAATCATGTATCTGGAGCATTTATACGCTAATCTGTCACTGTCCCCTCTAAGCTGTCGATCACGGTCTTCCCTAGCGTTATCCAACTCTCCATCCATCACAAAATTCGTGTCACCACACATTACCAAGTTGCCTCTCACATTCTCATTCACTAAGTCCATCAATTTCCTAAAAAACTGCAACTGACCGGTGTTTGGAAAATACATGTTCACAATAGTATATTCAATAGTATTGAGTGATCCTATCCATATTAAATACCTCCCGTCATCGTCCGTTATAACTTTGTTTGTCAAGCATGCTACATTCCTGTGAAAAAAAATCGAAGTACCTCTAGACTTGGATTTATAAGTGCAATGGTATTGAACTGGGAAAAGCTTTGACATGATTTTATGGTCTTTATCATCTTTAAAATGTGTTTCCTGTACACAAATCACATCTGATTCGTTGGATTTTGCTTCTTTGAATAATAATCGTCTCTTGTGGGCGGTGTTCAGGCCTCTCACGTTAAATGACATATATTTTAAGACCATGGTTTATAGAACAGTAATAACTGATAAAGGGTAAAGGAACATTCAATCTTGTGAGAGTCCCAGCCACCACCTTCCAAGAGAGAAACATGCAAGTCCAACAAAGCTATTAAAGCAAACTCAAGCTGTGTACTTGTGTGTACAGGAATAATGAGTAAACAGATGATTTACAATTTGCTGATGCCACGTATTATGCATTTTTGTATGAAGCATTGCAGTGTTTCGTGGTCTAAAAACATTTCTACTGAACTTTAAATGATGAATGGACAAAAAATATAAAAAAATAAAAAAGGGGAACAAAAAACTTGGATATATACCCCTATCAGGGGTGAAACAAAAACAGTGAAAGAGGGCCATGAGGGAGAACAAAAAAAGTTTCTCCATCTCAGGGTGTTAGGCCCAGGTTGGGGGGAGAGAAGGCTACTGGGTGCAGGGGGAGCTAATATAGGTAGTAAAAAAACAAAAAGCAACTTTTTAAATATGACAATTGAAAGGGTAAAAAGCACAGAACAATAAAAAAAAAAAATATATAAAATAAAATAAAAAAATAATAAAATTAAATAAATATGAAATTATATATAAAAAAAATAAAAAATATTTTGATTGTATAAGTATAGAAAGTTTTAAATAGAAGGATCAGTTTCTAAAATAAACCGAAAAAGGCACAGGACAAATAACCGTTAGTGGAAGAACTCAGAAGTCTGTCATAAAAAGGAGAAACAGATCAAAATTCAAAGTAATCCCGATAAATCGCCGGACTGGAGCAGGACTCGATGATGACCATAGAAAAGGAAGACTATGTCTCTTTGAGCTGGGATCTCAGGAAGTGTCTGATTTGCTTCTCTTGCTGGCCTGAACAGGAGTAGATGGCGAGAGTCTATGAGGCGAAACCCGACGTCCATTCATAGTATTGATGAGTTCCATTCCTTCTTCAGGCGACGTGACTATAAAATTCCGACCATCCATGCGGAAAAGGACTTTAACCGGGAATCCCCATCTATATCTTATCCCTCTTCTTCTTAGCTCCGCAGTGAAAAGTTGAAATTCCCTGCGTCGCTTCATTGTTTGAGCAGAAAAGTCTTGAAAGACCTTCATGCTGCTGTAATCTCCTGTGAGACCTGACGTGCGTACTGCACCTAGAAATTCTTCTTTAATGTGATAGTAGTGGAATCTCACTATCACGTCTTTGGGTGCAGCTGGAGGAGCATTGCCGGGTTTGGGCAATCTGTGGATGCGATCCAGTAATAAATCCGTATTTTTTGCGTTTGGAAGAGCTGACTTCACCATTGTCTGGAAATAGCTTTGTAATTCCTGGGAGTCGATATTATCAGGGATCCCCCTGATCCTTAGGTTATTACGCCTACTTCTATCTTCAGCGTCGGCAAGCTTTTCTGCTTGTTGGTGCACTTGCTTTTGGAGCTCTTTTACGGTTTCAACCAAATCCAGATGAGATTGCTCTTGAGAATGCAATTTATTCTCTATTATTTCTGTACGCTGATTAATGCCCTCCATGGCTCCATATAATGTGTCAAAGTCATTTTTAAAGTCATTTTTCAAATCAACTCTCAAATCTTTAATAAGTTGAATTATCATGC
This sequence comes from Pelobates cultripes, assembly GCA_933207985.1. Lineage (NCBI taxonomy): Eukaryota > Metazoa > Chordata > Amphibia > Anura > Pelobatidae > Pelobates > Pelobates cultripes. Next base: position 637,085 of record OW240916.1, read on the forward strand.
CAGCTGACAGTGGCAGGTCTGCTGCCAATTCAAGTGGCATATTAGGATTATAGGTCGCAGCTTTAAATGTGGTAGTAGCCATATTGGAGGTGGCAGCGGCCATCTTGGAAGTGGAAAATACAGTATCTGGACTGTCAGCCATCTTTGTTGTGGCAACATAACGTGTTCTCTGTGGTAGTGCAGAGAAGGCACTTTTTTGGAGCACTTCAGCCCCTATTTCCATAGGATTTTCATCTGGGCTTACTGTAGCCCTTGCTGCCCCTTTAAATACTTTGGGTCGGACAGCAGAGGCCCCCCCCGCCGGGACCGACAGCCTGGAGGCTGAGGATCCCGATGGGGAGCGTGACCTCACACTGCCCTCCCCTTTACTAGCAGCCCGGTCGCTTTTGTAAGTGAGAGACCGGGCTGCCCTGGAGTGAGACCGCGAGCGGCTTGCAGGGAGGTCCTTGCCGCTCGCGGGAGACACAGCACTGTGCTCCGAGCATGCCGAGTGCTCGGAGCACTCTGAGCCGCACACAGGAGTGCCGGCTAGTGCGGTCGCGGTCCCGCCGCCCTCAGGAAGCTGCGGACGGGTCGCGGCCGCACAAGCATAAGTTTTGGGGAGGGAGACCGGGCGGGAGACCGGGAGGGAGGTAGGGAGGGATTTCCCCGACGCCACCAACGATAGTTTAAGCGGCGAAACAAGCCGCGAGGCGGGTTTGGAAGCAGGGGAGCGAGCCTGGGAACCCTTACTCACCCCAGCCGCTCCTGCTTCCATTTTCTTCGTCCCAGGAACGGATTTTTCTGTTTTCTTTTGCTTCTGCATGATCAGTGCTAAGTTGACTTTTTGTATTTTCAATTAAAATTGGTACATTCAGATTAGAATTGTCACTTTAGGAACAAAATTGTCCCCCTTGTCCAGGAGCCTCTCTATAACGTGGCCATCTAAGATGGTGGCCAAGACACGCCCCCTTTTTTAATTCTTAATGCTGTTATTGCCACAATTGGTTTAGTATGAAGTTTTACATTAGAGCAAAAATATACGAAACAACAAACAAAAACATAATAAATTGACAAGGTACGCAATACCAAAATGAAATAATAGCTCTGCTAATAGACAAAATGTACTTTCTGATTTACGGGATCTTAGGAGATAGATACAAGGGAAAAGTGCAAATGACTTCCCTTCCTGTATCGCCATAGATCTAAATGCAGGAGCTTGGTACCGGAACCAATTGGAATAAGTCAAAAATTTACCACCAGAACAAAAAGAGCAAACGATTCCTGTCTAGATCCCTTACATATCGAGACACAGTACATACCATAATATATACAAACAATGTCGCAATGAAGTAATAATTCACTCCACTGATGGTATGCACACACCCACACAAAAACACTCCTATTCTTAATGAGGACTTAATATATCCCCAGGATGCTCCGTGAGACTAAGGATAATAACTAGTACCAGCTGGTATGCTAACAACGATAGCTATTGACTCCATGAGCTGCTGAAAAAAAACAAAAAATAAAAATGTAAAACAATTAAAAATGTCAAAAACTAAAAGCTCAAGAATTTTTTTTTTTTTTTTTTTTTTAAAGGGACACTATAGTCACCCGAACAACTACAGCTTATTGAATTTGTTCTGGTGAGTAGAATCATTCCCTTCAGGCTTTTTGCTGTAAACACTGTCTTTTCAGAGAAAATGCAGTCTTTACATTACATCCTAGTGATAACTTCACTGGCCACTCCTCAGATGTCTGTTAGAGATCCTTCCTGGGTCATGGCTGCCTAAAATGCATCCAAACATTCAGTGTCTCCTCCCTCTGCATGCAGACACTGAACTTTCCTCATAGAGATTCATTATTTCAATGTATCTCTATGAGGAGATGCTGATTGGCCAGGGCTTTGATTCATGCTGGCTCTGCCCCCGATCTGCCTCTTTGTCAGTCTCAGCCAATCCTATGGGGAAGCACTGTGTTTGGATCAGAACACCACTTCTGATGATGTCAGCAGACTGCTTGTTTTTCTGAGTCAAACAGCATGCAGAGTTACAGCTTCAGGCTTGAATATAGTAAGATTTTGCTATATTTATGGAGGCATGAGGGGCCCAAGGGGCTAGATGGGGGTGTTAACACTATAGGGTCAGGAATACATGTTTGTGTTCCTGACCATATAGTGATCCTTTAAATGGAAAAATATTCAAAAAAACATTTGCGTAAATGGACAGTATACAGTATATTAGCTCATTAGGAGCCTATAGACCAATTGGATCTCACCCATCCTTCGGTGGGATACTTGGTTGAGGCTTCTTTCATACAGTAAATGGCTGGCAGGTATACAGGTTGTGACTTCCAGGATAAAGTCCTCACAGGTCCAGTTATCAGGAGTGTAGGAGTGTGGTCAGGCACAGACCGTGGCTGCGAGCTCGGGACTCAACTTCTTGATATCAGGATTAATGTGAGCACTTTTATCTTTATATATGTATTTGATTTCATGCTATAACTAAGGATATTAGCAATGATAAAGGGCTATTGCCTGAAACGTTTGCCTTCTTGTACATTGTCCTTCAAATAAATGTGGTAGCACCTAGGTATTCACTTTAACTCCTTAAGGACCAAACTTGTGGAATAAATGGGAATCATGACATGTCACACATGTAATGTGTCCTTAAGGGGTTAAATATCAGTTGCACATTTCTCTATTTTTCTGTCTTGGTTAGTCATTGTTTAGGTATTAATTTGGTCGGACACATGGACCTAGCGTATGCCCTGAAACACAATGGACCCTCCCAATTCAAACCTGTTTTTTAGAGAAAGCGGGGTGCAAATGTGTAGTGGATTCAGTTCAAATCGGATGTGGGAAGGTCAACTTTACAGGGGCACAGATTGCTAAAATAGGAAGTAGAAGTACAGGTAGGCACAAGAAGTAGGTGTAACGGCACCCCGGGCATAAAAGGGGTTAAACGCCGTTTAGAGGATATTCCCCTTCCAGATACTGTGTTTGAATGTATGTTTAACCCCTTTATGACTGGGGGTGCCGTTACAGCTTTTCTGCCCAAAACCAGTTCCACAGAGTCTTCTATCCTGGAGATAATTGGGAAGTAATCCAATTATATCCAAGGCCAGAGCCAAAACTCCATTGAACACATGGTAGCAAAAGACAATAAAACACATAAAAACATATAACTGTGCAGCCATTGCATTAAACAGATACATTCAACATATCCCCAGATAGCTCAGATCTGAGCGCACATTATTACTGAATGGCGCTCAGAGCACACACATACAGTTCAATTGCCATGGAGCCAAAGTCTTTCCCATAGTCTTTCATTAAACGAATGGGCATAGCTATCTGTGGTATCACCGCTCAAACAGGGCCAGCAACGAATGACCCGGCTTTCATATCTTTGCAGGGGAAAATCAAGCATTTCAACATGGGGCCATAATCCAAAGGCATAAGGCGAGCAACCAGGCTTCTCCAATGCAATGTGGCGAGATTGCTCTCGTCACAGTAGGTTTCAAGCCCACAAAATGCCTGTAGCATAGCTCCATGTCTAGCTGGCTTCAGTCAGTGCGAATGTTGAACTGAGCTAGAGCCGCAGCTGCTTTGGCCGAAAGAGACTTGTTGTAATCGTAAAAAGTGAAACCTCTGCACTTCTGTCCTAAATCCACCAATTTGTGCAGGTATAAGTCTAATCCTTCCAGCCGTAAAGGGTATATGTAAAAAATGGCATCCCTGTATAACCTAAAGCCCAGCATGAATTCAGGAATGGTACTTTTTTTTGTTCAATCTCGGGTGCTTAGCCTTGAGCATCACTGATAGGTCACCATAGCAATATAACTTATTTTCAATCAGGTCTTGTGAAGCAATTAACAATGAGGCAAGTTTTACGCCCTTGCCATCCAACATATCTTTTAAAAAAAAAGGGGGGGAACAAAGCGAGTGGGGGTTCAACGTGTGATTTAGAAGGGGTGGGAGAGAAAAAGGATGAGCTACCCTGTGTGAAGGAATGTGCATGATGTGAAGCTGGAAAGTCCAAAGGAGGGTCAGTGGGACCAGTCTAAGAAGATTCCAATTTAGTGAGTCTTTTATTAACTGATTGCAAAGAGGACATAATTGTGAACATCATTCTGTGCACTTCCGCTAGTCTGTTCATGCTGCCCCCCTGTGAGCTGGTGCCAAATACTAATCTGTAGAGTTCCATCTTCCTTGCTGTTGCAGGTAAGGGGATACCTGTACATTGAAGCTCGGCCGAGATCTTAAGGGTTTGTCCAAGACACAGGAGTAGTGAAGTCCTGAGGCTCAGCCAGTATACCAGGCAGGCAGAAATGCAAGGCCAGGGGTGCTGGGGAGGCAAAGATCCTCTTCTTGGGTCGACTCTTACGACATACTACAAACATAGAAAATTCAAGTAAGTCACCTGTAATTCAAAACCCCAACTTAATAGATAGAACTGGATTACTAACTAGTACCTATAGGCTAAAATCTACCTCGTGGCTGGTGTGGCCCTGCTAGCAGCCAAGCAGCAATAGAGAGGTTTTGACTATAAAATGGTTTGTGGGGCTGGGGCCACTGAACTTTGTGGCACAGTGATGGCCTCTCAGTGACAGTAAGAGATTCAAAATGTGTAGCCGCCCATGACAGGTAAGGCCCTAACTATGACCCCAAAGCGAGGTAATAACTATGATGTAGGGCCGATGGGCAGGGCCGGCCCAAGACATTGTGCTGCCTTGGTCATAGGATGAAATGGTTTGATTGTAGTAGCAGACTATTATGAGGGTTGGGTACATTATTATTATTATTATTGCCATTTATATAGCACCAACAGATTCCGTAACTCTTTACAATATTATGGGAGGGGGTGGGGGGGTGATTTAGGACAATTACAAGAAAACTTACTAGGAATGGTAGGTTGAAGAGGATCCTGCTCAAACAAGCTTACATTCTATAGGAGGGGGGGGATAAGACACATTAGGACAGGAGATATCAATCAAATAAGATGGGAGTGAAGCAGAGCTGGAGGAGAGAGTAGAGTGCTGTCCTTTAGGAGAGAGCAAGAGACAGGTATGTAAGGTAGAGGTTACTCTGGGAGGCCATAAGCTTTCCTAAAGAGATGGGGTTTAAGGCACTTCCATAGGAAGGGAGCCGCTCGCCCAGGGCCGGACTGGCCCACCGGGATACCGGGAAATTTCCCGGTGGGCCGCGGCACCTGGGGGCTGCACAGCTATAATTCTTCCCTCTTAAATAGAGGGAGCCATGCGGGCAGCTTGAGCATCAAAGTTCAATAGTTACCTTGCGGCCGGCCCTTTTAGTGCACGATGGTACCGCCGGGCCGGGTAGTGAGTGTGCCGGTCTGGCGGCACACTCACGGATACTGACAGCCGTGCAGCTGTCAGTAAGCATTGGAGGACTGAGGGAGGGGGCGGAGCTAACTACCATGCTCCCATGCGGTTCCCATAATTCCCAGCACAGCCACATCATAGAGTAGTGATTACTCTATGATGTGTCCATGCAGGGAATTGTGGGAACCGCATGGGAGCATGATGGAGAGAGAGAGAGAGACAACAGCACATTGCTGTCCCTGCCATTCCAGATCCGATTTCAGACAAGGTCAGTGGGTGAAGGGGAGAAATAGTGGGAGGGGGAGAAAGAGACACAGGCTAGAGGGGTAGTAGGGGAGAAAGAGGGGGAAGAGAGAGACAGAGGAGGAAGAAGGAAAGAAAGAGACAGAGGAGGGAGAGTGAGACAGAGGGGTAGTGGGTGAGAAAGAGGGGGAAGAGAGAGACACAGGGGAGGGGAAGAGAGAGATACAGGAGGAAGGGAGAGAAAGAGACACAGGAGGAAGAAAGAAAGAGACAGAGGATGGAGAGTGAGACAGAGGGGTAGTGGGTGAGAAAGAGGGGGAAGAGAGAGACAGAGGGGGAGAGGAGGAAGAGAGAGACACAGGGAGAAGGGAGATAAAGAGACAGAGGAGGAAGAAAGAGAGACGGGAGGGGTTAAAAAGAGACAGAGGGGGAGAAAGACAGAGGAGGACGAGAGAGAGAGACAGGTGGGGGGGGAAAAGAGACAGAGGAGGAAGAGAGACAGGTGGAGGGGGAGAAAGACAGAGGGGGAAGAGAGACACACAGAAGAAGTGAGGGGGAGAAAGGCAAATAGAGGGTCTGCTGGAAGAAAGAGGCACACAAAGGGGCTGGGGGGAGGCAAAAAGACACACATAAGGTTTCCTGGGGGACAAAGAGACATACAAAAGGTTTGTGGGGGACAAAATGACACACAAAAGGTTTGTGGGGGACAAAGCTGGGCTGGGGATAAAGATGCACACAAAGGTACTGGGGGAGACAAAGAGACACACAGAAGGTTTGCTGGGGGGACATAGACACACACAAGGCGATGGGCGAAGAGACATACAGAGGGCTGGAGAAGGGTAAAAAGAGACACACTGGCTGGGATGAAGTAAAAGATACACAAGTTGAAAGACACATATGGGGGGTTGTAAGAGACACAAAGGAGAAAAATTGGAGACAAGATATACTAAACGAGTTAAAAAAAAATCAAGAGGGAATAAGTGTGGCAAACATAGCCACTTGGACACTATAACGAGACTGTGCCTTTAAGGGTTGCCTATATGATTGGGAGATACGGGCTTAACTATGTTGAATGTATACGGGTTGTATTTACATGTATTTGTTGTACTGGCTATCTGCCGAATGCAGATAGCTGTTTGTATTGGATTTTTCTTTTGTTTCACGAACACCCCCATGTAGTAACCCACACACTTAGAGGCGTGTGGCGCTTGTTAGCCGATTGCAACAATGTTGCAATCGGTAATTAGAGGCTCTCCTAGGTGGCCGCCGTTCGACTACCGACCATGCGGCGGTCGGCCATCTTGGATCCTTTGTTCCCTCAGCGGTGTTAGGTCGTCGAGCACATGGTACTAAAAATGGCTACTCGACGACGCGAACACCGCTGAACCTCCAGGCCGTTCGGGAGCTCCGGGCCGTTCGGTACTTTGTTCCCTGGAAGGCAATCGGTCATTTAAACATGTCTTTTAATAAATGTGTTTTTCGTGCGGCGTTCGGTTGTTTTAGCTGGGATCTGAGCGGTAATCTCACGAATGATGCGCTCAGACCCCAGCTATCTACCGAACGTCCATTCGTGCAAATAGACCGTATATTACTACAGTTATGCATTTTAATACGAATTGTAGGTTCTGCTGCACGGAGGGATAATCCACTTAACGGTATATTCCAGTGGGAGGATCCCTCTCGTGCAGCAGTGCCTGATGGGAGAAATAGCTTGTACAATAAGTCCCCCATGTAGTCCCCTCTGGGAATGCCCCTGGGAAGGGACTCAGGAAACCCCTTGCATGGGGACTTGTATAAATTGTGGAGCTGAAATGAAAGACCTCAGTTGACTCTCAGAACTGTGTTTCGTCCGGTTACTGGGAGATTTGGGATATTGCCTTGCTTTTTCCAGCGCTCGACTGTGGATTATTTCCTGAACCAGTGGAATTCGTGGATTTAATATTGGCGTTCCGCTACAATAAGAAACACAAGAAAACAGCAACAAATTCAAAAGGGGGTTAAGATAAACACAAGAGAAGATGCGTGTGTGTTTGGGGGTGATGCATTTTCGCCTGGCGCGGCGCATTGTTGGGCTGGTATAGAATTTTTTCCAGGGCTGCTTTTAATTCCCAGTCCGGCCCTGCGCCCGCCAGAAGTCCTGCAAGCGTGAGTTGGCCATACGGGTGCGAGCAGCGGACAGAAGAAGGTCACGGGCAGAACGGAGAGACCAAGAAGGGGCATACCTATGTATTTGTGAAGAGATATAAGAGGGGCTAGAATTGTTCAGTGCTTTATATGTATGGGTTAGCACTTTGAATCAACTCCTATAGGATACAGGAGCCAATGTAAGGACTGACAGAGGGGTGAGGTGTGAGAGGAGCGACAGGAGAGGAAAATAAGTCTGGCGGCAGCATTCATTACAGACTGTAGCGGGGCAATACGGCTTTTGGGAAGACCAATTAGGAGAGGGTTACATTAATCCATGTGGGAAATTACTAGAGCATGGACCAGCTCCTTAGTAACATCTTGCCTAAGAAAGGCGCGGATACGGGCTATGTTTTTTGGATGGAATCTACAGGATTTGGCAACATACTGGATGTGAGGCTTAAAGGTGAGGCCAGAATCAAGTATGACGCCAACACAGCGCGCATGCAAGGATGGAATGATTTGGGTACCACTAACATGAAGGGAGAGCGAGAGAGGAGGATCAGTATTAGGATGAGGAAAGACAAGGAGCTTAGTTTTAGAGAGATTGAGTTTCAGAAAGCGGGAGGACATCCTGTCAGAGATGGAAGAAAGGCAAGCTGTCACGACTGCTAGTGTGGTCCAGCACGCAGAACTATGTAACGTCTACATAGACAGAACAGAATAGAACATAATCTGGTCCTTAAAATGGCCGGATTAATACGTTAAAGACAGAGAATAGTCAATGGATAGCCGAGGTCAAAGAAGCCAGAAATACACAATATCGTTAAACAAGCCGAGTCAGGGAAACCAGAGAATTCAGAGTAGTCCGGAATGTTTACATGGTGTGTTCAATAAAAACATGGCAACATTTCATTCTTTGTTGTTATAAGTTTAAGCAGACTGTGATTGTCTATTGTTGTGACTTAGATGATGATCAGATCACATTTTATGACCAACAGAAATCCATATCATTCCAAAGGGTTCACATACTTTTTCTTACAACTGTATATTGCAGACACAAGATAATCAGATTATACACTACAAATCATTAATATAAAAAAAAGAACACTCTAGGAAAACACTGGTTATAATAAAAATACATAAATAAGCTAAATAATAAACATTCGTTAAAAAGGGGGAAAAAACATATATTTACGTGTAATAAAGACCTTATCTATAGAAAAGGCCCAGAGGAGGCGGGCTGAAAGCTAGCCGGATAGGAGGCATGTGTGGGTGTGGTGAGTGTAGGTGTCACAAGTGGGGGTGTCACTTAGGTTAGAGGTGGGGTGGGGTCATATAAAGAGCAGTTATTTTGTCCCCTTACCTCAGCCATCTTAGAAATAACGGCTGGTAACATCTTCCCTGTGCTGCCTGTTGCCACTGCTTGTTCCACGGCCAGGGCTATGGATATTGACTCTATCCTTGCTGCCCTCAGGGCTGAGGCCCTTCAAGATGGTGGCCGGCACCTGCAGTCCCAGATGGCACGGCTGCAGGGTGCTGCTGTGATGGCTGCTCCCTCTTCCAGCAGCCATGGTGCCCAACGGTGTCGTGCACGCCCCCCTACCCGCTATAGCCCCTCACGGGAGGGTCGGGTGAGGGGCAGGAGCAGGAGCCCGGTTGCTGGCCCGCGGGCCTTGTCCCCTGCGGCCGGCGCTGATTCCCGCGCTCCTACCAACCGGCAGGCGGCCGCACGTCGGCCTGGTGCTGGCCGCGCTGCGCAAGACCTCCCTCCCCCTCCGGTCTCGCGGGCTGTGAGAAGGGCGGCCGCGAGACACCAGGGCAGGGGTTCGCGGGTGGTGCTACATTCACCAGCTACCCGGCCTGCGCGTGCAGATTCTCCGGCTATCCGGGGGCAGGTAACCCCCTCTTCAGGACGGGTAAGTAGGCCGCAGGTCGGCAGGGCTGTCTCCAGGGGGGTGGGGGGTTCAGGGGGCCGTGGTAGGGACCATGCATCGCCTAATTCTCCCATCAGCCCCCCCTGCTCTCCCTCCCCACTCTGTCTCCCCTGGGCCTATACTTACCACTGCTGCTCCTGGTATTACACCTGCAGTTGGTCCCTTAACGGATGGGATACATTTGGTGTCCCCTGGTCCTGCCCCTACCCTTTTCTCCCCTTCCTCAGCTGGCCCCCTCATGGCCGGGGCCCTTTCTGGACCACCTGGGCCTGCCCCTGCGGATCTATCTGCCCCATCTGCTGGGCCCCTTTCTGGATTCCTGGCCCCCCTTCACACTGGAATAATACTTACCTCTCCAGGTACTCCTGCAGGGGGATCCCATTCTGCCCCTCCTGGCTTTCCCCCTGCTGGTTTCCCATCCACTCCCCCAGGTGCCTTGACGGCCGGGGTGGGTGGGCTGGGTTCTTTTTCACCTATGATATCTTCGCAGATTAACCCTGGTCGTCTCACGGTGCGGTTTCCTGACGCTGTGACTGGTGCAGTTCCTCCTGCGGTCACAGTTCCCGTAGGGCCGTTGCAACCTGGTGGCCAGGTTATGGTGCCTCCAATCTCTGCCGGTGAGTATACTGGGTTGCCGGGGTCCGGGTCTGGGGGTATTGGTGCAGTGGGCATACCTGAGTGGGAGACTTTGTTACAAACTATGAGAAATGTATTGCATTCTCTGGAAAAGGGCCCTCGTCCGAGGGTTACAACCCCCTTGGCCCTGGACGATCAACTTCGGTCAGGTTGGGCAGTTAGTGGGGGTCACACGGGGGTCACGTCGCCGCCCTCGGCTGCCCCTAAGGAGCCCAGTGTCCCTCAAGTTTCGCTTCCACCGGCAGCGGAACTTGAGTCCCCTGGGGGGTCTGTGGTGGAAGCCACCGCAGTCTCTGGGTCAGGGGTTGCGCTCGCTGCGGATGGGGCAGCCTACATGTGCTGGTCCGGCCCGCTGGACCTCAATTTGACTCCTGAATTGCGATGCAAGGTAGACAAAGGGGAATTTGTGGAGATTTTTTCGCTCCTCCCTATGGAAGATCTGCCTCAGGTTGACTCAGACGCAAAGGAATCAGAAAAGGATAAGGAGAAGTTTAGGTATCGGAAGATACCAAAAACCTTTGGCAATTGGATCAGGGCTTTTTCCATCCTGGCTAGTGTGATAGGCAAAAAGACTCCTAGCAAATGCTCTTCCCTGTTTTGCTACCAGGATATGATATGGAATGCATGCCGGATCTATGGCGGGTTAGGCTGGTGGCGTTACGATGAGCAGTTCCGCCAACGCTTGGCAGTTCGCCCTTCCTTGGGTTGGGATCAGATGGATATTGGTCTATGGTTGGCCATTATGACCCGCCCGGCATCACATCAAGGGGGTCTCTCGTCCTTTCTCGGGGGGGGCGGCGCGGGGTCTTCATCCACAGCGTCGGCCAGTCAGCGTTGAACAGGCTGTTGCTGGCAGTATAACGACGGACAATGTAAATTCGGTTCCAATTGCCGTTTCAAACACGAGTGTTCTGGGTGCGGTGGGTCACACCCCGCTTCCAGATGCTTTAAGCGGGGCAAGGTTAGCGACAAAGGTGAGGCCATGGGCACTAAGAGCGAAGACGCCAGTGGACGTCGACGCGATGCAACCGTGGCTAAACCTTTATAGGAAAAAAAGGCGGCCGCCTTATTATTGGAAGGTTTTAGTCATGGTTTTTGCATTCCCCACCAGGTTCGTTCGGCGTCCGGTACATGCAGGAATTTGCGCTCAGTCGCTGATTACCCGGGGGTGGTCAGGCAAAAGTTGGCCAAGGAGGTAGCATTGGGCCGCATGGCGGGCCCTTTCCGGGACCTGCCTCTCCCTGATCTCAGGGTGTCTCCATTGGGAGTCGTACCCAAGAGAGAGCAAGGTAAATTTCGTCTCATTCATCACCTATCGCACCCCCAAGGGGGTTCGGTAAATGATGACATTGCGGCAGAACTGTGCCGAGTTTCATACGCCTCATTTGATGCTGCGGTTTGCATGGTCAGGGCGGCGGGTCCCGGGGCACTTATGGCTAAAACCAACATTGAGTCAGCTTTTCGCCTATTGCCGGTTCACCCGGAGTGTCATCATCTCCTAGGTTGTTATTTTGAAGGGCATTACTATGTGGATATGTGCCTCCCCATGGGTTGTGCTATATCCTGCTTTTATTTTGAATGTTTCAGCTCCTTTCTGGAATGGGTAGTGAGAACGGAGTCTGGTTACGACTCCCTTCTTCACTACTTAGACGATTTCCTGTGTGTTGGGCCCGCACATTCCCCGATATGCGCACACATTTTGCAATCGGTGGCGGATGTGGCCTGTGGGTTTGGGGTGCCACTGGCACCCGAGAAAACAGTTGGCCCTTCCTCATGCTTGTGCTTTCTTGGGATCTAAATCGATTCGGTTATCGGGGAATGTCGGCTCCCGGTCGACAAATTGGCCGATCTACGTGGGGTCTTACGAGAGGTGGGCTCCCTGCGTAAAATTACCTTGCAGCAACTCCAATCCCTTTTAGGCAAGCTGAACTTTGCCTGTCGGATCATGCCTATGGGCAGAGTGTTTAACCGCCGCCTGGCGGCCGCCACGGCTGGCATCTCCAAGTCGTTTCATTTCATCCGCCTGACCAAGGCGCTCAAGGAGGATTTGAGAGTCTGGGCTATTTTCCTTGACAATTACAATGGCAGGTCTTATTGGCAGCAGCCTGAGGTTTCCAATGAAGCACTTCATTTGTTTACAGATGCTGCGGGATCCTCTGGTTTTGGGGCAATTCTGGGGACACAATGGTGCGCGGAACCTTGGCCAGGGTCCTTGGTTGAGGCAGGCCTGACCAAGAACTTGGCGTTCTTGGAACTCTTCCCTATCCTGGTGGCGGTTCACCTGTGGGGGTCGGAGCTCAGGGACCGGCGAGTCGTGTTCCACTGTGATAATTTGGGCGTGGTACAGGCCATTAATAACGGCCTCCTCCCCTCCGGTGGTCAGGCTCTTGAGGCGACTGGTTTTACGATGCTTGTCTCTGAATGTGACATGTCGCGCTATGCACATTCCGGGCGTTATGAACACCACGGCTGACGCTCTTTCAATGGCAGGTGTTTCGGGCGGCCGCACCGGGAGCAGATGTGGAAGGCCTCTCCTGTCCCAGAGAACTATGGTCCCTTGGCCTGAGCGAATAAAGGAATGGATTCGGGCTTCGGTGTCTGAGGCGACATGGGTCCGGTATGGTAAGGCTTGGGGGGATTGGGTAGCTCTGGAGCAGGATCTTGGAGGGTACGCTTCCCCGGCCGATAGAGTCCAAGGTTTGTTGCAGTTGCTCTGGTTCTGGGAGGCCTGCGGGTGTTCCCCAGCTACTGTTTCGGGGAAGCTTTCAGGCCTCAGTTTTTGGTTCAACCTAACTCAGGTTCCAGACGTTACAAAAGATTGCATGGTTAGGCTAGCGATGCGCGGTTGGCGTAGAGGCCCTTGTAAGCGCGATTCTCGGCGGCCGGTGTCAGGGGCCCTGCTGCTGGGGATTGCCTCGGTACTACCCCAAGTCTGTTATTCTGCCCCGGAAGCTTGTTTGTTTCTGGTCGCCTTCACGTTTGCCTTTTTTGGGGCCCTACGGATCGGTGAACTAGTGTTATTCCACGATGTTTTCATTGTTAATGGTGCAGTGCGCTTTTTGTTGCGTCGGTCCAAGACTGACATTCTTGGGAGAGGTTTATGGGTTACTCTCCGCTCCATCCCTGATTCGGCTGTTTGCCCCGTCTCGGCATGCCAGTCCTATTGCTCTATATGCTCGACTGTTGCGGGCCCGCTGTTAATTCACGGGGATGGTGCCTACTTGTCTCGTTTTCAGTTCCTCAGGGTATTCCGGTTGGCGCTGGACCGGCTGGGAATCCCGAGCGAGGATTTTGGGGGTCATTCCTTCAGGATTGGGGCTGCTACGGAAGCATCTCGGCTAGGTTTCTCTGGCCAAGCTATTCAGAGGATTGGTAGGTGGGAGTCTGGGAGGTTTCGGTCTTATGTACGTCCTACGCGTCTGATAGGAGCCCCCCTTGTGTTTTCTCCGCAGGGACCGGCCGACGGATCTGGCTGATTGGGCATTCGTATATATATTGGGCCCACCAGCGGGCAGGGGTACGCCCGAGTGGGACCCGCCTTGGAATACCTCAGGAGCTGGCGGAGGTCCGATGGTTCGGATTCCGGGGCATGCGATGGGGCCAGCTCTTGCCAGAGGTCGTACAGCTGGCTACATTTCTGGGGGCCCCTGATGTATTGGTGGTACATCTGGGGGGCAACGATCTTGGGGCACTGCCTGCATGGGGTCTTGGGGAATTGATTAGGCGTGATTTAGCGCGCTTGCGAGTCCTGTTCCCGCAGCTTTGCCTAGTTTGGTCAGGGATAGTGTCCAGGAATTATTGGGGGCACGCGCGAGATCAAGGGGCTATTGAGCGCTGCAGGGTAAAGATTAACAAAAGGGTGTCTAAATTTGTGCTCGGAGTCGGAGGTGTGACGATACGACACCGCATATTCGAGCGGGAGGCGGCGATTTATTTTCGCCCAGACGGGGTCCATCTGACTGATGTGGGGTCAGATCTATTTAATTTAGCGCTGCAAGATGCGCTGGAGCAGGCCATGGCGTTGGTGGGGAGTCGCGCCCGCTGATTTAGGCGTAAATACAGCAGGCGCTAGTGGCGGGTATGGTCCTTGCCGAACCAGTTGGGAAAGGAGTACACTGGAAGAAGGAATGCTGGGTCTGGTCCCTCCCCTAACCTCGGGAAATATTTGGTAATTGGGCGTGCCCTCCGTGCCAGGAAAGGCAGCCAGGGGTTGGCATGGGGTATTGGAAGGCCAAGGTGAAGGCCAGTTATTTCGGACGAGGGGGGAGGGCAGGCCCCCAAAAGGGGGTACTCTAGAGTTGTTTGGTCCGGTTGGCAAGGACGAGTTTGAGTTAATTAAAGGATAGTTAATATTGATATATTTATGCTTGTTATTTATAAATAAATAAAGCTGTGGCCTCTTTATACCACATTTATGTTTCTTGGTCTTAATTGGTGGAGAAAAGGGGAGGGGGGGGGTAGAGCGGGTTTGTGGGTATAACGGGTAGCACCACACAATAACCACTACCTGCACACATGACTTGGTGTCTAAAAATATCCTATTCATGTAAACGCACTAGGTAGTTAACCCCTTAAGGACACGACATGTGTGACATGTCATGATTCCCTTTTATTGCAGAAGGTTGGTCCTTAAGGGGTTAAATAACAAAATTTAAAAAAAAAATTCTATATAACATTAAGGTGGATACAGGTTTATAGAATATCGATTATTTTTAGTTCGGCATTTAAGCCGAACGGAATTAAAGTTTTTAAGTTAAAAATCCAGACCATTTCTTGATTGGTTAATACCTCTCCATGGTATTTTTACTAATTGTACACCAAAAAATGTTAATGTTTTAGGGTTATTATTGGGTACTTCTGACAAGTGTTTGGACACAGTGTGGTTTTTCAAATTTTCTTTTAATATTGTAGACATGTTCTCTGAGCCTTGTCTTTAGTTTGACCCACATATTGCAGACCACATTCACACTCCAATAAATATATAACCTGTTTCAAGTGGCATGTGATGCAGTCTTCGATAATATATGATTTATTCAATTTTTGTGACTGGGAGCTGGTTATCGTTGTAAAAGGGCGCCCTGTGGTTTTACAAATATTGCACTGCCCACATTTAAAAAAGCCTTTTTAGTAATTTAGAAAATGTTTAGCAACATCAGGGGCATTAAAACTGTGAACTATTTTCTGTTTAATGGTGGGGGCTCCTCTGAAAATGATCTTAGGCTTTCGGGGTAGAATAGCACCTAATACTGGGTCCTGGAGTAAAAAATGCCAGTTTTTTTTTTAAATAGTCTTTTTTAAGTGAGATGATTGGGGACTGTAATTGAAGATAACGGGACAGTTGTGCTTACATTACTATGTATTGATGCAAACTTGTTTCTGGGTAATAATAGTTGATTCCTATCTATCAGGCTGACCCTCTGTATTGATCTGTCAAGTAGATTAGGGTCTTATTCCTTTTCCTC
The DNA here is from genome assembly GCA_933207985.1 of Pelobates cultripes. Classification (NCBI taxonomy): domain Eukaryota; kingdom Metazoa; phylum Chordata; class Amphibia; order Anura; family Pelobatidae; genus Pelobates; species Pelobates cultripes. Next base: position 652,812 of record OW240916.1, read on the forward strand.
AAACTGTTGTCTAGCTTTTTCTATGTGATTTAGGCATATTTTTTCTTCTGTACAGTTCTTTTTAATCCTTTGGAATTGGCCTAGAGGAACATTATTTAGCAAAGGGGGTAATGACAGCTTGAATTAAGAATAAAACTATCTATATCTACATTCTTAAAAAAAGTTTTAGATTTTAAAATACCTTGTTCCACATAAAGGACCAGATCCAAATTCTATCTCTGACTGGCTATATTTGTAAGTGAAGGATAAATTAAAATTGTAGATTATGCTAGCTTTAGTGTACCTATAATCTTAATTTTTTTATTGACAGGAGGCGAATATTTGCTTAAGTCTCTCTTTAATAGAACTCCACAGCAGCACAGAAAAACAACCAATCATAAAAAAAGTTAGGTACTATAAAACTCCCCTCCCCATACATTATTTCCCCTTTCAAGCTGCGACAAAAAATAACAACAGGCAGAAAATATAATGGGAAAGAAACGAAGTCCTAGATACAATGAATACGACAATGTCCACCATCCGAGGGGAACTGCCAAACCAGATAGAGTTGATGGACTGTAAACTGAAACGAGAGAAAAACAGAATCGAACAGGTTGGTTAGCCAATGAAATGTACTCTGAATAAACATGTAGGTACCCAATGTAGCAACCAAAATTATCTTAATATGTCGATATCCCAACCTTACTTATGAAAAAACAAACATAAGAACAAGTGACAGGTAGCAGAGACAACAAGCAGAGTTGCATACGTACCTGATGAAACCAGGTTAATAAAATTAAACATGGGAGGGATAAGAAAGGGCGGGAAATACTCGCCTCCTGTCATTAATAAAATTAAGATTATAGGTACACTAAAGCTAGCATAATCTACAAATTTATAACATGTCAGGAGGCTTCGTATTTGCTGTTTTAACGCTCAGCCAACAAATCCAACGCTGATTGTTTCGCTGGTACCTATTCTGTGAGATATTAGAGCAATCCTAAATGGACCTTCCAACTGCGAGAAGTGACAGTAGACGGATCGATGAAGATGCCAGCTTTCGATGTACCACAAAAATACTGGAAACAGTCCATTCGCTGTCTGATCCACCGTAAGTGGGGTTGCGACCTGTGTCCTAGCAGATGGTCCATGAACTGGAAAGTCGACCTATTAGCCATATCCTGTAGGTGTAAAATACCGAAGGTCACCTGTGGACCTGGGATTGCGAGAAAAAACTGTCACCAGGTCCCGACCCATGATGCGGAAGATGATTCCTCCGATCGTGCCAGGATCACCAGATGCTGTGGCCTTGTAGGCAAAACTCCAACCTCGAGTAATGCGACTGAGTCTACTACCAATTCCATAACCGAACCAAATAGGGTCTTTCGTTCCCTCATGACCTACCTATTGAGTAGTCTCATCCGAGAACAACCTACCGTATTTTTCGCTCCATAAGACGCACTTTTTTTCCCCTCAAAAGTGAGGGGAAATGTCTGTGCGTCTTATGGAGCGAATGTGAAGCTTTACTTACCTGTCTTGTAGCGTGGGCCAGCAGCACAGCGCGCTCCGCGGTACAGGAACTTCAAGTTCAGGTTCCGGTTTCCGGCGGGACTGAAAGGAACTGTGCACACTGAGTGTGCACTTCCTTTCAGTCCCGCCGGAAACCGGAACCTGAACTTGAAGTTCCTGTACCGCGGAGCGCGCTGTGAAGTCGGCCCACGCTACAAGACAGGTAAGTAATTATGTGACAAGGGGAGGGGGTACACTATGGGACAAGGGGGGGACACTATGGGACAAGGAGAGGGTGGGACACTATGGGACAAGGGGATGGGACAATGGGACAATGGGACAAGGGAGGGTGGGACACTATGGGACAAGGGGAGGGTGGGACACTATGGGAGGGAAAGTGCACTATGGGACAAGGGGGGGAACACTATGGGATGAGAACACTATTGGACAAGGGGAGGAGGGGTTAACAATCACTATGGGACAGAGGAAAGGGGGGTTAAAATAACTATGGGACAGGGGAGGGGGGTTAAAGATCATTATGGGACAGGAGAGGGGAGTGGGTGGTAAGGAACAAAAAATTCCTTAAAAAAACATATTTTTTTTCTGGGTTTCCTCCTCTAAAAACTAGGTGCGTCTTATGGTGAGGTGCGTCTTATGGAGCGAAAAATACGGTATATGCAGGCAAGAGTGCGGTCAAAACTAGCCGTATACTAAGAGATTGCAGAACTCCAAATGGACTGTGAAACCCGCGACTGCGGTAGAGAAGGAACTGCCCAGTATCCCTGTAGGGCCGGTAGAGAGACCTCAGTCCCATCTCTACCTGCCATCTGGAGGTCATCCTAGGACCAGTCAATGAGGTCTAGTTCTGCTTGTCGGGTAGGTTGGGGCTGCACGAAGGTGAGCAGGTGTTGATAGTCCTGCTCCAGCTCCCACTCTCTTGTTACCAGGTGGGCCATGTCTTTGCTCACCTCGCATTCGTCAGCCCAGACATACATGCCCATCCGGTAGTCGTAGATGTCCCAAAACCTAGACCCCTCCGTGCTGCCAAGATCAATGTCGTCCTCCAAGCTGCTCTCCCAATAGATACATCCGCATCGCCACACGCTTCTGTGGCCGCTGCTCATCACTGGGGAGACTGTCACCTCGCTGCCACTGGACATCTTCCAGGGCATCATCCATTATAGGAGGTGAAAAAGAGGAATCCAGTCTAACCATGTATACCATGCACAATCAGGTAGCCCTCTATAACGAAATCAGTAGTGTTGGGGATAAAATCAGCCCGGGCCCTTTGTGGATGATGGATATTTGCCAACTCATTCAGAGCTCTGGAAATTGGAAATGAATAGCAGAGACGTGTTCAATAACCAATTCAAATTGTATTCATACGTCAGTTATATTTATACCCCATTTTCATAGCAGGATGGGAGGGGGAAAAATTAGCATATGGGCGTGACAATGACATTGTTTTTCACAAGTTATAAACAGCTGTTTTTAGTTATAATTCGATGTTACATAATGTATGCATATTGGATAAAACCCAGATGATTACAAATACCGAAATCTTGGACAATTAACAAGGTCATTCCAAAATCCTTATCATGTCATGTCATATCATGTAGATATCCAAAATCATGTTCCAGTAACATTTCCCGTAAATAGATTAGTTTTGTAACGAAATTCCCTATTCACAGCCTGCACGAACAAGCCTGTTCGGTTATTTGGAGCATTACAACAGGATTTCGTGAAAATATCAAATAATGCGAACAAACTACCGAACCACCGACCTCCCACTGAGGTCGTGTGGCACTCATTGACCACCCTGACTGTTGCGGTTAACCACAAACTAATTGGTATAGCGGGTGGTCCGCGTTCACCTCCCGAACACGTGGCAATCGCCATTTTGGTTTTGTCGAACGCACTGTGGCAAATGGTGAGGATTCCCTGGAACTGATTTCAGCGACCTATTTTGTCGAACGCCGCTGCTACCTTCACCCATCCTCGTTCATACGGTGGAACCATACGAATGAAGGGATAATACTTCATTCGTGCGTTAAACTATGCGAAAGTGATCGACCTCAGATAGCTATAATAGAGGACTGGCAATCGGTTACAAACACACGAACGGCCAGGGAAAGTCGAACTTCAGTCGACGATTCTAGGACCTGTGTTCGTGGGATCTGAGCGCTATTCGCCTAGAATATGCACTCAGATCCAAGCTATCTGGGGATGTGTGGAACTTAAAGTTTATGTTATATAAAAAGAAAGTTATGTATTTTTATTCTGTTTTTGCTAAATACAAAAAGGCATGTTTCTTTCCTTCTGGAGATAATTACGGCTCTCTCTGCTACCTTAATCTAATTATCTCCAGGATGGGAAAGAGGGAGTGATTTGTGTAAAGGGGAGTGTTTATCCTATAGCCACTGTGATTGGCTACTGTGTTACTTCTGTCCCAGTCTTCCATCTGGTCCCCTAGGGGAGTGTCCACCAGGTGGAAGACCTGCATAAATACCGGGCGGGTAGCCCACAGTAAATCAGATCGTTTTACCCCTTCATGAAGTCTCGACTCATGTTTGGGGAATTGGAAGCTATAATCACTCTGTTTCAGCGGGATTTCGGGAGAAGCTGCAAGGATCATCGCTGCACGTATGCAAGGATCCTTTACACTGGTGGCAAGCGGCGGGATTTCCTCCCGAACGGACGTAACGAATTGAAACAAGCAGTGAATGGCGCATAGATACGAACGGTTGAAACGAACTACACTGAAGGAACTGCTGGAAGCTCGAGGCATAGTGGCAAGCAACAAACCGAAAGCCACGTTAATAGCCGAACTACTGGAGAGCGATCAAACCGGCGAACCACAAATGGCGAATACAGAGGAATCAGAGTTCCAGAGGGATGTGAGATGGAGACTCAGCCTGGTAGGACCTAACCCGACACCAGAGATCGTGGTACAGATCTTGGCACAAGCTACAGAGTCCCAGAACGCCAGGGAAGCACGAGAAGCCAGAGACAGATCACCTCCAGTGGATATAATGTCGCTATCTGGATCTACAATGGGGCGGCAGCGGAAAATTAACTACGCTGCATTTAAAAGCTTCGTGGAAGGTGAGATGGATATTGATAACTACTTGCAAGATTTTGAAAGACAATGTGTATTAGAAAATTTGGAAAGAGCTAACTGGGCTGCAGTAATAGGTAGCAAATTATCAGGAAGAGCAGCCGAAGCGTTGAGAGCTGTGCCAGATGGGGATATACAAAACTATGACAAGATAAAAGAGATTTTGTTAGCCCGGTATGCTGTAACCCCTGAAGCCCATAGAAGGAAGTTCAGGGCTCTCAGAAGACAAGGAAAAGATTCATATACGGAGTGGGCATTTCGTATGCAACGCGCTGCCAGTAATTGGATGCAGGGGAATCAGGCAACTACTCTAGAGGATGCCGTACAATTGTTATTACTGGAACAATTTTTTGATTATACCCCAGCGGAGGTGAGAGACTGGGTCAGAGACAGAAAGCCAAAAACGGTGGAAGAGGCAGCAAGGCTGGCAGATGAATTTCATGAGAGCCGGCGGATGGATGGCAACCGAGGGGTCCAGAGCCAGCGGCCTGCCTCTGCCCCGCCAACTATGCCCCAGAGGGTACCAACTCCAGGGGGCAATACCACAACCCCGGGGTACCAAAAGACCGCTCCAATGTGTTATGGGTGCAAACAAGTGGGGCACATCAAACCTAATTGCCCACAACGCACTACAGACCGCTGGGGGCGGGCACCGATACCACCAACAAAAGCAGCTGCACACTGTGTGCAGGAGGATTACAACCCTCTGACCCAAGAGACACCCAGTAGCAATAGTGAAAATTGGGCCACCTTGCCTGAGGTGAACCCTGTCCAAGCGGCTGGGGATAACAGGGCGCATCATCGCCAGTCGGTAAAGCTCAATGGGCAAGAAGCTCGGGGACTAAGAGACAGTGGAGCTACGATTACCTTGGTTCAGCCACACCGAGTCACCCCGACCCAGCACACCGGACGCACCATTGCTGTAAGGGTGGCCGGAGGGGCAATTCACAAGTTACCAACCGCCCGGGTTCACATTGATTGGGGTTCAGGGGCCAATGCCGTGGAAGTGGGCATCATGCCAGATTTGCCCGCGGAAGTATTACTAGGAAACGATCTAGGATGCCTGACGTCCCAATTGGCAGCCTGCAGTATCGAAGGAGCACTACCTGTTACCACCCAGCAGCAATCCCGAGCTATGGAAGCCTCCCCCTCAACACATGACCAGGTAAGCAATAACCCTCTGACGATTTCCCCTGACCACACTTCTTACTGGGGTACACCTCAAGACTTTGAGCAAGCCCAACGGGAAGATCCCACTTTAAAAGGGTATCGGAGGGAGGCAGAACAACCCCAGGGAGACGGAGATCAGGCAAGGTTTAGCTGGGAAAAGGGGTTACTGTACCGAGTGACTGGGGGAACAGGGACAGGAGCGGGCCAGGTAGAAAAAAGACAGTTAATAGTGCCCCGTAAGTATCGAGTAGAACTGTTACGGATTAGCCACGATATTCCCCTAGCAGGTCACTTGGGCATTAAAAAGACGAGAGACAGACTCACCCAGTCCTTTTTTTGGCCAGGGGTCACTAGAGATTTGCAGGAGTATTGCAGGACCTGCGAAGTATGTCAAAAGGTAGGGAAGAGAGGGGATCACCCCAGGGCAAAACTACGTCCCCTACCCATTATTGAGGAACCATTTTTCCGAGTGGCAGTCGATTTAGTCGGGCCACTCAGTAAACCCAGTCCATCCGGTAAGAAATACATTCTTACTGTGGTGGACTACGCTACCCGCTACCCCGAAGCTATAGCCCTGTCAAATATACATGCAGAAACGGTAGCGGAAGCCCTAGTTCAGGTGTTCACTAGGGTGGGATTCTTAGAGAGATAGTGTCAGATCAGGGAACCCAATTCACCGCGGTGGTTACCCAGCAGCTCTGGCAGAGCTGTGGGGTAAAACCCATATTAAGTTCTCCCTATCACCCCCAAACCAACGGCCTCTGCGAACGCTTTAATGGCACCCTTAAGCAAATGCTCATCACGTTCACAGAGACCTGTAGGAATTGGGAAAAGTTCCTCCCTCATTTGCTCTTTGCCTATAGGGAAGTTCCACAGGAGTCCACCGGATTCTCCCCGTTCGAGCTATTATACGGGAGACGGGTCCGGGGACCCCTGGATCTGGTACGGGAACATTGGGAAGGTGATATAGAACAAGCAGGTACCCCTATAGTCTCCTTTGTGTTAGAGTTGAGGGACCGACTACAGGCGCTGACCGAAACAGTTCGGGAGAACCTGCGAGCCGCCCAACAACGACAGAAGCACTGGTATGACAAAGGAGCTAGAGACCGTATATTAGAAGTAGGACAGAAGGTCCTAGTGCTTAAACCCATCAAAACAGATAAGTTGCAAGCATCCTGGCAGGGCCCCTACACGGTAATAGAGCGGATCAGTGATACCACGTACGTTGTGGCAGACTGTTCCGATGAAAGGGTCCGGCGGTCCTTTCATATAAATATGCTTAAGCCATATCTTGAGAGACCAGAGGAGGTCTCCGCGGTATGCGCTCCAGCATATGAAGATAGAGAGAATATCCCCTTACCAGATATGCTTCCTCAGAAACCCACGGGAGTAGACCAGGTACAGTTGGGTCCAGCATTAGGGCCCGAGGAACAAGCTCAGGCGTCCCAACTGCTAAAGGAATTTGGGGGCATGTTTTCAGCAGCCCCAGGGTATACGACCCTGGCAGTCCACAGAGTGGAGACCCCAGGCCAGTTACCCCTGCGGCAGCAGCCTTACCGAATTCCAGAGGCAGTACGGGAAAGCATGTTAACAGAACTCCAGGACATGTTAGAACTGGGGGTCATAGAACCGTCCCAAAGCCCCTGGGCTTCCCCAGTTGTCCTGGTTCCTAAAAAAGACGGTACCACAAGGTTCTGCGTGGACTACCGCAAGTTAAACGATCGGACCGTTACCGATGCCTACCCCATGCCCAGAGTAGACGAACTGCTAGACCGTATGGCTGGGGGGAATTATTTGACCACTATTGATTTGTGCAAGGGATATTGGCAAATCCCTTTGGAGCCTGGGGCCATTCCAAAATCGGCATTTGTCACCCCATTTGGCCTATACCAGTTTAAGGTTATGCCATTTGGGATGAAGAATGCCCCAGCTACTTTTCAAAGGATGGCGGACCGGCTCCTAGAGGGATTTCAGGGCTTCGCTTGTGCGTACCTGGATGATATAGCTATCTTCAGTGGCACTTGGGAAGCCCACCTGGAGCACATCTCAGTAGTGCTCAACCGCATTCAGAATGCAGGGCTAACCTTGAAGCCTGAGAAATGTCACGTGGGCATGGCTGAAGTCCAATATTTAGGCCACCGAGTAGGGTCAGGGAAACAGAGACCAGAGCCCGCTAAGATTGAGGCCATTACCCAGTGGCCCCAACCCAGGACAAAAACCCAGGTCATGGCGTTCCTAGGCACCGCAGGTTATTACCGGAAGTTTGTAGCGGAATACAGTGCCCTTGCCAAACCCTTGACAGACCTCACCAAAAAGTCCCTACCCCGACAGGTAATCTGGTCCCCTGAGTGTGAGGAGGCGTTCCAGAAACTCAAGGCTGCGTTAAGTGCATCTCCTGTGTTGGCGGCACCTGACCATACTAAAAGGTTTCTCGTCCACACAGATGCCTCAATGTTTGGACTGGGAGCAGTATTGAGCCAGGTGGGAGACGATGGCATGGATCACCCGGTAGCGTATCTGAGCCGAAAACTGCTACCCCGAGAAGTCAGCTATGCCACTGTGGAGAAAGAGTGTCTGGCATTAGTTTGGGCACTTAAGAAGCTACAACCCTACCTGTATGGGCGCTCCTTCACAGTGCTGACGGACCACAACCCCTTAATTTGGCTTAACAGAGTAGCTGGTGACAACCCCAGACTACTCAGATGGAGCTTGGCGCTGCAACCCTACAACTTTACAATGCAGTATCGCCCCGGGAAACAGAATGCCAATGCTGATGGCCTGTCCCGACAAACGGAACTGGAAAAGTAATATTTGTTTTTGTTTGTTCTTCTTGGGCTACCGGACATCCCTTAGCCGACCCGTTGGGTCTACGCAGGTATGCCATTCCATGGGACTAAGGGGGAGCTGTGTAACGAAATTCCCTATTCACAGCCTGCACGAACAAGCCTGTTCGGTTATTTGGAGCATTACAACAGGATTTCGTGAAAATATCAAATAATGTGAACAAACTACCGAACCACCGACCTCCCACTGAGGTCGTGTGGCACTCATTGACCACCCTGACTGTTGCGGTTAACCACAAACTAATTGGTATAGCGGGTGGTCCGCGTTCACCTCCCGAACACGTGGCAATAGCCATTTTGGTTTTGTCGAACGCACTGCGGCAAATGGTGAGGATTCCCTGGAACTGATTTCAGCGACCTATTTTGTCGAACGCCGCTGCTACCTTCACCCATCCTCGTTCATACGGTGGAACCATACGAATGAAGGGATAATACTTCATTCGTGCGTTAAACTATGCGAAAGTGATCGACCTCAGATAGCTATAATAGAGGACTGGCAATCGGTTACAAACACACGAACGGCCAGGGAAAGTCGAACTTCAGTCGACGATTCTAGGACCTGTGTTCGTGGGATCTGAGCGCTATTCGCCTAGAATATGCACTCAGATCCAAGCTATCTGGGGATGTGTGGAACTTAAAGTTTATGTTATATAAAAAGAAAGTTATGTATTTTTATTCTGTTTTTGCTAAATACAAAAAGGCATGTTTCTTTCCTTCTGGAGATAATTACGGCTCTCTCTGCTACCTTAATCTAATTATCTCCAGGATGGGAAAGAGGGAGTGAGTTGTGTAAAGGGGAGTGTTTATCCTATAGCCACTGTGATTGGCTACTGTGTTACTTCTGTCCCAGTCTTCCATCTGGTCCCCTAGGGGAGTGTCCACCAGGTGGAAGACCTGCATAAATACCGGGCGGGTAGCCCACAGTAAATCAGATCGTTTTACCCCTTCATGAAGTCTCGACTCATGTTTGGGGAATTGGAAGCTATAATCACTCTGTTTCAGCGGGATTTCGGGAGAAGCTGCAAGGATCATCGCTGCACGTATGCAAGGATCCTTTACAAGTTTTATTTCCGAGAATTGGAGATACAATTCCAAATTTATTCTTGGGTCAAATTAACCCTTATATGAACAGCTAGGATATTGAGCATAATGGATATTCGCATCTACAATTCCCCTCTTAGATCATATCATGATCTACCTTACGGAATATCCATGGGAGGCCTGCGGCAGAGAAACCAAAGGAGGTATATTCAGACGTGCTAATCACGTCTGCGGGACTTTCATTATTTCTTCACCTCGATTTCCCCCATTTGCTCTGTGCCGTAGGTGTTCCCTTTAAGAGGAGATCGAGCTGTCAATTTTCAGCTTCTGTAATCATCTGTTGTACACATCTTTTAAGTGTACAAGTTAAAAATTTCAAACAGCTGACATCTTAACCAATTTTAAGCAGACTGCACATCATGTTATCTGCAACTTGAGCCTTGGATCAAAACAGGCAAAGTGTATTATTCCCAACAACGGGAATATTATTATTATAATTCACAACGTAAACACATATAATCAAAAATGGGAATAAAATCTATTTCCCCTCTTTGGACCAGTCCACCCAGTGAACTTGGGCCAGGTCAAAAAACCCAGTGGCAAAAACTCATAACTGAGGAAAAAAGCACATCTGGGTAAATTCTAAGTGAGGGCCATGACTGTGTAGACATGTCATCCCCTCACGTTGACAGCATTAGTGACTTATAAAACCTGCACTATGTAAGTAAATAGCTCGGGTATCGGGATTGGGAAACACTTCTTGATTAGTTTGAAAAAGCCCACTTACATATTAAATCATAAGATCATTTCTAATCAGTTTGCAATTCTAGCAATAATCCCAATCATGACCTTGCGTCCTATGCTTCCTAATCAAATCCCTATTTTGATGGTCCAGTCATATCCACACGTAATACATGGGACACTCAACATACATCAATGACACACATAGTACATCCATGCCTGAGTAAGCTAACACTTCCTCTCTCTCCGGCTAACTCTACAAAAATAAAAATAACAAAATAGTTCAATGGTCCAGCATAGTCCAGAAAAATATTATAAGTCTTTCAAGGAGTGTAAAGAATCATAGACACCATAAACTTTGTTCCATAATCTTAGACACCATAACCTAGCTAAGGGTAGCAATATGGCTGACAAGACAATGTCAGCTTCCACATAGTTCTTAATTCTTCTGTTTGCTGGATGTTGACCACAATACTCTGTGCAACACCCCAATTGTTGAAAGGGTAATACAGAAACAGCGGCATTAGACAGCACTGCATCTTCAGGACTTTCCAAGTTAGTTTATGTCCTCATAAGTAAGCATCTCAGTTTCTTCGGCCAGCATGGTTTTTGACCAAACAGATTTAATTGCAAAAAAGGTAGGTAGGCAGGTAGGTCAGCCAGAGAGATTGGTGTGTAGTCCCAAATATCAGGCAGCACAAATACTCCAGTACGGTCTCTATAATCATACAAACACAAGGATCAGTACGACATCAATAAATTAATTATCTAGGCTAAACTTCTGACACCTTCTGAAACTTTCTATGAAATTTATTCTTGGGTCAAATTAACCCTTATATGAACAGCTAGGATATTGAGCATAATGGATATTCGCATCTACAAGTAGCACGGTCGTTAGATCTAATGGAGGGGTTCTCTCCCTTTACCCAGTCGTTAGGAAGCATCGTCTCCTTTGCATACCGGTGAGGTACTATTCCCCTGTACAAGAGCTGAAGCATCAACGGTAAACCCGGTAGGTGGTAGGTACCTCCATATAGAATTGAATGCAGGAGGGACGCCCCTCTATGCAGTCATTGTTGTCCTGTATGGGTACAAGCCGGTGTGATGAACAATGGGACGGCACCGTAGTGCGTTGAGTGTATAAATGAGAACCGCACTCTCTAATAGTGTAACCGAACTCCTTGTCAGCATCAGGCTGATAGCATGAGGCTGCTCTACCCGTTAATAACAAGAATTAGTGTCTACATCTGTGTCTGGCTCCATCATTGAGAGTTGGTCACACTCAAAACATGTCCTCGGTATCCATCTCAGTATCGGGCAAAGGTTGAGGGAGGGCCACGCCCTCTAGTAACGAATCATATCTTAGAATGGGTGCTATGATGACTGAAATCCGATGCAGGGCCAAGGAAAGTATATAGTGAAAAAATGGTGACATACGTTACTGCTTGTATAAACACAAAAGGAAAAGCAAGAACAGAAAAACCAAAACACTCAATAAGAAAATTGAAAACCAAGCTGTAAACTTATGACAGCCAAGTATGAGAATTTTTGCATTGTTTTCATTTACCAATAATTTAATACTAATGCATAAACTAAGTATCACTTACTGTAGGAACAATAAAAAAGTAGAATTGCCTATAAAAAATAATGTAGCTACAGATAGTCTGGCAGAAGAGCCTGACCTCCATCGGGGCAAGAACCATGCAAACAGACCTGCATAGAGGCATGTACAGCAGGGGGAGGGGCCACGATCAAAGCGCCCCCTCCTCCACCCGGTCGGACACACGCGGCCCGGAGCCGGAGGCGGCCGCGGCAAGCGGCCACATGTTAAAGAAAATCTCGATCACGAGTACCCCAGGGACCAGCAGGAAAAGCATGGGACAGCTGGAGGTGACTCCTGCAGTTCCGGAGCCCGGGGAGTCGGAGGAGGCATGAGACTGGCAGCCTCCAGCAAACCCCCGAGCGGCACATATACAGCCGGCCATAGAAAGGGCAGAGGTAACATAAAACACAGAAATATAGCATCAGGGAGATAGGCAGAGGAGGAAGAAAACAAGGATATAGTAGGGGCAGAGAAGGCCCACCAAAACCGCCCCGAATCCAAATGCACTAACATATAAACAAACTATGAGGCATTGTGACGGAACGCTGGCACTCCGACTGAGTACCTCCGCCAATCGATGCTCCTAGTGCTCGCTGAGGACTCCAAGCACTCCAACCGACACCATCAGCACTGCAGACCCCACTTCCAGCGATGCAACTGCGCCGGGGTCTCTGCTGTTTCCACCCACCCTGGACCCAAGGCCAGGATCCAGCTTCCAGTGGGTGAACCTCTCTTTCCCCAGAGAGCAGGAACAGGAACAAATCAAGCTATTGCAAGAGCTTCCTCTGGGGAGTAAGTGATTATAGCAATCCCCAGAGTGTAGGTATCCCTTCCCCCAAACATGAGCCAAGGCTTAATGCTGGAACAAGACTGATTTACTGGCACACAGAACTCACAATTTATGCAACACAAAACTCCTCCTCTGGGCCAGGCTAGATAATTGAGTTTCTACAATACACAAAGCTCAATTATCTGCTGGCCAGAAACATTACAATTTCATAAAACACACAGGGACCCCAAAACATGCAATAACCCCATAAAAAGTATATCCTTGGAACCGGGGGATCTGGGTGAACCACATATCCAAAATTCACCCAGATCCGTTCAGTACTTTGGAAAATACAGTTTAATGCAGATTCTGCAGAACATATACAGGCTAAATGAAAAACAATCACTGTATAATGTGTCCCCTGCTGTATAGTCCAAAACCACTGCACGATGTCTCTGTGCACCAAATACTGGCGAGATGGCACCGTGTTGAAAAGTCCAAACAGTGTCTGTGAGTTAAAATGGCCGCCATCCATTGTTCTCACCATGTGCTTCTGATACAGGAAATGGTGGCCACCCCGTAACTCCACAGTATGTCCCCAGATGGTTCTTAAAGGGCCAGCAGCAGCACAACACAAATCCATTATGCCCAAATCATGTCTTTAAGGGGCAATACATCCCAGGGGCCATAGTCGCAGGGCAAGAGGCGGGCAAGCAGTCCTCTCCAGGCACAAGTGGCAAAGGGCACTTCGTCACACATCTTCCCTTTGGGGGGAAGACTAAACAGGTACCTGACCTTCTGCCGGTCAGTACCTAGATTAGTTGGGCAGCCCACCCACAAAGAAAAATACACAGAGTAACCCCCCCACAATAAATGGTACTGGCCTGTAGGTTCACGTTTGTAGTGGGACAGCGCAGCACTCTCGGTCTCCCTGGTGCAGCTAGGCAAACTGCTGGTGTTGCTTGGGGGCAGAGGCCAGCGGCGCTCTGCCCTGCTGCCAGCTCTTCCACTGGGGTAACCCGTGGTAAGTCAGGCTCTGATACAGGGGAAAAGGGGGGGGCAGAGGCTAACAGAGCTCTGCCCAGATGCCAGCTCTTCTGCTGGGGTAACCCGTGGTAAGTCAGGCTCTGATACAGGGGAAAAGGGGGGGCAGAGGCTAACAGAGCTCTGCCCAGATGCCAGCTCTTCTGCTGGGAGGGGGTCAGTGGGTATCGCAGGCTCATCCACTGCCCCCAGGACCCGGTTGGGATGTAGCTGAGGAGGGGAAGTTTTGCTTACCTCCTCCTCCTGGCATCCCTGCGGGGTTGGTTGGGGATCTGGTCCGCCTGTCCAGCCTCCCTGTAGGACTGGCACAGAGACCGCGGTCCCATCTGCGCCAGTGTGGTTAGGTTTGTCTTCCCCCTCTCCCGATATCTCTGGCTGCTGTTGGAGGGGGAGGCTGGTTGCCCCCACTCTCCAGGACGCTGGTTGCTGTAAGGTGGAGGGATCGACCATCACCTCCTCCTGGAACTCAGGCCGCCGCTGGGGAGAGAGACCAGTTGTCTCCTCTCCCTGTATATTATACTGCCGCTGGGGACCTGGGCTGACTGCCCAGCATCCCTGTAGGGCTGGCAGAGAGACTTTGGTCCCATCTCCGTTTGCCATCTCTGTGTGTCCCCAGGACAAGTCTATGAGGTCGCCCACCTCCGGCTGCTGTTGGAGAGGGAGGCCGGTTGCCTCCCCTCCCCAGGACGCTGGTTGCTGTAAGGTGGAGGGATCGACCATCACCTCCTCCTGGAACTCAGGCCGCCGCTGGGGAGAGAGACCAGTTGTCTCCTCTCCCTGTATATTATACTGCCGCTGGGGACCTGGGCTGACTGCCCAGCATCCCTGTAGGGCTGGCAGAGAGACTTCGGTCCCATCTCCGCTTGCCATCTCTGTGTGTCCCCAGGACACGTCTATGAGGTCCACTACCTCAGGTACCTCTGGTTGGTGGAGGAGAGGGAGGCCGGTTGCCTCGCCTCCCCAGGACGCTGGTTGCTGTATGGGGGAGGGATCTGCCATTACCTCCTCCTGGAACTCAGGCTGCTGCTGGGAAGGGAGACCGGTTGTCTCCTCTCCCTGTGAGATACACTGCCGCTGGGGATCTGGGCCGGGTACCCAGCACCACTGTGGGGCAGGTGGAGAGACCTCGGTTCCATCTACACCTGCCATCTGTGGGTCTTCCCAGGACCGTTCCATAAGGTTGCTCACCTCTGGGGCTGGTTGGACAGAAGAGGGTAGGGTGTCCAGGTAATCCTCTGGGCTGAGGGACGGTGATTGGGCTAAGTTGAACAGGCGTCAGTAGCTCTGCTCCAGCCCCCACTCCATTGCGACCAGATGACTCAGGTCTGGCCCCAGGTCGTCCGCTCGGGGAAGATCCAGAAGGGTTTCCCTGATGTTGTGGATGTCCCAGAACCGAAACTCTGTGGGGCATCCAAAGTCATCGCCCTCCTCATAGGCCTCCCACAGTAAGCCCGGGCCATTATAATCCTCTCCCTCGGGCAGATAGTGGTTAGTCATCAAGGGGTTGCGCTGGGTGGCGTACCACTTTAATGCCCGGTAAGCTGCATCTAGCCACAACTCCTTCCAAATTAAATCCCAGAGTTCCAACAACCATTCATCCAAGGGTTGCTCCCCTAGGAAAGGGGAGCGCAGGGCCTTGAGTACCTGGAACCGCTGCTCGTCACTGGGAAGGCTCTCTCCCCGCCGCCGTTGTACCTTTTCCAGGGCATCGTGCCACATCTCCGTACGAGTGACATCTCTCCAGTCCAGTATGCACTCCTCTGATACAGGCCCGTCCTGTTGGACCAAGTGCTGCTGCAACCTCCAGCGAAACTCCTCTTCCATGTTGCTGTGGATAGGGACGCTGCCCGTAGCTAGCTCTATCCCTTGAGTTCCTCTGAAGCCAGGGTCGCTGCACAAGTGCTAGCGTTGCCCTCAATTATAAATCCGTAACTCCACACGTTACCGGTGTCTCCGAGCTGCTGGTCCTCGCACTAGGACGCCATCCCACCGCTGCCACCAAATGTGACGGAACGCTGGCACTCCGACTGAGTACCTCCGCCAATCGATGCTCCTAGTGCTCGCTGAGGACTCCAAGCACTCCAACCGACACCATCAGCACTGCAGACCCCACTTCCAGCGATGCAACTGCGCAGGGGTCTCTGCTGTTTCTACCCACCCTGGACCCAAGGCCAGGATCCAGCTTCCAGTGGGTGAACCTCTCTTTCCCCAGAGAGCAGGAACAGGAACAAATCAAGCTATTGCATATCCTTGGAACCGGGGGATCTGGGTGAACCACATATCCAAAATTCACCCAGATCCGTTCAGTACTTTGGAAAATACAGTTTAATGCAGATTCTGCAGAACATATACAGGCTAAATAAAAAAACAATCACTTTATAATGTGTCCCCTGCTGTATAGTCCAAAACCACTGCACGATGTCTCTGTGCACCAAATACTGGCGAGATGGCACCGTGTTGAAAAGTCCAAACAGTGTCTGGGAGCTAAAATGGCCGCCATCCATTGTTCTCACCATGTGCTTCTGATACAGGAAATGGTGGCCACCCAGTAACTCCACAGTATGTCCCCAGATGGTTCTTAAAGGGCCAGCAGCAGCACAACACAAATCCATTATGCCCAAATCATGTCTTTAAAGGGCAATACATCCCAGGGGCCATAGTCACAGGGCAAGAGGCGGGCAAGCAGTCCTCTCCAGGCACAAGTGGCGAAGGGCGCTTCGTCACATAATCACTAAGCTCTTGTAAGAGCTTGTTCCTGCTATGCTGACTCTGGACAAGGAGAGGTCTACACACTGGAAGCAGGATTGTGGTCTAGGGTCCATGGTGGGTGGAGAACGGCGAGACCCCAACCAAGCTGCAGCGGTTCATGTGGTTTACGGTGGTTATGGTGTTCCAGTGCAGTGCTTATGGTACTCGTTACTACTAGGAAGCAGCTATTGATGGAGGTAGCCAGTCGGGGTGCCAGGCAGTTTGTCAAATTGGTGGCAGTGGTGGTATGGCTTCCTAGAAACACTGAAGCATCCTGGAGACACCGGTATCGTATGAATTCTAATTAAGGACAACGTACCGTGCCCCTGGCTACAGCAGTATGGAATCGGCTAGTTTACGGACGGCGTTCCATGACGAGGAGGAGGTGGGAACGCGGGAGAATGGAGCGAGCTAGCACCCATGCAGCGTCCCCATGTGAGGAGTAGTTTCTCTGGAGGTTGAAGCAACACTTGGCCCAACAGGATGGGCCTGTATCAGAGGAGGGCATACTGGACTGGAGAGATGCCACTCGAAAGGAGTTGTGGTACGAGGCCCTGGAGGACGTACAGCGCCGGCGCGGCGAGAGTCTCCCCAGTGACGAGCAGTGGCTAAAGAAGCGTGTGGCGATGCAAATGTGTCTCTTGGGAGAGCAGCCCCTGGAGGAGTGGGTGAAGGAGCTCGAGCACCGGGTATGGCGGGAGCTTTGGCTAGACGATGCCTACCAGGCCCTATGGTGGTATACGGTTCAGCAGACCCCCTGGACGGCCAAGCACAACTGGCCCGAAGATGACGATTTCGATGGCCCTGGTCTACCTTGGGATGCCCTGGAGGAAGACATTGATTTCGGCAGCATGGAGGAGTTTAGATTTTGGGACATCTATGACTACAGGGAGGGCATGCATGTTTGGGCTAATGCAAGCGAGGTAAGACGAGACATGACCCACCTGGTAACAATGGAGTGGGAGCTGGAGCAGAACTACCAACACCTGCTCAGCTCAATTCGGCCCCAATCTACCCGACAGCCAGAACCAGATCTACCACCCTACAGCTGGGAAGACCTGGCTGAGGTACCCCCTGCTTCCCTACCAGTTACCGAAGGGGAGATCCTCATAGACTGGTCCTGGGAAGATCTCCATACGGCAGGTAGAGATGGGACCGAGGTCTCTCCACTGGCCCTACAGGTTATGGTGTTTTAGTGCAGTGCTTATGGTACTCGTTAGTACTAGGAAGCAGTGATTGACGGAGGTACCCAGTCGGGGTGCCAGGCTGTCTGTCACACCCCTGTGACTCAATAATACCCCCTGTGACCCAATAATACCCCCTGTGGCCCTATAATGCCCCCTGTGACCCAATAATGCCTTCTGTGACCAAGTAATGCTTCAGCCACTTAATAATGCCCCCTGTGACCCAGTAATGCCCCCTGTGACCCAGTAATGTCCCCTGTGACCAATTAATGCCTCAATCACTTAATAATGCCCCCTGTGGCCCAATAATGCCCCGTGTGACCCAGTAATGCCTCAGCCACTTAATAAGGACCCTGTGACTCAATAATACCCCCTGTGACCCAAAAATACCCCCTGTGTCCCAGTAATGCCTCAACCACTTAATAAAGCCCCCTGTAAATCAGTAATGCCCCCTGTAACTCAATAATACCCCCTGTGACCCAGTAATGCCTCAGCCACTTAATAATGCCCCCTGTGACTCAATAATGTCCCCTGTGACCAAGTAATGCCTCAGTCACTTAATAAGGACCCTGTGACTCAATAATACCCCCTGTGACCCAATAATACCCCCTGTGTCCCAGTAATGCCTCAACCACTTAATAATTCCCCCTGTAAATCAGTAATGCCCCCTGTAACTCAATAATACCCCCTGTGACCCAGTAATGCCTCAGCCACTTAATAATGCCCCCTGTGACTCAATAATGTCCCCTGTGACCAAGTAATGCCTCAGTCACTTAATAAGGACCCTGTGACTCAATAATACCCCCTGTGACCCAATAATACCCCCTGTGTCCCAGTAATGCCTCAACCATTTAATAATGCCCCCTGTAAATCAGTAATGCCCCCTGTAACTCAATAATACCCCCTGTGACCCAGTAATGCCCCAGCCATTCAATAATGCCCCCATCTCGATCTTTCAGTGCAGTACAGACTGCCATTTTCAGGTCCCTTCGAGAACACAAGGGCTATTCATACACAATCCAGCTATTTCCCCAAATGGACAATGGGGCATGGAATCTACATGCCACCACTACACAGCAGTAAAAGCAACACAGGGTAAAACCACAATTACACACGTCTGTCGCTCATCCACCAATCCCATCACCTGTGACTTGGCATCACTCCCCGGGGACGATAATTAACGCTGTGCTTTACTGCAACAGACAGATTCCCTGTGGGTAAATGACAATGTGATATAATTTTAATTCCCCTTCCCATTGGGACCCACGAGAAGAGACCAAATCCCTGATTATCCCTGTGACATGCGGACCCAACAAATTAGAGACCTGTGCCACCCTGCCCAGATCTGTCTACTTTACACAATACTGACACAGTTATACTGCGCTACACAATATGTTGGTGCACCATAAAAAATAATAAAGATCAGTCTTGGAACTGGAGCATTCTCAATACATGTATTGCTTTATTGTTCTAATAAACACTATAAATGCAGACTTGTGCCACGGTGACCAGATGTTATCAATGGATATATTATAAAATAGTAGAAATAAATGTTATAAATCAATATGTAATGTTATAAATCAATATAGATAAATATTATGATATGTTATAATTCAATATGTTTTGTTATGCTATAAATCAATATAGATTATTATTATTATGTTTTTTATATAGCGCCATCAAATTCCGCAGCGCTTTACATTGTTATATGTTATAAATCATTATGTTATGTTATAATTCAATATAGATAAATATTATAAGGTATAAATCAATATGTTGCTATAAGTCAATATAGATAAATGCTATGGTATGTTATAAATGAATTGAAATGAATAGTTATACATTAATGTTATGTTATAAATCACTATAAATGAATGTCATGATATGTTCTAAGTAGAATTAATGACTAGAAATGAATTGGCCCTGCTCATGGGGCACAGCTGGCATTGCCTGGCATTCAGTAAATATTTAAATGCCAGTGAAGAGAAAGACAGATGTGACAGGGTAAAGCAGATACCCTGGCCAGGGCAGCAGCCGTTGAGGGGTTAACACAGTTAGGGATAGTATAACAAGTCTCACACAGCAGTGCAGGCAGTCAGTCTGTGAATTGGCAGCCAGTCCCTGAGGCAGGAGGAGTGACTCTGAATGAGCTCTCTCTGCAGCCTCTGGAGGATACTCAGACCTGGATCTGCTGCCTAGTGGCAGGATGCTGGCTCTCCCTGGGTGCCCTCTGTGCCCACTTCACAATGGATTACTGCCCCACTACAGGATTTCTCTCTCCCCACTCTGGATTTATTCTCATTACCTGGGATACTTTAACAATGGACTAACCAATGGAAGGATCTCAGCCAGACCTGGGCAGGTAAGTGGTGACTCCCTGACCTACCTGATTGTGTGATGGATGGGTTTAGTGTCAGCATCAATAAGGGATACATTGTTTCTTATTTACAAAGAAACAATATGATACTTAGTATATCCTAGACCTCTCATTAGTGTCTGTATACAAAGACTGTGTGTCTATATAATACATTAATGTCTGTATACGATGACTGTGTGTCTATATAATACATTAATGTCTGTATACGATGACTGTCTATATAATACATTAATGTCTGTATACGATGACTGTGTGTCTATATAATACATTAATGTCTGTATACAATGACTGTGTGTCTATATAATACATTAATGTCAGTATACAATGACTGTGTGTCTATATAATACATTAATGTCTGTATAGTATACAATGACTGTGTCTATATAATACATTAATGTCTGTATACAATGACTGTGTGTCTATATAATACATTAATGTCTGTATACAATGACTGTGTCTATATAATACATTAATGTCTGTATACAATGACTGTGTCTATATGACACATTAATGTCTGTATACAATGACTGTGTCTATATAATACATTAATGTCTGTATACAATGACTGTGTCTATATAATACATTAATGTCTGTATACAATGACTGTGTGTCTATATAATACATTAATGTCTGTATACTATGACTGTGTCTATATAATACATTAATGTCTGTATACTATGACTGTGTCTATATAATACATTAATGTCTGTATACTATGACTGTGTCTATGTAATACATTAATGTCAGTATACAATGACTGTGTCTATATAATACATTAATGTCTGTATACAATGACTGTGTCTATATAATACATTAATGTCTGTATACAATGACTGTGTGTCTATACAATACATTAATGTCTGTATACAATGACTGTGTCTATATAATACATTAATGTCTGTATACAATGACTGTGTCTATATAATACATTAATGTCTGTATACAATGACTGTGTGTCTATATAATACATTAATGTATGTATACTATGACTGTGTCTATATGATACATTAATGTCTATATAATACATTAATGTCTGTATACAATGACTGTGTGTCTATATAATACATTAATGTCTGTATACTATGACTGTGTCTATATAATACATTAATGTCTGTATATATCAATGAATGAATGTATGTATGTAGATATATTGAGAGGGGGTGGGGTTATCACATTTAGGGGAACATTACTCAGGTGTGGGTGACACCTGCTCAGTGGTGTTGGCACTCCTCTGTGTCAGAAAGTGGGGTTTACCCTGTGGCAGAGAGTGTACGGAGGAGGCATTGGCACAGAAACCACATATCACCTGTACAAGTGCAAAATATACCTTATTAACCACTTCTGTTCTGGAGGGATGGAATCACTGACAGCTGTCTGTTTGTTTTATAAATGTTTTACTGATTTAAGTAATCCTGGGTACATTCCACTGGTACTACAGGGACTGGGATTTAAGGTTGTTATTATTAATAATAATTATTATTATTATTATTATTATTATTATTATTATTATTATATAAACTGGGACTCTAGTTATAAGAATTTAGCCAATGCTATAAGGACTAACTAATATTATAGTTACAGTAAAATAAGTGTATATATGGTGAAAAAAACAATATAAGACAAAAGTGCTACAATCACCAGCAATGTGGGTCACTCCACCTCACATAAATAAATGGTTAAAACAGTAAAAAATGGTGAGAGCACAGAGAAACAATAATTACCCTTATATTCAATATAAAACCTGTAAAAACACAATGGGAAAAACAGGCATAGGGTAATAACGTACAAATAACAGCAGCAGTAAAAGACAGCAGCAGTAAAAATTAAAATTCAGCAATTCCACCTCTGCACACTATTAGTGTGCAGAGGTGGAATTGCTGAATTTTAATTTTTACTGCTGCTGTCTTTTTTTGCTGCTATACCGAATAAAGGTTTTCATTAAAGATCCTGCATCCTGGATTTTGTAAAGCAAGAAGGAGCAAGCAATTAAGCAGTTGGATTACAACAACCACCTCACTAATCCATTCAATGTTCCTAGTCTGAGCCAGCTTCCATATTAAGTGGCTCATGAATATGTGAGTTTATTCAAGTATTTACTCATTCATATATTATTTGTACGTTATTACCCTATGCCTGTTTTTCCCATTGTGTTTTTACAGGTTTTATATTGAATATAAGGGTAATTAATATTATAGTTATATAGCTTTAACCAATGCTATAGTTTTATAAATGTATTAATCAATGCTATAGGGGCTAACTGATACTATAGATACATATATAGATATAATCGATGCTGTAGAGGCTAACTGATACTATAGACACATATATAGATATAATCGATGCTATAGGGGCTAACCGATACTATAGATACATATATAGATATAATGGATTCTATAGGGGCTAACCGATACTATAGATACATATATAGATATAATTGATGCTATAGAGGCTAACCGATACTATAGACACAAATATAGGTATAATCAATGCTATAGGGGCTAACTGATACTATAGATACATATATAGATATAATCGATGCTATGGGGCTAACGATACTATAGATACATATATATATATATAATCAATGCTATAGGGGCTAACCGATACTATAGATACATATATCGATATAACCGATACTATAGATACAAAAATATATATATAGGCGATGCACCAGAGGAAGATTGTTTAACAGTTGAAATATGTTCTGCTGCTATATTGTGTTTTATTCTAATTTGTTTAAAGTATATATTAATAAATGGTATTTTAACTTTATTATTTTGATTCCTGATATTTTATGCTGCTACCATACAGCTCGCTTTGGGACCTCAATTTACTCGAAACAAGGTGTAACTGCTAGTCTCTCTCTGGGACCTATACTTACCTGAAACAAGGTGTAACTGCTAGTCTCTCTCTGGGATCTATACTTACCTGAAACAAGGTGTAACTGCAAGTCTCTCTCTGGGACCTATACTTACCTGAAACAAGGTGTAACTGCAAGTCTCTCTCTGGGACCTATACTTACCTGAAACAAGGTGTAACTGCAAGTCTCTCTCTGGGACCTATGCTTACCTGAAACAAGGTGTAACTGCAAGTCTCTCTCTGGGACCTATACTTACCTGAAACAAGGTGTAACTGCAAGTCTCTCTCTGGGACCTATACTTACCTGAAGCAAGGTGTAACTGCAAGTCTCTCTCTGGGATCTATACTTACCTGAAACAAGGTGTAACTGATAGTCTCTCTCTGGGACCTATACTTACCTGAAGCAAGGTGTAACTGCAAGTCTCTCTCTGGGACCTATACTTACCTGAAGCAAGGTGTAACCGCAAGTCTCTCTCTGGGACCTATACTTACCTGAAGCAAGGTGTAACTGCAAGTCTCTCTCTGGGACCTATACTTACCTGAAGCAAGGTGTAACTGCAAGTCTCTCTCTGGGACCTATACTTACCTGAAGCAAGGTGTAACTGCAAGTTTCTCTCTGGGACCTATACTTACCTGAAACAAGGTGTAACTGCTAGTCTCTCTCTGGGACCTATACTTACCAATGTCTCTGGGACCTATACTTACCTGAAACAAGGTGTAACTGCAAGTCTCTCTCTGGGACCTATATACTTCCTTACCTGAAACAAGGTGCAACTGCAAGTCTCTCTGGGACCTATACTTACCTGAAACAAGGTGTAACTGCAAGTCCTCGCTGGGACCTATACTTACCTGGAAACAAGGTGTAACTGCTGGGTTCCCTCTCTGGGGACCCATATACTCACCTGAAAACAAGGTAACTGCAAGTCTCTCTCCTGGGACCCATACTTACCTGAAACAAGGTGTAACTGCTAGTCTCTCTCTGGGACCTATACTTACCTGAAACAAGGTGTAACTGCTAGTCTCTCTCTGGGACCTATACTTACCTGAAACAAGGTGTAACTGCAAGTCTCTCTCTGCGACCAATACTTACCTGAAACAAGGTGTAACTGCAAGTCTCTCTCTGGGACCTATACTTACCTGAAACAAGGTGTAACTGCAAGTCTCTCGCTGGGACCTATACTTACCTGAAACAAGGTGTAACTGCTAGTCTCTCTCTGGGACCTATACTTACCTGAAACAAGGTGTAACTGCAAGTCTCTCTCTGGGACCTATACTTACCTGAAACAAGGTGTAACTGCTAGTATCTCTCTGGGACCTATACTTACCTGAAACAAGGTGTAACTGCAAGTCCCTCTCTGGGACCTATAATTACCTGAAACAAGGTGTAACTGCTAGTCTCCCTCTGGGACCTATACTTACCTGAAACAAGGTGTAACTGCAAGTCTCTCTCTGGGACCTATACTTACCTGAAACAAGGTGTAACTGATAGTCTCTCTCTGGGACCTATACTTACCTGAAACAAGGTGTAACTGCAAGTCTCTCTCTGGGGTCTCTCTCTGGGACCTATACTTACCTGAAACAAGGTGTAACTGATAGTCTCTCTCTGGGACCTATACTTACCTGAAACAAGGTGTAACTGCAAGTCTCTCTCTGGGATCTATACTTACCTGAAACAAGGTGTAACTGCTATTATCTCTCTGGGACCTATACTTACCTGAAACAAGGTGTAACTGCAAGTCTCTCTCTGGGACCTATACTTACCTGAAACAAGGTGTAACTGCAAGTCTCTCTCTGGGACCTATACTTACCTGACACAAGGTGTAACTGCTAGTCTCTCTCTGGGACCTATACTTACCTGAAGCAAGGTGTAAGTGCAAGTCTCTCTCTGGGACCTATACTTACCTGAAGCAAGGTGTAACTGCAAGTCTCTCTCTGGGACCTATACTTACCTGAAGCAAGGTGTAACTGCAAGTTTCTCTCTGGGACCTATACTTACCTGAAACAAGGTGTAACTGCTAGTCTCTCTCTGGGACCTATACTTACCAATGTCTCTGGGACCTATACTTACCTGAAACAAGGTGTAACTGCAAGTCTCTCTCTGGGACCTATACTTACCTGAAGCAAGGTGTAACTGCAAGTCTCTCTCTGGGACCTATGCTTACCTGAAACAAGGTGTAACTGCTAGTCTCTCTCTGGGACCTATACTTACCTGAAACAAGGTGTAACTGCAAGTCTCTCTCTGGGACCTATACTTACCTGAAGCAAGGTGTAACTGCAAGTCTCTCTCTGGGACCTATACTTACCTGAAACAAGGTGTAACTGCAAGTCTCTCTCTGGGATCTATACTTACCTGAAACAAGGTGTAACTGATAGTCTCTCTCTGGGAGCTATACTTACCTGAAACAAGGTGAAACTGCTAGTCTCTCTCTGGGACCTATACTTACCTGAAACAAGGTGTAACTGCAAGTCTCTCTCTGGGATCTATACTTACCTGAAACAAGGTGTAACTGCAAGTCTCTCTCTGGGACCTATACTTACCTGAAACAAGTGTAACTGCAAGTCTCTCTCTGGGACCTATACTTACCTGAAACAAGGTGTAACTGTGTAACGGCACCCCGGGCATAAAGGGGGTTAAACCGCCATTTAGTAGATCTTCCCTTCCAGAGACATAGGCACAGCTACTGTAGACACCAATACACCGAACCGGAGAAGCATATGAATGCTGTAAACAGCTGAATAGGAAAAACCATATGAATAGGTTTACACTCCATTTAAATAGCCAGAACTAACTGACTCGTCCATGTAGGGGCAGTACATCTGCAAGTGTTTTGATACTTCACCAGATCAAAGTATGTAAGCAAACAGCCATTTGGTCACCTGTGCTCTGGAATATTAAGGTAATATAAATGTTTAAAAGGAGTTTCCATGGCAGTCGTCAAATCTAAGCTCTGAAATCTGACCACACAACACCTCAGCAATTACTACATTTAAATCCCATTTAACTACGTAGTTATAGTCAGGGCTGATCTTAGGCCTTTGGGCGCCCTGTGCGGGAAATCTTCACTGCGGCCCCCCCTTCCCGTCCCCCCCTTCCCACACACCCTGTCACACACACACGCAGACAGCCACACGCACACACAGCCATAGAAACATAGAATGTGACGGCAGATAAGAACCATTCGGCCCATCTAGTCTGCCCAGACATTCACACATAGGCAGTCACACACACACACAGGCAGACAGACATACACAGACAGCCACACACAAACACACACGCAGACAGCCACACACAAACACACAGGCAGACAGCCACACACAAACACACAGGCATACAGCCACACACAGACAGCCACACACAAACACACACACAGACAGCCACACACAAACACACAGGCAGACAGCCACACACAAACACACACACAGACAGCCATACACACACACACACACAGGCAGACATAGAAACATAGAATGTGACGGCAGATAAGAACCATTCGGCCCATCTAGTCTGCCCAGACAGTCACACACACACACACATAGGCACACACACACACAGACAGTCACACACACAGGCAGTAAACACAGGCACACACACAGACAGTCACACTCACAGGCAGACAGTCACACACAGGCAGACAATCATAAACACAGGCAGACAGTCAAACACAGACAGTCACACTCACAGGCAGACAGTCATACACACAGGCAGACAGTCAAAAACAGACAGTCACACACACAGGCAGACAGACAATCACACACACAGGCAGACAGTCACACACACAGACAGTCACACACCCATACACAAAAAAGGGCAGACAGTCACACACATAGGCAGACAATCACACATAGTTACCTCTGTTCCTTGTGGAGGCAGAAAGGCAATGCAGCTCCCGGTATCTGGTCCTTCCTGCTTCCCCTGCAGCAGTTACATGCCCATGCCATACGGTAAGCCCGCCCCTTGCATGGTAAGCCCTGCCTCCCACAATTATTATTATTTTTTTTATCCTGGCTGGCCATGTGTGAGCCACACAGCTCGCACATCCTTAAGGCCTGCCCCGGTTATAGTCCACTTCTGTACACAGCGAGCATCCGCCCCTACTTAATGCCAGATGCGACTAAGGTGTTGGTCTATTCCACTGTCCTTTCTCGCCTTGACTAATGTAATCCGCTTCTCAGTGGTCTTATGTGCTCCCAACTTGCGCCGTTACAGTCCATAATGAATGCGGCAGCGAGGCTCATCTTCCTGTCCGCCCGCGTGCCTCACCCTTGCCTCACCCTTCTGTCAGTCCCTACATTGGCTTCCTATAAAATATAGAGCTCAATTTAAAATTCTGGTTCTGGCTTTCAAATCTCTACATAATGCTGCTCCCACCTATTTATCCTCCCTTATACACAAGTATGTCCCGTCTAGGCCCTTACAATCTGCTGAAGACTTACGTCTATCTTCTGTCCGGACTCCCACCTCTGATGCTCGCCTTCAAGATTTCTCGAGTGCTGCACCGTTCCTGTGGAACTCGCTTCCCTCCTCCGTTAGATGCTCACCCAGTCTCCACTCCTTCAAAAAATCGTTAAAAA
This sequence comes from Pelobates cultripes, assembly GCA_933207985.1. Lineage (NCBI taxonomy): Eukaryota > Metazoa > Chordata > Amphibia > Anura > Pelobatidae > Pelobates > Pelobates cultripes. The sequence continues at coordinate 680,369 of OW240916.1, forward strand.
CCCACTTCTTCATAAACGCGTATCAATTAAACGGTTAATAGCTGCTGACTGATTCCTCTTCTGCAACTGTCACTAGTCTAATACTATTGTTACCTTTTTGTGTCATTTTACCCCACTCACTCTAGCATGTAAGCTCATTGAGCAGGGCCCTCAATCCCTCTGTTCCTGTGTGTCCAACTTGTCTGGTTACAACTACATGTCTGTACGTCCACCCATTGTAAAGCGCTGCAGAATTTGATGGCGCTATATAAATATCATCAAAATATTAATAATAATCAGGGCACGTGACACTGAATTTACCAGTGTCCCCATCTTAGGGTCTAGGCTGCTGTTTCATCTGGATGTGTATGTATTGTGAGAGAAAATGTGGAATGGTTGTTGAGGGAATATATATTAGGCCTGATTTACTAAACAGCAGCCTGAGTTTTCTCAATTAAAGGACCATTATAGTGCCCTGAGGGTGCCCCCACCCTCAGGGTCCCACTCCTGTGGCGCTGAGGGGGGAGGAAGGGGTTAAACTTACCTCTTTCTCCAGCGCCGGGCGGGGAGCTCTCCTCCTCCTCTTCGGCTGAGTGCGCATGCGTGGCAGGAGCTGCGCGCGCATTCAGCCAGTCTCATAGGAAAGCATTTACAATGCTTTCCTATGGACGCTGGCGTCTTCTCACTGTGATTTTCACAGTGAGAATCACGCAAGCGCCTCTAGTCAATGAGACAGCGACTAGAGGATTTGGAGCCTGGATTAACCCATTGATAAACATAGCAGTTTCTCTGAAACTGCTATGTTTATAAAAAAAAGGGTTAACCCTAGCTGGACCTGGCACCCAGACCACTTCATTAAGCTTAAGTGGTCTGGGTGCCTAGAATGGTCCTTTAAATGCCCCAGGGAGAGATGTTAGGTTTGTAAGATACCTTGTTGGGACGGGGTATTTGGAGAGCAGGGTGGGCCAGTGCTCCAATAGCACTAGTTGCTATGTAACAGCCAGACCAGACCTTGTATATACCTTAGGAGTTCTAGAGATGGGAACCTACTGATCCTCACCTGTAGCTGGTCAGTTAGCAGGGAGGCTTTTAAAATAAGGAATCAGCCTGCTGCAGAGTGAGGGAGAAAGAGCCAGAGGAATGGTGTGTGTTGCAGCGATATCTTGTTATTGTAAATTGCTAAGTGGGAAAGCCACCCAATTCCAGTTAGTGATTACTGTGTTTAGTAAGTGCTCAAACAAGAGCAAGGAGTTTTGTTTTTTTATTTTGATTTGGAGCACCAAATAAATCAGAAAAACTGAGCTGGACGTGTCCTGGACTTTGATTCCCCTAGAAGGCTGTGGTTACCGTAAGATCTGTGACAGAATCCTACCGGTAACAGAGGTGGTTTGTTACAGTAAATAAAAACTCATTAAAGACCACTTGAGACTCAGAATATCCGGGTAGCGAAATGATAAATGTTGTTGGGTAAAACATGGGAGGCAATGTGTTGAAATGACACCTAGAGGTGGAGAACTCTATCCTCATATGGGGCGCAAACTATCCTTATACGGCTGTCATGGGGCGCAAACTATCCTTATACGGCTGTCGTGGGGCGCAGACTATCCATATACGGCTGTCATTGGGCGCAAACTATCCATATATGGCTGTCATTGGGCGCAAACTATCCATATATGGCTGTCATGGGGCGCAAACCAACCTTATATGGCTGTCATTGGGCGCAGGCAGTTCTAACACGGGGCGCAGGCCGTGCGACTGTCCTGACACGGGGCACAGGCCGTGCGACTGTCCTGACACGGGGTGCAGGCCGTGCGACTTTCCTGACACGGGGCGCAGGCCGTGCGACTTTCCTGACACGTGGCGCAGTCCGTGCGACTTTCCTGGCACGGGGCGCAGGCTGTCCTGAAACGGGGGGCTGGGGGTGGGGTTTTCGTTAACACAGAACATGCCACAGATACTGCTCAGAGATGGAGTGTAACGAAGTGCCTGAGGTATCATAGAAATTCGATACAGGCAACGTGAAGGTGGCTGAATTAACCACTTAACTCCCAGCAGGTTAATCTAGGCTGCTAAGTATGCCTTCATTTATTTCACTTCTGTACAGACAGACCACGAGGGAGCTCTGGGGATCAGAAAGGGCTCCTTCATAAAATCCCACCAAGGCATCTTTTATTGTTCATAATAGCCCCCTCCCATAATATTATGAATGCAGAAGCCCAGACTCCCCTGTCCAGCAGCTTTGCCTGGAATCTAAAGCTGTAATAATTCAGTCCATTGTGAGGCCAGGACACAGACCCTTCTGTCCTAATGTTCTCTCTGAGCTCACCATTAAAGGACCATCAGAACAAGCCCCCCATTCTGCTCTGAAGAGGGTCTCTATGTCTCCTCAGATAGTATTTGTCCTGTCGAGCTTAGAGTATAAAAAGCAGAGGTCCCAGCGTGGTACAGAGGATAGAGTCTGCCTTTCATTTCTCCCCAGAGGGGAGACAAACACACACTTTGTTCTTCAGAGTCAGCTACTAACACAACACGTTTGTTTGAGAGCTAAAGGGGAAGGAGGGGGGTTAAAATAGCTGGAAAATAAATAATAACCTCCTCTAATGAGAGCAGGAGGGTAAGTGGGATAAGCAAGAACGGGTGACAGAGGACTCGAAAACAGCTGGCAGACGACGAGATAAGATTGCATGAGCATGGACAGCATATGAGATGTGATATCACAACCATAAGAGAAAAACCGCATTGGTGCCACCGTAATCTCCTACACATACAACAAGCACTACCGTAACCTCTTACACATACAGGGCTCTTCCCTGTATGTCCCAGGCTGCTGAATGGGTGTCCGTCATCCCCGATCTCCCTTGTGCTCACAGGTATAGAGTTGTGAGTACTTGGTGGGCAGAGGCCAGCGGCACTCTGCCCCGTAGCTAGCGTTACAGCTGGGTAGGACAGAGGGTCGTCTGGTCCTGGACTGAGGCTTCTGCTGGGGTGGCCTGTGGGTATTCATGGCCCTGGACAAAGGGAAAGGGGAGGGCAGAAGCCAACTGCTCTCTGCCCGGGTGCCAGCTCTTCCACTGGGGGGACTGGTATGTAGTGCTGCCCTGTAACAAGGGGGCAGATAGGTCAGCGGTGCTCTGCCCTGATGCCAGCTCTTTTGCTGGATGGGGTCAATGCCATCTCAGTCACGACCCCCAGGACCCGGTTGGGAATTTGCTGCTGCGGGGAGGGATTTCCACCACCTCCCTCTGGTATCCCTGCTGTGGCTGTTGGGGATCCGAGACAGCTGTCCAGCATCCCTGTAGATTTGGTGCAGAGACCCATCTGCACCATTGGGGTCAGGAGTGCTGTCCTCCTGTAGTTGGTGGAGAGGGACCAGTTGTCTCCTCTTCCAGTATCTCCGGATGCTGTTGGAGGTCGGTTGCCTCCACTCCCCAGGACGCTTTCTGCTGTAGGGTAGAGGGGCCGATCATCTCCTCCCCCTGTAACGCCAGCTGCCACCGGGGAGAGAGACTGGTTGTCTCCTCTCCCTGTATGGTACACTGCCGTGGGGAGTTGGTCCAACTGTAACTCCGGCTGTAGTTGGGGATCTAGGCTGGGTGCCTAGCATTCCTGTAGGACCGGTGGAAAGACCTTGGTACCATCTCCACCTGCCGCCTGGGGGTCTTCCCAGTACCAGTCTATGAGGTCCCCTACTTCTGCAGCTCATAGTGAAGCAGGGGGTACCCCAGCTGGGTCTTCCCAGCTATTGGGTGGCAGGTCTGGGTCTGCCATCCAGCTCTCCTGCTCTCCCTTCAGGGTAGATTGGGGCCGAATTGAGCTGAGCAGGTGTTGGTAGTCCTGCTCTAGCTCTCACTCCATTGTCGCCAGAGATGTCAGGTCTCGTCTCACCTTGTTAGCGTTAGCCCAATCCTGCATTCCCTTCCTGTAGTCATAGATTTCCCAGAATTGGGACTCTCCAGCACTCCTGAACTCTGGTTCTGCAAAGGACTCCCACAATAGGCCAGGGCCTTTGTAATCCTCACCTTCGGGCCTATTCTGCTGTCCAGGGGGCATGCAGAATTGTATACCCCCAAAGCACCTGGTATGTGTCGTCCAACCAAAACTCCTTCCATACCAGGTGTAACGGATCACCTGGCACCCCGACTGGGTACCTCCGTTAAAGGATGCTCCTAGCGCTTCCTGAGGACTGCACTGCAGCAGACACCACAACAATCGAACCGGAGAAGCATATGAATCCTCTCAAGCATATGACTGCTGTAGACAGTTGAATAGGAACTATACAAATAGGTTTACTCTCCTAGCAGTCAAACTGGAACAGCATACAATAAATCCTTCCCCCAATAATGAGACGACACTTCACTTTGAGGGTTAAGCAGGAACTCCCTGTACTGTCACATACAGTCTCTTTTATTCCCAATCCACAAACATAGTACAGCCCACAGGGCGTTACAAAACAACCAATCAATCCGTACAATACACCCAGACACTCCCACACAAAATCCTCCCCTCTGCCTGTGACATGATTACTGAACACAATGGGTAATCTCATTATCACCGGCAGAGGAATACAGTTTTTACACAATATTTATAACTTCTAAAATATACATGTCACAAACATAAAACATACATTTTCATAATCAATCCATTCAGGGGAACAACATATTTAAAAATGGCACGAATCAGACCAGGGGTTCAAAAGTTAAGGGAAAGTCCTTTGTGACTAAATGAAGCATGGCTTTCCGGCCCAAACCAGTTTCAGAGTCTTCTATCCTGGAGATTGAATTGAGAAGTAATTCAATTATCTCCCAGGACAGACACAAGACTCCATTATGCACATGGTGAGCACAAAGCATTAAAATATTATAAAATACACAAAGTCACATTTTATACATAAAACACAGACATGTCACATATCCCCAGAAAGCTGGGATCTGAGCGCACAAAACTACCGAATAGCGCTCAGATCCTATTCACACAGTTCAATTGCCATGGAGCCGAAGTCTTTAACTACATGAATGGGCTCCATGGCATAGCTATCTGGGTTAACACATTCACATAAAGTCTGGTCCATAGTCCAAAGGCAAGAGGCGGGCAAGCAGCCCCCTCCAAGGACACGTGGCAAAGCCGGTTTCGCCACATTTCTCCCCTTTACCATCCAAAGTCAATAACCAGAAATAAACACTCAGGAACACACTCTCAGATAACCACGACAGGCTAATGAGGAAAAGGAAAAATGAGTTTAAATAAGCCTCCTTCAGATTCGATTGGCCGTACCCGACCTTTGACCCCAGAACATGCGTGAGTGTCCTCTGCGTGACGTCACACGCATGCCGACGTCGTCCATACCGTGGGCAGATGTGGGGTTCAACATGAGTAGCACCTCCGTTAATGCCAGAAAGGCATTTGCCATTAAGTAAACTACAAGGTGAGGATGAACATGTGACATAGTGCTCACAGTAACCTCTCACACATGCATCCGGCACTGCCGTAACCTCTTACACAAGCGCTGCCGTAACCTCTTACACATACAACTAGCCTGCCATAATCTCTTACACATACATCAGGCGCTGCCGTAACTTCTTACACATATGTGGCGGACTGCCTGGCCTCCCCTAATCGATGCTCCTAGTGCTCACCGAGTACTCCAAGCACTCCACCAGACACCATCAGCACTGTAGTCCCCAGCTCAATTAACTCCATTATCTCCAGACACAAAAACACACATTTTTATAACATATAAGAAATACCCCCAAAACACATGGAAACCCCAATATAGTCATATCTCCTGATAGCCCCGATCTGGGGGACCAATGATGTGACGAGACCAATCTCGCCACATTGCATTGGAGGAGCCTGGTTAACTGTTTAACTGCCTGTCCATAATCCAAAGGCAGCAGGCAGGCAATTTTACTGTGCAGAAAGGTTTATTCATGCCTTTCTGCACAGCCATTCGGTAGATTTAGTCTACCGCACAAACCGCCTTCTATTAGACTCCCCAGAGCTGTGGGGAGCCGGCAGGCGCTGTTAATTGGCCGCCCAGAAGCTGGCGTGTGCAGTCAATTGACCACCCAGTAGCTGCGGTTAACCACAGCTTAATTGACTGTTACTGGGTGGCTGCGGTTACACTAAGCAGCCGCTAGGTGGCGGTGTTGTGGAACTCCCCGGACGGCCAGCGGTGCTCAGCCCGCAATCCCTGCACTAAAAGCGGACACTTTTACGCGCAGGCACCACGTTTGTAATGGAGTTTTGCCTCTGTTCTGGGAGATAATTGGATTACTTCCCAATTATCTCCAGGATAGAGGGGAGGGAATTAGGATGCATTGTGGGGATGTTTTACTTCTGTGTGTCTGTCATTGGTGCATGTCTGTCCCTTGTCACAGTCTCCTATCTGGTCCCCTAGGGGAGTGTCCACCAGGGGGAGACCTGCATAAATACTGGGCAGTTGGCCTGAATAAACCAGACCACTGCTTGACCCTCAACACGGAGCTCTGTCTCGTCTTTGGGGGGATTTACTTTATGCTGTTAGAGACTGATTGCCAGGAGTGTAAGCCGCTTGGGTGCTTTTCTTGTTCCTCTGCTAGCAGGTATTCCTGAGGTTCCAGTTCGGGAGTTTGGAGTGCTACTTTGTATGCAGTTTGGGAGTTTGGTGTTCTGCAGTAGCTGCCTGTGGCTCTGGAAGGGGAAGGTCTTCTAAATGGTGGTTTAACCCCTTTTATGCCCAGGGTGCCGTTACAATTGGCAACTCTGGTGGGACTCGAACCGACAACCTTTGAATGCCTTCAATACACTAGAAATCCAATGCGCTATCGATTGGTCTCATCACATCTCTCCCCTTTTCCAAACAGACTAACAGGGTATCTAACCTCCTGCCGGCCAGTGCCCTTGTTAGTCCAGCAGCCCACCCACAAAACACAATCAGCAGTACAGCCCACCCACAATAAATGGTTACTACACCTGGGTAGAGGAGAAACTTGTCCATGTCCAGGTGCCTCACCACAGCTGTGCGGGGGACTGGTAGGCTGCCTTGGTGGGTTGCTGAGTGGGCAGAGACCAGCAGTACTCTGCCCTGGTGCCAGCGCTACCGTGGAAGTAGCCTGGTTGGACCCTGCTTGCTGGAGGGGGAGACAGACTGTCTCCCCATTAGATACACAGCTCTGCTGCTGGAGACCGCCTGTCTCCCCTTTAGATACACAGCTCTGCTGCTGGAGGGGGAGACTGACTGTCTCCCCTTTGGATACACAGCTCTGCTGCTGTGGGGGGAGACCGACTGTCTCTCCTTTGGCTAAACAGCCCTGTTGCTGGGGGGCAGGACCGACCGTCCCTACCCCCTGTGCTGTAAGTGCAGAGACCAAGGTCCCATCTGCACGGTTGTGGGGCTTACTGTCTCCCCTGGGTATGTCAAGCTTGCCGTGGTGGAGGGCCACTCCCAATACAGTGTCCTGCTGCTGGGGAAAGGAGACTGGGCTCTCTATTCCCTGTAGGACACTCTGCCGCTGGGGGGACAGGACCAACTGTCCCTGCCCCCTTTAACTCACTCTGCCGCTGGAGAAAGAAGACCGGCTCTCAATTCCCTGCAGATCACACTGCCACTGGGGAGAGGGGGTAGCAAGCTCCTCTCCCAAACATACTTCCAGCCTCTGTCTCCTGTTGCTGGGGAAAGGAGACTGGGCTCTCTATTCCCTGAAGGACACTCTGCCGCTGGGGGACAGGACCAACTGTCTCTGCCCCCTGTAACCATGTCTGCCGTTGGGGAATGGAGACTGGGCTCCCAGTTCCCTGCACTTCACTCTGCCACTGGGGAATGGAGACTGGACTCACAATTCCCTGCACTTCACTCTGCTGCTGGGGAATGGGGACTCTGCTCTCCTCTTCCCGCAACTGTACCTGCCGCTGGAGTTCCTCCCAACGTGCCAGCTGGCCCTCTCTCTTTGTCCTGTGTAGCAGAGTCCCGAACACTGAGTTCCTCACGAACTGCACGGATCTCTCCAGTGGATCGGGTCCAAAGAAGCTCAGCTGGAACCACACCATACGGTCATACTCTCTCAGAGAGTATCTGTACTCCACTGCTGGTTCCATCCTGGTGCTGTCAGGGTCGTTGTACTCAGACATGCATTGCCCTTAATTTGTAAAATCCAAAGAAATGGTGTCACCTGTAGTTGTCCTTCTGGCTGTAGGAACGCTGCCACCAATTGTAACGGCACCCAAGGCATAAAAGGGTTAAACCGCCATTTAGTAGATCTTCCCTTCCAGAGACACAGGCACAGCTACTGTAGACACCAATACACCGAACCGGAGAAGCATATGAATGCTCTCAAACATACGAATGCTGTAAACAGCTGAATAGGAAAAACCATACGAATAGGTTTGCACTCCTAGCAGTCAAACTGGAACAGCATACAATAAATCCCCCCCAAGAACAACACAAGGCTCCGTTTTGAGGGTCAAGCAGGAACAGACAGAGCTGTGGGTTTATTGTTCTTATATACACATTCTTACACATTAGTACCACCCACAGGATTTTGGAAAACAACCAATAAACACGTACAATACACTCAGACACTCCCACACAAAATCCTCCCCTCTGCCTGTGATACAATTACCTTACACAATGGGTAATGTAATTATCACAGGCAGAGAAATACAGTTTTTCCACATTATTCATAATTTTAAAAGTATGCATCACATTCACATAAAACTTACATTTTCAGAATCAGCATACTCCAAATTGGTCCAGTGGTTCAAAAGATAGATCAAAGTCCTTTGTGACCAAATGAAGCATGGCTTTTCTGCCCAAAACCAGTTCCACAGAGTCTTCTATCCTGGAGGTAATTGGGAAGTAATCCAATTATATCCAAGGACAGAGGCAAAACTCCATTGAACACATGGCAGCAAAAGACAATAAAATACATAAAAATATATAACTGTGCAGCCATTGCATAAAACAGGTACATTCAACATATCCCCAGATAGCTCAGATCTGAGCGCACATTATTACTGAATGGTGCTCAGATCACACACATACAGTTCAATTGCCATGGAGCCAAAGTCTTTCCCATAGTCTTTCATTATACGAATGGGCTCCATGGCATAGCTATCTGGGGTATCACCGCTCAAACAGGGCAAGCACCGATTGACCCGGCTTTCGTGTCTTTGCAGGGGAAAATCAAGCGTTTCAACATGGGGCCAAAGTCTAAAGGCAGCAGGCTGGCAGATCGGTTCAGGGGTTCAGGATTTCAATGAAGGTCATATTTTGACTGGCCACACACACGAGGCTCCAAGAGTTCCATGAATTCAGGATGTGCGGTGGGTCTCTTTCGGGAATACCCAAAATAGTCCAAAACACCGAACATAACAGTTTTGTGGGTAGATTCAGTCTATGCCTCTCATTCGAGAGCTTGCTCCCACAGAACACCGCTCTTCTCATAAGAACGCCACTGAACATACTTGGAGATGGAAGTCCCAGCGGTGTTCGCGCTGTCTAGTGTCCGATTATAGTTCCATGCACTCTACGACCAAACACCGCTGTATGTGTTCGCGACTAAAGATGGCCGCTGCCGCAGCCGTGTGTTCGCACGTACGACGGCCACCCAGCTAACATTGTGGATAAGGTATCGATAAGGGTCAAAAGAGTCAACAAGCAGCACACAACTGTTCTGGGTGGTCGGTCCGTTTGACAGTTAATTCGGTATACGAACAACATTAGTCTGATCCGTTCGGCACCAACAAATATCAAGATAAAATCTTAACAATAAATGGGTGGAGCACTTGATAATATTTACATGCAATAATTGCTTACCCCTTATTAAATTAAGTGTAAAGATTCTGATGTACTTGAATACATAAATAGGAGAATAATAACACAGAAAAAAAGTAAATAGGTGAGAAAACTCACAATCTTAAGAGCCTGAGAATTAAAGGACCACTATAGTGCCAGGAAAACATACTCGTTTTCCTGGCACTATAGTGCCCTGAGGGTGCCCCCACAGCTGCCGGGCTTCAGGGTGAGGAAGGGGTTAAACTTACCTCTTTCTCCAGCGCCGGGCAGGGAGCTCTCCTCCTCCTCTTCGGCTGAATGCGCATGCGTGGCGGGAGCCGCCCCCACATTCAGCCAGTCCATAGGAAAGCATTCACAATGCTTTCCTATGGACGCTGGTGTCTTCTCACTGTGAAAATCACAGTGAGAAGCGCAGAAGCCGTCTAGCGGCTGTCAATGAGACAGCCACTAGAGGCTGGATTAACCCATTTATAAACATAACAGTTTTTCTGAAATTTTAAGGTGTGATACTCACCTATCTGGAACCTGGAATTTGGATTAGTAAGCAGATAGTGCAAAAAATTGGTATTTATTTAACATATAATTTTTTTTTGAAAAAAACAGTAAAATAAAAAAACAAGCACTTATTATTCTCTCAAGTCCAGTCTCTGTGTGCAAAAACATATTTCGCTGGTATAGGCTTCCTCAGTTGGCTCTAAATAACTTCTGGGTTCCAGATTTCTTTTTAAATGATCGCCGCCATGCAGAATTGCGGTCACGTGATGGTCGTTATCTAATGGTGTGGTGTGAGGGCAAATTGCCATTCCTTGTTGTAGAATAGGGGTTTCAAAGTTCGGGCGCCGGAAAAAGGAAATATTCGGCGCCCTCCAATGTTACAGATAGTCGGTCGCGTCTACCAGAAGTGATCCGTTCGGCAAGCCCCAAATACCGAACCATACAAGTACAAAAAGCATGAACAGTGTCTATAAGCAAGGTCTATCACAGGGGCCATAGTCCTGGGGCAAAAGGCTGGCAAGCAAGCGCCTCCAAGAACCAGTGCCGAGGTTCCTTTCACCACAACATACATCAGGAATTGCTGATCATATTTGAGAATCCAAATCTGTTTTTTTTTTTATCAGTGTTACTATAATTTATTTTATGAGTTATTAAAAATAAATGATTCCTTGATCTAATTTTACATTCTCTGTCAGAAGAATTAAAGGGACACTTATGCCACCCACTTTCCTTCATGCCATAGGATTCTGTTTTAGGTCAGTTCTGCTTTAAGTGTTTCCACAAGTCTCAGAGGCCTGAACTGATGGAGGCTGGTATGATGGACATGGCTTAGCATTGACCATCCCAGTAGGTCACAGCTCCGGTGATTGAATGGTCCCAGCAGCTCTGTAGCAGTGAGAGATGTTTTCAAACATACTCTGGAGTAAAGTAAATATTTGTGGGAGAGAACAGGAGGTTACTCCAGGGCAAAGTAATGGCAGACAGGAACACCATTTTGCTGTTATGACCTACTGCAAACCAGATGCATAGCCAGACATCAGCTTCTGGCAGTTTCTGATGAATCTTAGCCCATTGTTTATGAGCAATGGCCTCCAGTTAAGTAATATTCTTAGTTTTGCCTGCTGCGACCGCCTTCTTTAAATCTCACCCGAGATCTTCTATGGGTTTCAAGTCAGGTGACTGTGATGGCCACTGTAGATTTTTCTAGGACTTCTTCTGCAACCAAGTCTTGGTGGAATTTGAAGTGTGCTTGTGATCATTGTCTTGTTGGAAGGTCCAATGACGCTAAAGCTTCAGCTTCTATCACAGACGGCATGACATTTTCTCCTAGGATTTCCTGATACTTCAATTAATCAATCTTGCCTTCCACCCGCTGCAGGTTTCCAGTGCCAGAGGATGCAAAGCAGGCCCAGAGCATCACCGAGCCACCACCACGCTTAACTGTAGGCAGAGTGTTCTTTTCAGCTAATGTTTTATTCTTCTTCCTCCAGACATACCGCTGACCCATTGGGCCAAAACGTTCGAATCTTGTTTCATCCCTCCACAGATGTAAATCCCAAAACTTCTGTGGCTAATTTATATGATTTTGAGCATATAGGAGCCAAATTTTCTAGTGCTTCTGAGTCCGTAGTGGTGTATGTCTTGGAGTTCTGGCATGGAAACCTTCTGCGTTTAGTATGCGCCTTACTGTGCTCACTGAAACCTCAGTGCCAGTTGCCACCAAGTTTTGCTGCAGGCCTTTTGCAGTCACTCTTGGGTTTTTCACAGCCTGCCATCTCAGAGATCTGGTTGCAGCCATTGATAGCTTCCTTTTTCTGCCTTGTCCAGGTAGTGTATTCACTGTTCTTTCAACTTTGAACTTGCGAACTATGCTCTCAGCAATGTCTCTAGAAACATTCAGTACCTTCGCTCTTTTTGCATCCTGTTCCTTGTTTGTGAAGGGTGATGATCTCTTCTCTTAACTTTGTAGACCATTCTTTTACTTAGCCATATTTTTTACAAACCCCTAGCCAGTTCAAATTTTTTACAAACCCCTCGCCAGTTCAAGTATTTCAAGTGTTCCAGCTCAAGCACGCCTGGTGCAACGAATGAAGCCCTGCATCAGGTGTGCTTGATATAACACCGGTTTTGCATAGTTGTGCTGTTGTGAGAGATTCTCAAGGGGCTGAATAATTTTGAGACTGGCGAAGTCATTATAAGTTGCATTTTCCGTTGAATTTGGGGAAACCACTTAAATCATTCGTTGTGTTAAGCTATTTCAATTGCTTTTGTTTGATTTGATCATTGCAAACAGCTGATGGTCTGTAAATGTTGACATTAACCTGGTTTTCAATGGAAGTTGAATAATTTTGATTACAACTGTATATATTATAGCTCATTGTACTATATTGAAGCTTATTATATTACAGCCTATTGTACTACGTTGCAGCTTACTGTACTGCTTCAGATTATTGTATTATACTGCAGCTTATTGTATTGTTACAGCTTATCATACTATATTGTGTTATGATTTATAGAGTGCCCCTTTAAACATTTTCCCCAACTCGTAGCTTCCCCTAGTGTTGGGGAAGCCAACTGCATAGTTGCCTCTTACAGCATAGCAACAATTAGGCAGATTTATGAGTGTTAAATTCTGGAGCAGTGTATTGAATCTGTTGAATTCTTAATTTATTATTATTTTTTGTTTGTCGTACCTTATTTTTTATTTTTTTTGTGTCATTTGTTCCCAGATGGAATGAATGAATGTTTCCTCCACTATTTTTCAGACAGGACAGCGACACATTTTAAGCCACTGTTAATGTTGTGTTCTTCAATAGAAATTTCAGCCAGGACCTAGAGGAATTTACTAATCATTTTAATAAATATCATGAAAATAATGCTGGAATTTACGTGAGATTTCAGAACATGTTGATAAATATCACCCAATGTAGTCTTGCAGTGACTGTGATTACGGCAGTATACATGGCACTTTAAAAATGATCGGAATCCCGAGGCCATTGAACTGTAATTAGTTTGGCAGTAGCGCCCTATAGTGGTAAAATCCCATCACTACTCTTATCCCAGCAATTCGATTTGAGCTTTTTCAAAGAGCAGTGACAATTTACATGTGTTTGACAGCTGCTCCCTCTAGTGGTAAAATCCTATTATGTCACCTATTTTGTCTTGCTTATGTACAATTAGTGCATGTACGTTGTTCATCAAGGTCAGGCTAAGTATTCACAGCCACAAGATGTACACATGTACAGATAACAGCCAATACTGACGAGATTAATCCACTGAAACATTTTAAGAAAGAAAGTTGGGAGGTTCTGAATAAATCTCCCAGAATAATCTACTGAAAAGTTGACAAGTCTATCGGGTCCCTATGCTCATGGAGCCCCAGGGCAACTGCCCAGTGTCAAAACAGAACTCAAAGAGTTTGAATGTGTTTAGGCGCTTCACTGCCCAGTGTGCCGATGCGTTAATACAGCTTTGATCGCACATGCGCGGCAAAACTTGCAGGTCTACAACAATCTACATCTCCTAATAGAGATACATTGGCTCAATATTTGATAGAGTCCTAACCTCAACATGTGAGGAAAGCGATTTAGGGGTGATTATTTCTGATGACTTAAAGGTAGGCAGACAATGTAATAGAGCAGCAGGAAATGCTAGCAGAATGCTTGGTTGTATAGGGAGAGGTATTAGCAGTAGAAAGAGGGAAGTGCTCATGCCATTGTACAGAACACTGGTGAGACCTCACTTGGAGTATTGTACACAGTACTGGAGACTGTATCTTCAGAAGGATATTGATACCTTAGAGAGGGTTCAGAGAAGGGCTACTAAACTGGTTCATGGATTGCAGGATAAAACTTACCAGGAAAGATTATAGGATCTTAAAGGCACTGTCATGCCGAACTTATCTTTCTTTAATCTCCTTTTCTTCCTGTCTGATGTAGTTTTCTTTAAAACATAAGACAAAGTAGGGACTACTTTTTCTTATGTATTTTTCCTACACATGACCAGCAGAGGAGCAAAGTGTGTTCCATTTCCAGTGGTCAGAGCAATTTCCCACAATTCTCACCTTTACTCCGTGATCTCGCGATACCTGCTTTCACTATTCCCTAAAGTCCTGTCATTTAGACAGGTCACCGGTGAAACTACCGAATTTCGTTCTAACAGAATGAGAACAGTTTGTTCATTCATGTTAGGATGACATTTGGTACTTTTAGGTCGGGTAGAAATTTCATTTGAATGAATGAAACTTCGATCCATGCTGCGACTGCATCTTGCAGCCGCTTAATAGATAGCTCCCTAATTCCCACAAGTGCCATATTTAGCCCACGGCAAACTAGGCATATGCCTTGAGCGGCACTATCTAGGGGTCGGCAATAAATGCAGCCCCCAAACGCCACCCGACGTCCACCCTGTCATGGGGGGCCTAAGAGCTGGCCGGCTGGCCACCTAGTTGCCCCCCCGGCAGGCGGATGTTCTGTGATCTCTCTCATCTGCTCCCTCGTGCGCCATTTGCTGATGCCAGGAGCCGGAATATGATGTCAAATTCTAGCTCCCGGCATCAGTAGACAGCCCGTGAGGGAGAAGATCAGAGAGATAATAGCTCCCTCGCCGCCTCAGATTAGAACAGCCACCTGCCTCACTGCAGCCCCACTGGACCCCAGGGACCCATCCATGCCAGCTTTCCCAAAAGGTAGGGAAGCTGAGTGGGTGGAAAAATGTTAATTATAATAATATTAATAATTTGTATGTATGTCTGTTAGTGTATATGTATGTATGTCTGTTAGTGTATGAGTGTGTGTACATCTGTTAGTGTATGAGTGTGTGTACGTTTGTTAGTGTATGATGGTATGTACGTCTGTTAGTGTATGTCAGTGTGTATGTATGTCTGTTAGTGTATGTCAGTGTGTATGTATGTCTGTTAGTGTATGTCAGTGTGTATGTATGTCTGTTAGTGTGTGTGACGAAATGCCTTTTGTCCCTAGATTGTTAGGTGACAAGCTGCCCTTTGCCCCCGGCTTTTGGAGGAGCATGATTGCCAGCCTCCTTCCTCATGACTATGGCCCTGGGGTGTATTGCCATTTAAAAAAGACTATTTGGGGCTTATTGGCTTCTAAAGACAGTTTCTTCCCATTGGAATCCATGGGAAGGTGTGTTTCTTCCCCTCCCCCGTTTCCTGTCTATTGTTCACCTAGATTGGGCGCTCAGATCCGAGCTATCTGGGGATAGGTTAAATGTGGGGGTTCTGTGTAATATAATAAGAATTATGTATTTTTATGTACTTTTACGTATTTTTGCTGTTAGTTTAAAATGTAGATATTTTCTGTACCTGGAGATAATTGAGTTTACTGCAGTGCCTTAAGCCAATTATCTCCAGGATGGAGAGGAGGGATTTCATTGTGTATGTGAGAGTGTTATCATGTTAATTAGTGTTCCCATTGGTTTGTGTCCCTTTTGTCACAGTTTACCACCAGGTCCAGGGGGTGTGCCTCTGACCTGAAAACTTGTATATAAGGAGTAATAAACGCTCATTGGAGTCAGATCATCTTGTACCTTCATGAAGTTTCGGCTCATGTTTGGGGGATTGGAGAAACTACACTCTGGGGATTGCTATAATCACTATACTCCCCAGGGTATAATCACTAAGCTCTGCTAAAAGCTTGTTCCTGTTCCTGCTCTCTGGAATTCGGAGAGAGGTCGACCTGCTGGAAGCTGGACCCTGGTCCTGGGTCCAGAGTGGGTGGAGACGGCGAGATCCCAACCAAGCTGCGGCGGTTCGTGGGGTCTGCAGTGGTTATGGTGCCAGGCAGAGTGCTTGGAGTCCTCGGAAAGCACTAGGAGCATCCGTCGGCGGAAGGTACCCGGTCGGGGTGCCAGCGGTTCCGTTACAGTGTGTGTGTATGAGTGTATGTGCGTCTGTTAGTGTATGCAGGTGTATGTTTGTGATTGTCTGTCAAATCAGTGACAGTCTGTTTGTCATTTAGTGTGTATGTGACTATTAGCATGTGTCTGTCAATGAGTGTCTCAGAGGCAGAAGAACACAGGCAACACTCCAGGATTAAGAAGGTACGTTTATTTCTGGATACACCACCTCATAAAGTACAATGTTTCGGCTCAACATAGCCTTAATCACGCATAAGGGATACAACATGATACAGTGCTTAAATAACCCCCAGCCCAATTAAACTAATTAATAAATTGCATCACATGTAATTTAAACATTTCCATAGAGAAAACTTTAAAACATGGCAAGGAGTCTAACAGAAATCCTGAACAGTACTTAGTGATCTTAAAGGTATAGTAACCTATTACATCTTAAAGGTATAGTAACCTATTACATCTTAAAGGTATAGTAACCTTCTATATTTACAGAGCAGAATATTTATCTGAATTACATAATTGAAATTGCACTCCTTTTTTGTAATCTCTTATGTAATTATTATTATTGAGATTCTTTTTTCTTTTAGAGTGCTGTTTGAAGCGTATTTTGTACCCTGTTGTGCCCACCTGGATTATGGCGGTTACACATTAGTAACGTCTTATTTCATTTGCCACATATATATTTCAAAATGTCAAATATTCTATATTGTGATTATGGTTTCCATACTGTCATTCTGTATTAAGTATATATATATATAGACATTGTACCCATTAGTTCATATTCATTTAGGATTGGTTACACCAAGAGCTTATGGAATATCTACTAAATGGTTAACTTTAGGGTGATTTGTTTTTTGGGGAATTTCCAATGGAGTGATCTGTTTGATCCAATTCTTTGCTCTGATGTTTCTTTGATTATGTAATTCAGATTAACGCACTCAGTTTTTTCATTTTATTTGATAAGTTCGACGGGTATTATGGATTTTTATTTGGCCTTTTTTGGGGGCTGAAAAAAGAAGGTTTTAGAAAAAAGAACACATCAAATGGTAAGTATTTTTATTTATTTATTTACAGGTATTTAGTTTTATTGTCTCCCCCTCACTATTTTTAGGGTGAGGGGGTAGGTAGGACTTAGTTAAAAAAAATTTGGGTGGGGGGTAACTAGGGGCTTGGGGACCCCTAGTAACTCCTGGGGGGGGGTATTTTTACTTTTAGCCCCCACCCATCACCTATGGGTGGGGTCATGGGGAGGACTATAGGTCCCCCTCCTTTTTCATTTAGGGCCAACACAGCTGCTCATTGGTGGGGGCCAGGGGGTAGGACAATAGGGAGGAGGCTGCTCATATTGACCCCCATAGAGTGAGGGGGGACATGGGGGGCTTAGGAAGTGGTGGGGAGCACTGCTCCCTGCCGCTTCTATTTTTACATATTACAAGGAGGGAGCTGCGCGCCGGTAGCTCCCTCCTTGTAATAAACTGAACGAACAAACGAACACCGATATTCGGTGTATGTTTGATCGTCTGAAATTTCTATTCATTCCTTTGTCTTTCTGACGAATGAATGGACGAAATTCCCATAGCGAATGCCCAAGTGTTTATCTCACAGCGCTATATAGTGTGGGCAGATAACGTGTCCCACAGTGACTTCATCTACCCACACAAAGATGGTGGCGCCCAGGACCTAGGTCCTGCCACAAAATAAAGATTAAAAAATAGGTAATATGGGGGGTAATATGGGGGTGACTAGGGGAACAATTAGATGTAGTGATGTAGAAACATTTAAACACATAAAGGGAATCAACACAGTAAAGGAGGAGACTAAATTTAAAATAAAGAAAACTACCATAACAAGAGGACATAGTCTTAAATTAGAGGGGAAAGGGTTTAACCCCTTAGTGACCGCGGACGTATGAGATACGTCTGACAAAAAAACAGTCCTTAAGGAGAGCCGATGTACCTCATACGTCCACGGCTAATTGAAGCGCAGGAAGCTATCGTGATCGCTTCCAGCCACCGTATGGGTATTGCACAACCCCCCCCCCCCACTGCCCGGCAGTGTAGAGCAAAGCCTCGGAAACCATCAGGCAGGCGTCCGATGCTCTGACTGTACTGAGTGCCTCGAGGGGTCCAGGCACTCATTTAAAAATTGCTCTGCCTCCCTCCCTCTACCTCCCCATGAACTTACCGACCGCCAGCGATCAGCCTTCTTCTGAGGGGGCTCAGCCCAGACAGTCCCCCCTCTACAATTTAGGACCCTCTAAAAGAGCGCTCACATGGCCGCAATAGGTGTCCATATTTTTTTAAATTTTAAAAATTATATATATATTTATATGTAATTTTATTCTAACTGTATTTTGATATTAATATATATATGTTTATATCAAAATACACTTAGAATGAAATTATATATAAATCTATGTATATCCCCTTAACGACCGTGGAAGTACGTCCGACAAAAAATGGTCGTTAAGGACGCGGCAAATAGGAGCCCTGGACTTACCTGGACCGACGATCACGGTTGGGGGTGACTGCCGGAGACTGCCAGAGACCCCAGCAGTCCCCTGCAGCAGCTCCGGCCACCCCGGCCCTCCAGGGCCATGTGATCACCATGATCACATCACTGCAATAGGAGTCTATGGAGCTGCCAGCAGGGGGACTGTCTGATCTGAGAAAGTGGGGTAGCTAGGAAGAAAAGTGTTCAATGAATAGCCTAGGATGACCGGGAGGGCGATAGATGATGGCAATTCTTAAAGGAATGGGCTTAAAAAGGTGGACAGTGTGAACTTCAAAGGAAGTAAAGGAAAGGGCAGGGGCAGGGAGGATAGGTTGAAACGTACATTGAGGGGAGAGAAGGATGCCTACACCGCCTCCTTTACAGTTGAGT
Organism: Pelobates cultripes; assembly: GCA_933207985.1. Lineage (NCBI taxonomy): Eukaryota > Metazoa > Chordata > Amphibia > Anura > Pelobatidae > Pelobates > Pelobates cultripes. Next base: position 699,372 of record OW240916.1, read on the forward strand.
CTGGGAGTGTGGGAGAATTGTAGTCCACCGAAACATAAAGAAGCGTTATCAGAGGTCTCAGCCAGGTCTCAGTGAGTGCAGTATTGTGAGTGAGTTAGAGATGACAAGGTCGTGTATAGCTGTTGATTTAATATTACTACAGATTGAACGGGCGTTCCAGAGTGCACACTGAATATATATATTTGTAGTCAGGGTCTAAAGTCGTACTTATGACATGATATATGAGCAAGTCTTTTGTGGTGCGCCGAGACCGACGTATCGGGTAGGCCTGTAATAAAAGAGGGCAAAAGATTGAATTAAAATAATTTTATTACATATCTTTACATTGCAAGATTCATAAAGGCTTGTCTCAACTCTAGCTCTGGTTGTGGTATGTATCTAGCATACACTGCGGATTTCCAGCGTCCTAATCTTTTAATGATGTGAGGAGGGACATTTTTTTTTCTTTGGTTTTTAATATATGTATTTGGGCTGATATGTACTATGGCCCCGATTCTGAATGAGTGTCCCGTGAAGGCATTGGGTTTGCGTCCCAGCCTAGTTAAGAGTGTTCTGTTGTACGTTATGAATTTAGCTGTAGTGAGTGGTTTTTCCTGCAGTGTGAATAGGGAATATTAGGGTTTAGTCCAGAGAGTGATAACCTGTAAAGGTCTAGCACAGGGGTAGGCAACCTACGGCACTAGTGCCATGCACGGCACTCAAGATGTCTTTGCATGGCACTCAAGGCTGATAGAGCCAAACAAGCTCTGGCCTATCGGGAGTCCCAGTATCAGATATCTGCTAATACGAAGAGATGGTGAAGGACAATCCTCAATTTATGCATTGCAGCACATTGAGTGAGTGATCTCAGATCACTTCCTCCCAGCACTTGTGAATGGGAATCCATACTGTAGTAGAGCAGCCCGCAGCCGCTGTTGCAGCTCCTGTCCTTAACCTGTACCTGGCCAGCCTGGTCCCCACTGGAACCCAGGGAAGCCACACACTGCTAGATATACACAGAAATGCAGAATAACCCTCCCCTCATACAAATAATATGAACAGCCCACACACAAACCGCACAAACGCAACACCACTAACAATCCACATGCATGCACACAACCCCACATGCAGCCTCTCACGTGCAGTACTCCAAACAGTCCCCACACACTATCAAACACACAATGTGACATATCCATCCACACACACAATTCCACAAGCAACCCCCATACACAGCCCACATTCATATGTATCATACACGATACCATAAACTACTCATGAACATATACAGTCTAATAGCTCATATACTCACAAATGCAACGATACAAAGCAATTACAGTAAAAATAACACAAGCAGAATACGGCATCATACACACCTCAATTTAAAAAAAATAGGACCAGCACGTTACGGGACATCACTATCCTATATTGGCACAGTGCTGCTAAAAGGTTGCCTACCCCTGGTCTAGCATTTTGACCGGACACCATTTATTGTCTGTGGGATAGTAATTTATCTCTGTAGTTGGTCCTGATTGATTGATTTTCGTAGGACTGATAGTAAGAACATAGTGACCTGAGTGTTTATTTAGATTAGATATTTTAAGGTAATTCTGTCAGGATGTGATATTATATATTGTAAATTTGTTAGGTCGTAAGAACCCGTAAAATGCCAAGTAAACTGCGGTCTTAATGGTGAGGTTTATATTTGGTTCGAAGGGTTTTTGCTGTCGTGGGGTTATCTAGACATTGTATACCTCTGAGAATATTCTTCACAGAGTAAGAGGACATGAATTGTTTGGTACTAGGATAGGCACGTAAGATATGGTGTTGTTTTCCAGTCAGGTAACGTTTTATGGTGTTGAGAGAGAGTTTTAAATTGAGGTGGCAAAAAGAGATGAATGCCACTATAGAATCCAGTGGATGTACGTGAGTAATTTGATAGTTGGTTGTAAACTTATTATAAATGTCAAAAACCCTACACCTTTAGAGGTGTTGACTGAGAGGGCAGAGCTAGCTAGAAATTTGCTGTGTGCCATTAAGCGAGGTAATCCAGGATTAGGTCTTGGAACGAGGCAGTTGGGACTGGAGCTTTGTCGGCCAACGGGTAGGCTTCTAAGAATTTCTGAAATTTAGAGCGAGACAGAGCGTCAGCTGCTATATTTGTGTGTCCATCTATGTGAAAGCATGTAATGTGAAAATGTAAAGTGCTGCTAGCCACGTGAGGCGTCTGATGAGTCTCATGATGATGAGGGAAGAGGATCTGCCTTTATTTAGGATGTCACTTGCAGCCTTGTTGTCTGTAAAGCATTTAACTGCCTTACCTTCCCATAGGTGCCCCCAGGCTCTTGTGGCAGCCACTATGGTGTAAATTTCAAACAAGGCTGAAGTAGTTTGGAATGAGGGCAGCTCAATAGTTTCGACTGGCCATGTGTCTCTAAACCAGGAATTGTTGAAAATTGCAGCAAACCCAGTATAGGCTGCTGCATCGGTCCAGATTGTAGGAGAATGTTCTGAGATGGGGGGGGGGGGAATGATCATCGCTTTACTGTTCCAGGGGACAGAAACCTGAGTCACATGGTGAGGTCGGCTATGGCATGTTCATCCAGTGTTATGGTGATGTCGTCATTGGCCAGTCGGGGAAGAAGGCATAGGAGTCGGGAGGTAATCCTCATGGCGAAGTTTAATGTACCAAGTAAAGACTGAAGCTCAGACCTTGTACACTTGTTTTTCCCCAGAAAAGACTCCACTGATTGTCTACTCCTAACTACTTGCAAACGGTCGTTGGTACTAGGTGCGCAGAAGTGATTATATGAGTGCAAGTGCCAGGAGTGGGGTAAAAATTTATGGCATTACCATGTGTCTGTGGATTATCCAGTTTCTCTAGTCTGACACTAACTGTATTGATGGAAGCGAGCAGAGCTATCATCATTTTCTTAACTTCAGTGTAGTTGTCTGCATTGGATGGCCGTACTGTGGTACATGGCTGAGGTGTGCCGGAACTAGTAGTTAGGAGGTGGTACAGTGCTGCGTTATGGGCAGTGGCTGGGAAGGGAATGCCTAGACGTTTCAGTTCACTGGCAAGTTTCAGGATAGTCCATGAATGTAGAGAGCCAGGGCTTGCTGATTCTAGATGCTCTGTATGAGTATGAGGGGTCTGGCTGGGGTGCAGGGTAATGAGAGTTCCTCATCATGTTCTGGTACTTGTGACATTTCTTTAATACAAGGATGTTATGGTGAGTCTTGGACAGAGCATAATTGACCTATTCCAACTGGCTTATAGCTAAACTATAGAGTGAAGAAATTACCTAGCATAATGGAAAGATGAGGCCCTGCTAATGCCAAGTGGCTTTGAGAGGCTCTACCTATGAGTTGGGCCGTTGGGCAGGGACCACTGGTAGACGTGAGTGTTGGCCTCTCCATTATTTTAAAGAGACTATGAGGGGGGGCACAACTGGTGAGACCCTAACTATACACCTGTAGAGGTTGATGTGAGGCGTTATCTACATACTGGGCTGAGAGGGGATTAAGGATGGGTGTAGGCCTCACTGGATTAGTTTAAGTTATGACTAATTAAGGCATAATTTAAACTAATCCAGTTGGATTAGCCCTACCAGCGATAAAAGGAGAGGGTGTTGGGTTGGGGTGTGGGCGTGAATTGCCCTGGGTTCGAGGGAGACTTACCTACTCCGCGTAGAAACTGCTGGATGTGAAAAACGTGTACAGATATTTACAGGAGTACCTGAGGAGAATATGGGATAATATGGACAGACCAGGATGGAGATATATATATATATTCTGGTAAGGGAAAATGTGAGAGTACAACTAAGGACAGACGGCCCTCTGAGGCAATGATAAATGTGCCCCTGTAACAACTGGCCCATGCAACGTATTGCAGTTATGTACCTGAAAAGTGGTAGCGGGTGGATCCTGTGGCAGTGAGGATAGTAAGACAGTTTGCAACGTACACTATAACCTAGTTTGGTATAGATATTATTGTTATTTGGTGACCCAGGAAGCATGAGTATTGCAAAGCACATATAGAAGTGGTAGGTTACTTTAGAATGAATGGACATAATTTACGTAATTGTCGTGAGTAGTGACAAACGAATTCCCAACTTGAAGCATAATGATGTGACATATCATGTGTAGGAAAATTGCAGACTTACGTTTCCTGGTTCTGAGGGGAAGGATGTTCAGTTATCTGAGAGAGTATAGAGACTGTGATTGGCTGATGAAATCAGCACGGACAGAATGGACATCCTTATTATGGGGGAAATAAGTAACTACTTAGTATGTGCTTATGGGTATGGTAGATAGTGACAACAATATTAGTAGAGTAGTGATAAGGGTAACATAACGTGGCTGAGTGACATATCTCTGTACATGTCTATACGTATATAACATAACCAGCAATAGACTGTGTGAGATGCAAATAGGAGACTAACAGGAGAAATGGACTGAATTATAGTATACATTGTAATATTAACCGTAACGGCGTTTCGATCTGTGTGTTCAACTAAACGGTCGGTCACCGAACGAGTAAAACCTAGTGACTGGGGTTTTATCAGGGAAGGAAAAATGCGAACGGACAGTTCGTGCGGAGTGTACCATGCGTATGGTGTCCGGCTAATAGTGTGTATTTGCCAATTCCGGCAGACTCACTGTTCATGGATCTGGAGACAGGAGGAGGAGAAGCGACCCGGAAGTAGCTGTTAGGTAATAGGTCGGCAGTATGCGACCTGCGGCAGCTGTAGAGCAGGTGGAGCGGTAACGGGAAGAGATGATGCCCAGGCTGGGGCGGATTACCAACTTCCGAGATGGATGCTGGTTGCTGGAGGGTGTGACAGTAGATCTTAGCATGGGATCAACTTTCCAGGTGTGTATGAACTGGAAGTACTATGGTTCTCAATGAACCTGGCGGCATCAGTCCTGTGGTATAGGAGGCCTGGGTTTAAATAGCTGGGTCACCCCTCCCACAACTTCAGGCTCAGTCTTCTAATACATACACGCACACGTATTATGACTACCCAAAAGTTTGACAAAGCCTGGTGGTAGAATTAGTGCATGGAAAGTGTTAAAATGCCATAATTTGAAATACCCTAGGGTGTCTACCTTTCAAAAATATATGATTTGATGGGGGTAAATTACACTGGCCAGCTTCAAAAATGTCCCAAATAGGACATGGGTGCATGATGACCAGCTGTGCAAATTCCAAGTTGGAAAACTGGAATGCGCACCCTCCAAATAAGGTCTTTTAGCCCCCAAGAACCCGACACACCTATACATAGGTGGTATCACTGTACTCAGGATTTGTTGCTAAACACATATTGAGATGTTCTTTGGCAGTAACCCTTAAAGTTATCAGTACATGTATTCTTAAATTGCTATGTGTGTCAAACAAAATCAATTATTTATTTAAATTTTTTTTAAATTTGGCATAGATTGGTGGTAAAATGGTTGCATGAAAAGAGTCAAAACACCCCAAGTTTAATACATTAGGTCGTCTTCTTTTAAAAAATATATACATGTGAAGGGTTATTCAGGGATTCCTGACTGATATCTGTGTTACAATGTAAATTGCGTTAATTTTGAAAAAAAAAAATAGCAAAGTGATACTTGCACTTATGGCCCTATAACTTTCCAAAAAAAAGTTAAGAACACGTTAACATTGGGTATTTCTAAACTCATTACAAAATTTAGAAACTATGTAGCATGGGTGTTTTTTGGCGGTTGTAGATGCGCAACAGATTTTGGGGGTCAAAGTTCAAAAAAGTGGGGTTTTTTTTACATTTTTCATCATATTTTATATTTTTTTTAATAGTAAATTATATATGATGAAAATAATGATATCTTTAGAAAGACCATTTAATGTCAAGAAAAAAAGTATATAATGTGTGAGTACAGTAAATGAGTAAGAGGAAAATTACAGCTAAACACAAACACCGCAGAAATGTAAAAACAGTCCTGGTCCCAAACGGTAAGAAAATTGAAAAGTGGTCTGGTCACTAAGGGGTTAAAAATAGTATCAGGAAGTATTCCTTTACTGAGAGGGTAGTGGATGCATGGAATAGCCTTCCAGCTGAAGTGGAAGCGGTTAACACAATGAGAGAGCTTAAACATGCATGGGATAGGCATAAGGCTATCCTAGATATGAGATAATGACAGTATTAAGAAAGTTGGGCAGACTAGATGGGCCAAATGGTTCTTATCTGCCGTCACACTCTATGTTTCTATAACAGCCTCCTGTGTGAGATTTAGTTCAATTAACAGAGCAGAAGATAAGCACTTCTAAAGTAAACACACTGTGTTGTAAGATCTGATTGAAATTAAAACCAATTTTTCATGGACGCTGCATCAGTCACAGCCAGGAGTGTGTAGCTAGGGCTGTATAAACATAAACACAAGGGATTTAGCTGCTAAATGGCAGAGAATTGAGCAGTGAGACTGCAGAGGCATGGTCTATACACCAAAACTGCTTCATTAAGCTAAAGTTATTTTGGTGACTTTAGTGTCTCTTTAATATCTGCTAAAGCATGAAGTAAATCAGACATATGTTATTTCATTGTATCAGATTAGTATTCAAGTAGAACATTACCTGGCTCCACTCAGCCCACAGCTGATAATGACACTCAAGGCATGTGACCGATTCATTTGGGGAGGGATTAGCATTTTCCCTTTTTTTATACTTATTTAGGGGTGACCATGCCAGCAAAGGTATCTCTCAGAGCTGGCACAATTATAAGGGGGCCTTAGGGGGCATCGACAGAGGGGAGCAATATCCGTGCATACAAATGTTGTTTTTTACTTCATACCGTGTTTCCCAGAAAATAAGACCGGGTCTTATATTAACTTGTCCCCCTAAAAACACACTAGGTCTTATTTTCAGGGGGATGTCTTACTTCGGGGGAAAACGGTTTCAAGCATGCGCTAGAAAGCAGGTCTACGTTTGGGAGAATTCCTCCGAACATAGACCAGTTCAATAGTGCATAGAATCCCGCGAATCTACGTTCGGGGAAAATTCCTGAACCTAGATAAGTTTACTTGCAAATGGAATCCTGTAAATCTACGTTTGGGGAAACTTTCCCAACAGAGATTAGCAAACTAGCGATTGTCGACTAAGGCTTATTTTCGGGGTAGGGTTTATAGTACAAGCATCACCCCACGTTTTTAAGGAAGTATGTGCAGAGGGGGTGACTTTTTAAGGGAGTATGTGCCGAGGGGGTGACGTTTTTAAGGGAGTATGTGCAGAAGGGGTGACGTTTTTAAGGAAGTATATACAGAGGGGATGACGTTTTTAAGTGAGTATGGGAAGAGGGGTGTAGTTTTGGGTGAAGTTTGTGCAGAGGGGTGTAGATTTTAAGGGAGTATGTGTAGAAGGGGTGAGGTTTTTAGGAGAGTCTGTGCAGAGGGGGTGAAGTTTTTAAGGGAGCATGTGCAAAGGGGTGATTATTTTTAGGTAGTATGTGCAAAGGGGGTGATTTTTTTAGGGAGTATTTGCAGAGGGGGTGAAGTTTTTTAGGGAGTTGAACAGAGGGGGTGATGTTTTTAAGGGAGTTGGGCAGAGGGGGTGAAGTTTTTAAGGGAGCATGTGCAAAGGGGGTGATTTTTTTTAGGTAGTATGTGCAAAGGGGGTGATATTTTTTAGGGAGTATGTGCAAAGGGGGTTATGTTTTTAAGGGAGTATGTGCAGAGGGGGTGATGTTTTTTTTTTTTTTTTATTCTTTATGTCGTGACATGAATCATAATAAACAAGAGACCGTTATACACCCTGTGGCTTGTGCAAAAGCGGGTATAATCAGTATGCTCAATTACAATTTGTGAGGGTGACTAATATGTGCTTAGTTTGCCACCTTTTTCACATATTCAGATAATTTATAGAGTAAAAACAGTATAACCAAATAAATCAGAACATAAGAAAATAACGAGTTACCATTGAGTGAGGTATTGTCAGTGTTCTTCTTTGTCTCCTTATACGGGCCTGTGCAAATTGTGTCAGGAGTGGTGACCGTGCCCATTCCCTCCACTCGTCCCCTTTACTCCTGGTTCGTGAGGGCCCCTAGGGGGCAATTGCATTGTGTAATGGTCAACTGGCTCCCCTGTTGGGCGTGCTATGTATCCACCGGGACTGTCTTGGCTGAGACATCGGGCCTGCGGCCCGCTGGTTCCCTCGTCTTTACATCAATACGAGGGTGGTCCCCGATCTGCCCGCCGTCACTCTCCCCCTCGGACCGTTGGTGTGGTCGGTCTTTGTCTAGATGTGGAGAGGGTCCCTGCCCCCTCCCCCGTCCCCCTATGTCAGGTGGGTAATGATTTTAAGGGAGTATGTGCAGAGGGTGTGAAGTTTTTAAGAGTTTGTGCAGAGGGGGTGAGGTTTTTAAGGGAGTATGTGTAGAGGGGGTGAAGTTTTTAAGGGAGTATAGGCAGAGGGGTGTCATTTTGGATAAAGTTTGTGCAGAGAGGTGAGGTTTTGGAGGGTCTCATGCCGTAAGGGGTGAAAGTTTTGGGGGAAGGCAGTCTGTGCAGAGAAATGTAGGTTTTGGAAACTGAGCTGAAGGGAATGGGTATCACTATGCAATCAGCCACAGATCTTTCCTTTACCATACTTGGCTGGACTCGAATCACACGCCAGCCAGAATCCAAAGCATCACTTTGCCCAAAATGTTTAGTAAGTTTGGCTAAAATTGGAGTGTGTCTTGCAAAGAATATTTTTAATACTTAATTAATTTGTTAATACAAACCCGAGAGAAGTCCTGGAACATGGAGGGTATATTACAGAATTTGGCCACATGATGGCACTGTGGCTCCATAGCTTTTTCCAATTCCCAGCTCCACAACTCCAGCACAGCCAGAGGTAGGTTTAATAAGGCAGATGTAATCTCCACCAGTGACAGATAACTTGTACAGACAGGGGGACTCCACTTGACTCCTGGCACCAAATTAAAAGCTATATGGAATTCTGATGATCAATATCCTACATGGGACTGATCAATATGCTATATGTGTCTCTGATGATCAATATGCTATATGGGGATCAGATGATCAATATGCTATATGGAATTATGATGATCAATATGCTATATGGGGCTGATCAATATTTTATATTGGACTCTGATGATCAATATGCTATATGGGGCTCTGATGATCAATATGCTATATGGAACTCTGATCAATACGCTATATGGAACTCTGATGATCAATATGCTATGTGGGACTGATCAATATGCAAATGAGGCTCTGATCAATATGATATGTGGGACTGATCATTATGCTATATGGAACTCTGATGATCAATATGCTATATGGGACTCTGATGCTCAAACAAGCGCAGAGCATTAGTAAGACTCTCTGCTGTTCAGCAGTGCATTGTTGCAGGAGTAATGCTGCGCATGGACTGCACTGAAAGCAGTCTATATACTGACCTTGGCAGACGGCTCTTATCTCCCACCTGCCAGCCATAAAGTGAGCAGGTGCAGGAAGACAGTCTCACTACTTATCCCTTGCCCTAAGCAGTGCCATGCATACTGACACTACTTAACCCCTTCTTCTGTGTACCACACAGCCAGGCAAGTAAGGGGTTAATGAGCAGGGATTTCAAGGCCCTCTATAGCCCTCTAAGTATAACTCAATACTGCCTCTATAGCCCTCTCCGTATAACTCTATACCGCCCTCTATAGCGCTCTCCGTATAACTCTATAAGGCCCTCTATAGCCCTCTCCGTATAACTCTATACTGCCCTCTATAGCGCTCTCCGTATAACTCTATACTGCCCTCTATAGCCCTCTCCGTATAACTCTATAAGGCCCTCTATAGCCCTCTCCGTATAACTCTATACTGCCCTCTATAGCCCTCTCCGTATAACTCTATACTGCCCTCTATAGCGCTCTCCGTATAACTCTATACTGCCCTCTATAGCCCTCTCCGTATAACTCTATACTGCCCTCTATAGCGCTCTCCGTATAACTCTATAAGGCCCTCTATAGCCCTCTCCGTATAACTCTATACTGCCCTCTATAGCCCTCTCCGTATAACTCTATACTGCCCTCTATAGCCCTCTCCGTATAACTCTATACTGCCCTCTATAGCGCTCTCCGTATAACTCTATACTGCCCTCTATAGCCCTCTGTGTATAACTCTATACTGCCCTCTATAGCGCTCTCCGTATAACTTTATAAGGCCCTCTATAGCCCTCTCCATATAACTCTATAAGGCCCTCTATAGCAATCCATATAACTCTATACTGCCCTCTATAGCCCTCTCCGTATAACTCTATAGCCCTCTCCGTATAACTCTATACTGCCCTCTAAAGCCCTCTCGTTATAACTTAATACTGCCCTCTATAACAATCCATATAACTCTATACTGCCCTCTATAGCCCTCTGCGTATAACTCTATAAGGCCCTCTATAGCCCTCTGCGTATAACTCAATACTGCCCTCTATAGCCCTCTCCGTATAACTCTATGCTGCCCTCTATAGCCCTCTCCGTATAACTCAATACTGCCTTCTCCGTATAACTCTATACTGCCCTCTTTAGCCCTCTGCGTATAACTCTATACTGCCCTCTATAGCGCTCTCCGTATAACTCTATAAGGCCCTCTATAGCCCTCTCCATATAACTCTATAAGGCCCTCTATAGCCCTCTCCGTATAACTCTATAAGGCCCTCTATAGCCCTCTCCATATAACTCTATAAGGCCCTCTATAGCAATCCATATAACTCTATACTGCCCTCTATAGCCCTCTCCGTATAACTCTATAAGGCCCTCTATAGCCCTCTCCGTATAACTCTATACTGCCCTCTATAGCCCTCTCCGTATAACTCTATACTGCCCTCTATAGCGCTCTCCGTATAACTCTATAAGGCCCTCTATAGCCCTCTCCGTATAACTCTATACTGCCCTCTATAGCCCTCTCCGTATAACTCTATACTGCCCTCTATAGCCCTCTCTGTATAACTCTATACTGCCCTCTATAGCCCTCTCCGTATAACTCTATACTGCCCTCTATAGCGCTCTCCGTATAACTCTATACTGCCCTCTATAGCCCTCTCCGTATAACTCTATACTGCCCTCTATAGCGCTCTCCGTATAACTCTATAAGGCCCTCTATAGCCCTCTCCGTATAACTCTATACTGCCCTCTATAGCCCTCTCCGTATAACTCTATACTGCCCTCTATAGCCCTCTCTGTATAACTCTATACTGCCCTCTATAGCCCTCTCCGTATAACTCTATACTGCCCTCTATAGCGCTCTCCGTATAACTCTATACTGCCCTCTATAGCCCTCTCCGTATAACTCTATACTGCCCTCTATAGCGCTCTCCGTATAACTCTATACTGCCCACTATAGCCCTCTCGTTATAACTTAATACTGCCCTCTATAGCAATCCATATAACTCTATACTGCCCTCTATAGCCCTCTCCGTATAACTCTATACTGCCCTCTATAGCCCTCTCGTTATAACTTAATACTGCCCTCTATAGCAATCCATATAACTCTATATATAAAATGTCTTTTGCTCAATGCATTGATGTCAGAGCTTGCATAAGGTACAAACAAGGTCATGTTCAGTTTTAGGTTCTGAAAGGAGTGAGGCTTTGTGACCATCTCTTGTAAGTGAACACTCTTACCACTGTGTCCCCTTACATCAGTAGTTGCCAGGGTACTTTTTTCAACTCGGTTTATATTTGTTAAGGAATATTGGACACAGTAATACAGTTTAGAAGGCTAATTAAAATCGTCTATCTGAGCAAACAATTATAGTGATTCAGTTACACCACATGGTCTTATTGTCTTAAAGGGACACTATACTCACCAGAACGACTACAGCTTATTGTATGATACACAGCTTAATGAACGATATACAGCTTATTGTATAATATACAGCTTATTGTATAATATACAGCTTAATGAACGATATACAGCTTATTGTATAATATACAGCTTAATGAACTATATACAGCTTAATGAACGATATACAGCTTATTGTATAATATACAGCTTAATGAACGATATACAGCTTATTGTATGATACACAGCTTAATGAACGATATACAGCTTATTGTATAATATACAGCTTAATGAACGATATACAGCTTAGATATACAGCTTATTGTATAATATACAGCTTAATGAACGATATACAGTTTATTGTACAATATACAGCTTAATGAACGATATACAGCTTATTGTATAATATACAGCTTAATGAACGATATACAGTTTATTGTATAATATACAGCTTAATGAACGATATACAGTTTATTGTATAATATATAGCTTAATGAATGATATACAGCTTAATGAACGATATACAGCTTATTGTATAATATACAGCTTAATGAACGATATACAGCTTAATGAACGATATACAGCTTATTGTATAATATACAGCTTAATGAACGATATACAGCTTATGATATAGCTTAATGAACGATATACAGTTTATTGTATAATATACAGCTTAATGAACGATACACAGCTTATTGTATAATATACAGCTTAATGAACGATATACAGCTTAATGAACGATATACAGCTTATTGTATAATATACAGCTTAATGAACGATATACAGTTTAATGAAGCGATATACAGCTTGTTATATATACACGAAAGCAATGAGCGATATACACAGCTTAATGAGCGAAATACAGCTTATTGTACATAATATACACAGCTTAATGAGCGAAATACATTTTATTGTATAATATACAGCTTAATAGAAAAGATATACAACATTGTATAGCTATACGAAAGCAATAGGCGATATACAGCTTAATATGAGCATTTGATATACGGTTGTGCATAATATACAGCAATATGAGCGATAAACAGCTTATTGGCTGCCAATATATACAACAATGAATGATATACAGTAGTTTATTGTACAAGCCAGCTTAATGAACGATATACAGCTTATTGTATAATATACAGCTTAATGAACGATATACAGCTTATTGTATAATATACAGCTTAATGAACGATATACAGTTTATTGTATAATATATAGCTTAATGAACGATATACAATGAACGATATACAGCTTAATGAACGAAATACAGCTTATTGTATAATATACAGCTTAATGAACGAAATACAGCTTATTGTATAATATACAGCTTAATGAAAGATATACAGCTTATTGTATAATATACAGCTTAATGAACGATATACAGCTTAATGAACGATATACAGTTTATTGTATAATATACAGCTTAATGAACGATAAACAGCTTATTGTATAATATACAGCTTAATGAATGATATACAGTTTATTGTACAATATACAGCTTAATGAACGATATACAGCTTATTGTATAATATACAGCTTAATGAACGATATACAGTTTATTGTATAATATACAGCTTAATGAACGATATACAGTTTATTGTATAATATATAGCTTAATGAACGATATACAGCTTATTGTATAATATACAGCTTAATGAACGATATACAACTTAATGAACGATATACAGCTTATTGTATAATATACAGCTTAATGAACGATATACAGCTTATTGTATAATATATAGCTTACTGAACGATATACAGCTTATTGTATAATATACAGCTTAATGAACGATATACAGCTTATTGTATAATATACAGCTTAATGAACGATACACAGCTTATTGTATAATATACAGCTTAATGAACGATATACAGCTTAATGAACGATATACAGCTTATTGTATAATATACAGCTTAATGAACGATATACAGTTTATTGTATGCCGCCAAACACTGAAGCGATATACAGCTTATTGTATAATATACAGCTTAATGAGCGATATACATTTATTGTATAATATACAGCAATAGACGATATACAGCTTAATAGAGCGATATACAGCTTATTGTATAATATACGGCTTAATGAACGATATACAGCTTAATGAACGATATACAGCTTATTGTATAATATACAGCTTAATGAACGATATACAGCTTATTGTATAATATATAGCTTAATGAACGATATACAGTTTATTGTATAATATACAGCTTAATGAACGATACACAGCTTATTGTATAATATACAGCTTAATGAACGATATACAGCTTAATGAACGATATACAGCTTATTGTATAATATACAGCTTAATAAACGATATACAGTTTATTGTATAATATACAGCTTAATGAACGATATACAGCTTATTGTACAATATACAGCTTAATGAACAATATACAGCTTAATGAACGATATACAGCTTATTGTATAATATACAGCTTAATGAACGATATACAGCTTATTGTATAATATATAGCTTACTGAACGATATACAGCTTATTGTATAATATACAGCTTAATGAACGAAATACAGCTTAATGAACGATATACAGCTTATTGTATAATATACAGCTTAATGAACGATATACAGTTTATTGTATAATATACAGCTTATTGTATAATATACAGCTTAATGAACGATATACAGCTTATTGTATAATATACAGCTTATTGTATAATATATAGCTTACTGAACGATATACAGCTTATTGTATAATATACAGCTTAATGAACGATATACAGTTTATTGTATAATATACAGCTTAATGAACGATATACAGCTTAATGAACGATATACAGCTTATTGTATAATATACAGCTTAATGAACGATATACAGCTTAATGAACGATATACAGCTTATTGTATAATATACAGCTTAATGAACGATATACAGCTTATTGTATAATATATAGCTTACTGAACGATATACAGCTTATTGTATAATATACAGCTTAATGAACGATATACAGCTTATTGTATAATATACAGCTTAATGAACGATATACAGCTTAATGAACGATATACAGCTTATTGTATAATATACAGCTTAATGAACGATATACAGCTTATTGTATAATATACAGCTTAATGAACGATATACAGCTTATTGTATAATATACAGCTTAATGAACGATATACAGTTTATTGTATAATATACAGTTTATTGTATAATATACAGCTTAATGAACGATATACAGCTTATTGTATAATATACAGCTTAATGAACGATATACAGCTTAATGAACGATATACAGCTTATTGTATAATATACAGCTTAATGAACGATATACAGTTTATTGTATAATATACAGCTTAATGAACGATATACAGCTTATTGTATAATATACAGCTTAATGAACGATATACAGCTTAATGTATGATATACAGCTTAATGAACGATATACAGTTTATTGTATAATATACAGCTTAATGAACCATATACAACTTATTGTATAATATACAGCTTAAAGAACGATATACAGCTTAAAGGACCACTATAGTGCCAGGAAAACATACTCATTTTCCTGGCATTATAGTGCCCTGAGGGTGCCCCCACCCTCAGGGTTCCACTCCCGCCGGGCTGGATGGTGAGGAAAGGGTTAAATCTTACCTTTTTTCCAGCGCCGGGCTGGGAGCTTTCCTCCTACTCTCCGCCTCTTCTCCTCCCCTTCAGCTGAATGCGCATGCGCGGCAGGAGCTGAGCGCGCATTCAGCCTGTCTCATAAGAAAGCATTCATAATGCTTCCCTATGGACGCTGGCGTCTTCTCACTGTGATTTTCACAGTGAGAAGCATGCAAACGCCTCTAGCGGCTGTCAATGAGACAGCCACTAGAGGCTTTAGAGGCTGGATTAACCCATTTATAAACATAGCAGTTTCTCTGAAACTGCTATGTTTATAAAAAAAAAAAGTGTTAACCCTAGAGGGACCTGGCACCCAGACCACTTCATTAAGCTGAAGTGGTCTGGGTGCCTAGAGTGGTCCTTTAATGAACGATATACCGTTTATTGTATAATATACAGCTTAATGAACGATACACAGCTTATTGTATAATATACAGCTTAATGAACGATATACAGCTTAATGAACGATATACAGCTTATTGTATAATATACAACTTAATGAACCTATATACAGTTTATTGTATAATATACAGCTTACTGAACGATATACAGCTTATTGTATAATATACAGCTTATTGTATAATATACAGCTTAATGAACGATACACAGCTTATTGTATAATATACAGCTTATTGTATAATATACAGCTTAATGAATGATATACAGCTTATTGCATTTGTTCTGGTAAGTATAATCATTCCCATTAGGCTTTTTTCGCTAAACACTGTCTTTTCAGAGAAAATGCAGTGTTTACATTACAGCCTAGGGATACCTCCACTGGCCACTCCTCAGGTGGCTGCTAGAGGTGCTTCCTGGGGCAGTGCTGCACAGTGTGACTGATATTCAGTGTCCCCACCCTCTACATGCAGGCACTGAACTTTCCTCCCGTTGATGCAGTGATTCAATGTATCTCTATGAGGAGATGCTGATTTGCCAGGGCTGTGTTTGGCTTGTGCTGGCTCTGCTCCTGATCTTCCTTCTTGACAGTCTCAGCCAATCCTATGTGAAAGCATTTTGATTGGCTCAGAAAATCACTTCTGATGATGTCAGCTAAGCAGGCAAATCAGAGACAGAGCCAGCAGCTGCAGACTTGAAGAAAAGTAAGATTTTACTATATTTATGGGGGCAAGGGGAGGCTAGGGGGGATGGGGAGGGGAGGTGGGGGGGGCTAAATGGTGGTTTCAACACTATATGGTCAGGAATACATGTTTATCCTCCTAACCCTATAGTATCCCTTTAAACCCACTACTGCATCACAGTACCCCAATATCGGTGGGTCCTACACCAATTCCAATGTGGGAAACAAATGAAATAGTGCTACTGCTAAATGAACTAGTGTATATAGTGTATTTAATCATCGTGAGTGTGACGGAACGCTGGCACTCCGACTGAGTACCTCCGCCAATCGATGCTCCTAGTGCTCGCTGAGGACTCCAAGCACTCCAACCGACACCATCAGCACTGCAGACCCCACTTCCAGCGATGCAACTGCGCCGGGGTCTCTGCTGTTTCCACCCACCCTGGACCCAAGGCCAGGATCCAGCTTCCAGTGGGTGAACCTCTCTTTCCCCAGAGAGCAGGAACAGGAACAAATCAAGCTATTGCAAGAGCTTCCTCTGGGGAGTAAGTGATTATAGCAATCCCCAGAGTGTAGGTATCCCTTCCCCCAAACATGAGCCAAGGCTTAATGCTGGAACAAGACTGATTTACTGGCACACAGAACTCACAATTTATGCAACACAAAACTCCTCCTCTGGGCCAGGCTAGATAATTGAGTTTCTACAATACACAAAGCTCAATTATCTGCTGGCCAGAAATAATACAGTTTCATAAAACACACAGGGACCCCAAAACATGCAATAACCCCATAAAAGTATATCCTTGGAACCGGGGGATCTGGGTGAACCACATATCCAAAATTCACCCAGATCCGTTCAGTACTTTGGAAAATACAGTTTAATGCAGATTCTGCAGAACATATACAGGCTAAATGAAAACAATCACTGTATAATGTGTCCCCTGCTGTATAGTCCAAAACCACTGCACGATGTCTCTGTGCACCAAATACTGGTGAGATGGCACCGTGTTGAAAAGTCCAAACAGTGTCTGTGAGTTAAAATGGCCACCATCCATTGTTCTCACCATGTGCTTCTGATACAGGAAATGGTGGCCACCCAGTAACTCCACAGTATGTCCCCAGATGGTTCTTAAAGGGCCAGCAGCAGCACAACACAAATCCATTATGCCCAAATCATGTCTTTAAAGGGCAATACATCCCAGGGGCCATAGTCACAGGGCAAGAGGCGGGCAAGCAGTCCTCTCCAGGCACAAGTGGCGAAGGGCACTTCGTCACAGTGAGTATATATCATAAAGCATTATATGTGATAAAAACACAGTAAAAAATAAAATACAGTGTTATAACTACACAATTAATGTGATCGTGCTTTGATGTGTGTATATACTAGCAATGCATATCATATATCTGCTCTACATTGAATGAAAATTATAATTCAAATTACCTGGCTATCAAAAACCTGCTCAAATGTATACTTTCCTGTGGTAACCTCCAAAGGGGCATCTGAATCAGTGGGGTGGGGCGGGATTAAAGGAGCACTATAGTGCCAGGAAAACAAACTTGTTTTCCTGGCACTATAGGGTCATTAGGTCCTCCCCACCCTCAGAACCCCCTCAGCCACTTACCTTTCTCCAGCGCCGGACTCCCTCTGTGCTGGGGAACTCCCCACCCCCTGCCAACGTCAGATCCGAATGCGCATGCGTGGCAAGAGCCGCACGTGCATACAAACAGCCCATATGAAAGCATTACTCAATGCTTTCCTATGGACGTCCAGAGTCTTCTCACTGTGATTTTCACAGTGAGAATCGTGGAAGCACCTCTAGCGGCTGTCACTGAGACAGCAACTAGAGGCTGGTTTAACCCTAATGTAAACATATTTACAGCAGGCAGGGATAATCCTAGAGGGACCTGGAACCCAGACCACTTCATTGAGCTGAAGTGGTCTGGGTGCCTATAATGGTCCTTTAATTAAATACACTTTAGCACTATTTAATTTGTCTTCCAAGTCAGTGTAGGAGCCACCGATATTGGGGTACTGTGGCATAGTGGTGGGCTTAACATGACATGGTCATATTGTGGAACAAAATCCCCAAATCTGTTTGCTATAAGAAGCGATGTTAAGTAGCCTTGCAAAATGTTAAACTGTATTTCTGTGTGAATTGTTTCTTATCCACAATTTGTATAAATGTTGGTCTTTCGATATACATGTTCCGGGTATGCCCCCAATTCCCATTACTCTCTACTTATATTTGGTCAGCTTTCTATTTCACAGTGAAGATCATAGGTTTGTATTTTGGATTGTTTACAGACAGGGCCGGATTAACATAGGGGTTGATGGAGCTGCAGCTCCAGGCCCAGGCCCATGGAATAGGGCCAATTAAAAAAAAAAAAATATATATATATATATATATATATTTACATTTTTTATTTTTTTTTACACAGTACTCTTAGGTTTACCACTTAACTGGTATTTTAAGGCACTGCCGGTATTTGAGGCTGCCTGGCTGGTGCCGATATTGCAGTGATACTGGCAATACAAATGCTTGTATTTTTCTCAGTATAAACGTAGATTACTCTGCAATACCAGCACTGGCCAGTAGGGGTCACTGTGTGTGTGGAGACAGGCAGGGATAGGAAGTTCCAGCATATCCCTCCCTGCCTATCTATAATCACTGATCTGCAGGGGTGCAGCTACAGAGAGTCCAGAAAGCAACTCCCACCCTGCAGAGACAGCCTACAGCTCAGGGAAGTAAGGGATGGGGGAAAGGCTGCAATGAGACATGGGGACACTGAGAGACACTAAGGGACACATGGGTCACTGAGACACTAGGGGACACTGAGACACTAGGGGACACTGAGACACTAGGGGACACATGGAGACCTATGGGGATGCTGAGACACTTGGGGACACTGAGACACTAGGGGACACTGAGACACTAGGGGACACATGGAGACCTATGGGGATGCTGAGACACTTGGGGACACTGAGACACTAGGGGACACTGAGACACTAGGGGACACATGGAGACCTATGGGGATGCTGAGACACTTGGGGACACTGAGAGACACTAGGGGATACTGTGAGACCTGGGGACACTGGGAGAAATGGGGACACTGAGAGACATAAGGACATTGGGACACAGAGACACTAGGGACACAGTGTCCCTGTGTCTCCCAACGTCTCCTAGTCTCCCAGTGTCTGTGTCCCCATGTCTCAGTGTCCCTAGTGTCTCAGTGTCCCCATGGCTCCCAGTTTCCCCTAGTCTCCTAGTGTCTGTGTCCCCATGTCTCCCAGTGTCCCTAGTGACTCAGTGTCTTCCAGTCTCCCCAAGTGTCTGTGTCCCCTTGTCTCTCAGTGACATGAGGACACAGTGAGACATGGGGACACTGGGAGAAATGGGAACACTAAGACACTGAGAGACTAGGGGACTGGGTGACATGGGGACACTGACACTGTGATACATAGGGACTCTGAGAGACTGGGTGACTTGCGAGACTGAGACGCTGGGAGACAGGGAGACACTGGGAGCAATCCATCTATACAGCAGAATCCAACTGTGAGTAGTTTGTTGGTGATTTTACAGAATTTTCCTTTTACATCATGTGATGTCACGCATAACTAATTAATTATACAAATGTATAAGGCTGGTATTTGTTTCCAATAAAGGTGGCAACCCTAACTACTCTTCACATACTCTTGCTTAAAGGAACACTATAGGGTCAGGAATACAATCATGTATTTCTGACCTTATTATGTTAAAACCACTATTTAGCCCCCCTGGCTCCCTCTTGCATCCCTAAATATAGTAAACTCTTACTTGTACTCAAGTCTGCAGCTGCTGGCTCAGTCCCTGTCTGCCTCTGAACTGACTCTGTCTGCTGACATCATCAGAAGTGGTGGTCTGAGCAAATTACAATGCTTCCCCATAGGATTGGCTGAGACTGTCAACTAGGCAGATCAGGGGCAGAGCCAGCACAAGTCCAACATAGCCCTGGCCAATCACCATCTCCTCATAAAGATAAATTGATTCAATGCATCTCTATGAGGAAAGTTCAGTGTCTGCATGCAGAGGGTGGGAACACTGAATGGCAGTGCTGCACAGTAGGCAGTACTGCCCCAAGAGGCACCTCTAGCAGCCATCTAAGGAGTGGCCAGTGGAGTTATTCTCTCTGAAAAGACAGTGTTTACTGCAAAAGGCCTGAATGGAATGATTCTACTTACCAGAACAAATACAATAAGCTGTAGTTGTTCTGGTGAATATAGTGTCCCTTTAAGTTTGGAAGCTTAAGAGGGATGTATGGGAACAAAACTTGTGTGGACTAGCTGACAATAAAATTAGTTTAGGTAATGCAGACGCTGATCTCTCTAACACTGTGGCATGTCCCCTTTCTTCTAAACTCACTACATACACTACACTCACTACAAACACTACACTCACTACAGACACCTTTACTCTGTCTCAGACTATATACCAGGAGCTTCTGCCTGCTAGTAAGATGATAAGGAGACAAGTGGACCAGCGAGTGCTAGGGGACAGTCCTTAGAAAGCGTTGAGTGAGCGCATCATTAGATGCATTCATGCCAAGCTCAGGGTGCTGCCTGCATAGTATGCCCTTAGTTGGACAGCCTGCATGATTGGCAGACAGCCTGACATGCATTCATGCCAGGCTGACCTTCCAATTCTTTGGGCATGTTCACCCCTTTTGGCAGGTCTGGTCGCGTGATTCGTGCCTGCTTCACTGGACACTGCTGTTAGGGGATATGGATTTACTTGAAAGATGAAAGCATAAATTAGAGATTAGCATAGAGTAAGTGTTTTCGTATAGCTGCATCCTTTGAGTTTCCCTCCAACACCATCTCCATCTCCATGATGCTTGGGAGGCAGTGGTGTATCCTGGTTTTGTGCTGCCCTAGGCCACCCCCTCCTTCCCCACCTTCTAAATACACACACACGCACACACACAAACACACACACATTCACTGACAGACACGCATATACTAGCTAACAGACATACACACTCACTAACAAACACATACACTCCCTAACAGACATACACTCACTAACAGACAGACACACACACTAACAGACACACACTCACTAACACACACACACATTAACAGACACACACTCACTAACAGACACACTCACTAACAGACACACACACACACTCATTAACAGACACACACACTCACTAACAGACACACACACTCACTCACTAATAGACACACTCACTTTTTCTTTTAAAAATTCAACCCCCCCCCAGCCTCCTTACCTTTGGGAATGCTGTGGGGGGTTCTCCCTCTCCGTGGGGTCTAGTGGGGCTGCTGGACGGGCGGGCGGCACTGGCAAGGGAGCACTTTCCCCTGAGCTCTCTGCTCAGCACCCTTGCGCGCCGCAGAGTGATGCCTGGTGCCGGAATATGAGCTGAAGAAGTTTTAATATTGTCCATGGTGGACCAGAAGTGGAGTTGGTGCTCCACAGGACAGGGTGCACTCTGTCTATTGTTAAGGGTTTATCTGGGTTTAGAAGGACCAGAAAAACCGCTATTGAGCATGGGATGTCACGAGGAGGTGGTGTGTATAGAGGAGGATGTGAATGTCTCAATCAGGCAAGGTCTGCTAGTGGGTGGATGTAGATATTGAACATGTTAGGTGATGTCACATCAGAGCTGGGTGGCCACAACCCGTGTGTGACCCGGCAGGAATGGCGTGAGCTGAAAGTCGCTCAATACACCCAGTCCATTAGTCTGGTTAATCCTGCACGGATGAGGTTTTAAGATTAGGTGGATGGGGTTATGAAACTCAATGTCATTTGTGTCATTATTCTATAAAAGTATTTTTTATTTCTTTTCAGACTTTAACAAGAGCAGTTTCCATTTTTAAGGGGACAGTTTTCAGAATTTCTCGGCTCTATGTACGATGGGTGATGGAGGATTCACAGTTTTATTGAATTTGTAAAATTCTCAAATTGCTGAATGTTACTTGATGTATCCCGATAGTAAAACAAATTGTATTGCTCTATATATAATTTATATCAATATGTCTGGTTTTAATCCTCTTTATCAAACAAATCAATTCACAATATTTTCCAAAGATGAACCCATATGCTCTGCTTTGAAGCATAAGGGTTAATATGTGCATGAACGAGATGCAAGGCGCTCTGTGTATTCAGGGAATCAGCAGGAGACTGGGAGTCAGATGCAGTAATGCCTGGATTCAGTGCTCACCAAGATTAATGTTCTGGCTAAGTAGCTGTGACAGCTCGGCAAACACACAGGTCCCAGCATTCCTCAGGAACACAGGCCACTCATTCAGCCCAACAGGCACATTCTACTACAAACTAAAATGATACTATTGGGTTAGATAGAAAAAATACAACTTAAACACCCCCTGCCTCCTCCATCACCACATCTTGCACTCCTGCAACTGAAGTCTTTAGGAGCAATGCTCTAGGACAAGTGAGAAGACTTGTAATAATAAGGGGGTGGCAGCGGCAAAGCTTGTAAATTGTGCCTTGTGATTGGAGGGTAAAAAGGACACTGTAACAGGAAACAACAAGAGAATGGCAAAGCCGAAGTGACAACGTCACAGCAGTAGAAAATCATGTATCTCTGTTCCAAGGTTTGTCTTATAACTTGGCAATCATTTTAGGTCTTGTTATGATGTCTCTTGCAGCAAATGTTGTTTTGCTTAAAGGAGCCTTTCTCTGCTCATTGAGCAGTGACTGTTCTAGGGGACAACCCTCACTCACAGGGGATATCGGCTAACTCTGCGGTCCTTCCTTTTCATGCATGACACAGGTAGGCCGAGAGGTATAGAGTCCTTCTCCTCTTTTCAGTGGGCCAGAGGGGCCTCGCTGACGCCTCTGCGGTGGAAAAAGATAAATATAAAAAATGTGGCATAATTATTTTTCTTTGGAGTGTTTGAAAGCAGGTTTTGTGGCCAGAATTTAAACAGTCTGCTCTCAGACGTAAGGCTGGCTTGTGTTTGGTTCATTGCTAACTTGAAAATATGGCCAACTTTCTATTTCTTTCCATTCTACAATCTTTTTTCATCTGAATCCTGGAGCTAGGCCAACAGAAAGCTACAGGGGTTACTATTAGGAAACGGAATCATCTCGTAGATTATCGATAACGTAGAATGAATCTCCAGCCCTCCCTTTGCCATGAGATTATTTGGTTATACACAGTTTCTTTTTTGATTTGCTGCCTAGTTTGACTGTTAAAGTTTGAAAACTAAAATCTTTTCCCCGTACATATTTGTTCCTTTCATTTCAATCTCTGTTTCGGCTGGTTAGTGGCAAATGCTATATTTACCTTTTATTTTCGTTTTCCTTTTAATGCTTACAATAAAATGTACAATATATACAGAATGACGTAACTGCCATTCAGAGATGTGTAGGTTAATTATCCAAAATCTGATAGACTTTTTTACTGTCATAAAACAGTTAAATCCTAACCTGTAATGAAACTTCATAATTACCCCCCGCTGCCTGACAAAAAGCTGAAAAGTGCTTAGTACTGCAAACAAAATGCAAATCGTTTTACATCAGTGTCTGTTTTGCTAATCTATTTGCGATTCTGAGAGCACGTTATTAGACATCCCTGTAATCTGTCAGGTTTGTACCCAGGTACCAGAGTAAACAGGAGAGAACGCGTGTGTGATCAGAGACCGGTGGGATTTGAAAACGGAAAACGTCCAGGTTTCCAAGATTACACCGACTTCAAACCTACATGGAACCCAATCAAGTCCTGCACTGTGATTAGTTTAATTTAGTCCTACGTGGGCTGGCGTCCTGAGAGCCACATCAGATGAACAGAATATGCAGCGTCCTCACCTATGTACTGAATACGACCCCCTGGGGATTTTTGTAATTACTACCAGCACTGCGTCCTCCTGCTGGAAATGTACAGTAATGCTGAGGTACGTGTTAAGAACTCGGAAAAATAAACTGAGCAGAGCTGCGGTGGTGAGTGGCGCAGGATTTAGAGGGGGTGTCACACACCTGGGTGGTATTTTAAAATACCACTAAATTAGCAGCTGCTTTCATAAATAAGAATCTTGGTAAGCAGTGGCTACACCCAGCTTGGTGGGCAATGGATCCATCAAAGCTACAATACCCACTGAGTGTGACATGTGGGAAGCAAACCAAAAGCATTGAACTTAATGTAAAAATACTCTAAATATATATATAATACACACAACACACACATATTATATCTATAGTCACTGTATGCATTATTTTGTATTATTCTTTTTAAATATTGTGTATAATTTCCCATGTATCTGCCTTTAATTCGGGGCAATAAATGCTCACATCCTTTAAATGTAACCGGGTTTGTGTATTCAACAGGGGAGCAGGGAGCTTTGATTCATTACCTCTGTAATACTTGGTATACTCAATGTCTCACAATCTCTGTGATACTTGGTATACTCAATGTCTCACAATCTCTGTGATACTTGGTATACTCAATGTCTCACAATCTTAGTGATACTTGGTATACTCAATGTCTCACAATCTCTGTAATACTTGGTATACTCAATGTCTCACAATCTTAGTGATACTTGGTATACTCAATGTCTCACAATCTTAGTGATACTTGGTATACTCAATGTCCCATAATCTCTGTGACACCTGGTATACTCAATGTCTCACAATCTTAGTGATACTTGGTATACTCAATGTCTCACAATCTTAGTGATACTTGGTATACTCAAACAATGTCTCACAATCTCTGTGATACTTGGTATACTCAATGTCTCACAATCTTAGTGATACTTGGTATACTCAAACAATGTCTCACAATCTCTGTGATACTTGGTATACTCAAACAATGTCTCACAATCTCTGTGATACTTGGTATACTCAATGTCTCACAATCTTAGTGATACTTGGTATACTCAAACAATGTCTCACAGTCTCTGTGATACTTGGTATACTCAAACAATGTCTCACAGTCTCTGTGATACTTGGTATACTCAATGTCTCACAATCTTAGTGATACTTGGTATACTCAATGTCTCACAATCTTAGTGATACTTGGTATACTCAATGTCTCACAATCTTAGTGATACTTGGTATACTCAATGTCTCACAATCTTAGTGATACTTGGTATACTCAATGTCTCACAATCTCTGTGATACTTGGTATACTCAATGTCTCACAATCTTAGTGATACTTGGTATACTCAAACAATGTCTCACAATCTCTGTGATACTTGGTATACTCAATGTCTCACAATTTTAGTGATACTTGGTATACTCAAACAATGTCTCACAATCTCTGTGATACTTGGTATACTCAATGTCTCACAATCTTAGTGATACTTGGTATACTCAATGTCTCACAATCTCTGTGATACTTGGTATACTCAATGTCTCACAATCTTAGTGATACTTGGTATACTCAATGTCTCACAATCTTAGTGATACTTGGTATACTCAATGTCTCACAATCTTAGTGATACTTGGTATACTCAAACAATGTCTCACAGTCTCTGTGATACTTGGTATACTCGGTGTCTCACAATCTTAGTGATACTTGGTATACTCAATGTCTCACAATCTTAGTGATACTTGGTATACTCAAACAATGTCTCACAGTCTCTGTGATACTTGGTATACTCAATGTCTCACAATCTCTGTGATACTTGGTATACTCAATGTCTCACAATCTTAGTGATACTCGGTATACTCAAACAATGTCTCACAATCTCTGTGATACTTGGTATACTCAATGTCTCACAATCTCTATGATACTTGGTATACTCAATGTCTCACAATCTTAGTGATACTTGGTATACTCAACCAATGTCTCACAATCTCTGTGATACTTGGTATACTCAATGTCTCACAATCTCTGTGATACTTGGTATACTCAATGTCTCACAATCTTAGTGATACTTGGTATACTCAATGTCTCACAATCTTAGTGATACTTGGTATACTCAATGTCTCACAATCTCAGTGATACTTGGTATACTCAATGTCTCACAATCTCTATGATACTTGGTATACTCAATGTCTTCCACAATCTTAGTGATACTTGGTATACTCAACCAATGTCTCACAATTCTGTGATACTTGGTATACCACTAATAATCTTCTGTGATACTTGTATACTCAATGTCTCACAATCTCTGTGATACTTGGTATACTAATGTCTCACAATCTCTGTGATAATGGTATACTCAATGCTCGCCACACAATCTCTGTGATACTTGGTATACTCAATGTCTCACAATCTTAGTGATACTTGGTATACTCAATGTCTCACAATCTCTGTGATACTTGGTATACTCAATGTCTCACAATCTTAGTGATACTTGGTATACTCAATGTCTCACAATCTTAGTGATACTTGGTATACTCAATGTCTCACAATCTTAGTGATACTTGGTATACTCAATGTCTCACAATCTTAGTGATACTTGGTATACTCAATGTCTCACAATCTCTATGATACTTGGTATACTCAATGTCTCACAATCTTAGTGATACTTGGTATACTCAACCAATGTCTCACAATCTTAGTGATACTTGGTATACTCAATGTCTCACAATCTCTGTGATACTTGGTATACTCAATGTCTCACAATCTTAGTGATACTTGGTATACTCAATGTCTCACAATCTTAGTGATACTTGGTATACTCAAACAATGTCTCACAATCTCTGTGATACTTGGTATACTCAATGTCTCACAATCTTAGTGATACTTGGTATACTCAATGTCTCACAATCTTAGTGATACTTGGTATACTCAATGTCTCACAATCTCTGTGATACTTGGTATACTCAATGTCTCACAATCTTAGTGATACTTGGTATACTCAATGTCTCACAATCTTAGTGATACTTGGTATACTCAATGTCTCACAATCTTAGTGATACTTGGTATACTCAATGTCTCACAATCTTAGTGATACTTGGTATACTCAATGTCTCACAATCTCTGTGATACTTGGTATACTCAATGTCTCACAATCTTAGTGATACTTGGTATACTCAATGTCTCACAATCTCAGTGATACTTGGTATACATTGAACCCATCAATATAGAGTAAAACCATCAATAAAGGGGGAACCCATCAATAAAGGGGGAACCCAACCATATAGAGTAAAACCCATCAATAAAGGGGGAACCCATCAATAAAGGGGGAACCCAACCATATAGAGTAAAACCATCAATAAAGGGGGAACCCATCAATAAAGGGGGGACCCAACCATATAGGGTAGAACCCATCAATAAAGGGGAAACCCATTCATTTAGGGAAGAACCAATCAGTAACAGGGGGGATCAAACCATATAAGGGGGGAGCCCATTCATATACTTAAGAACCCATCAATAAAGGGGAGAATCCATCAATAAAGGGTAAATCCATCCATATAGGGGAGAACCCATTGTAGCGGAGATACAATATTCCCCAGGTTATCTCCGCTTATAATCCAAGTGAGGCTCAGGGACAAGTAAATTGTAAATCCACAGGCAAGGTTTCCAGCAGGTAAAATAACAGCAATATCCCCACAGCAATCCCAATAACTGGATGACACACAGTTTCAGGAGCAGAACTTAAATCTTTAATCCACAGTCTCCTTATAAAGCATGCTCCCATGCAAGAGAGGGATTTACAATCATTAGTACAGTAGCCAATCCTGTCCTGGTAACCTCCCACACATCTCCTCCCCTCAGCCAGCATCATAATCCCCTTATCCAGTACAGTAATTCCCCCCGTTTCTGGATGTACCCCTAAACGTAGGGGTACCCCTTTAAATCCTACACCCCCTGATAGCCCTGATCTGGGTGAACAACATATCCAAAAATCACCCAGATCAGACCAGGGGTTCGGGAAATCTATGGAGGGAATAAAATGACCGACCGCACTGACTGAGACAGCCGAATGCGGTTCCATGCGAATGGGCCCTGCGGTCGGTCCTGGAGTAAGGGAACAAACTGCACGAAAGCCTCTAGCTATAGAGGCTAGGGAGGGTTCGCCTGAATCCCCTCGTTCGGTTCTTTCTATCTACCGAACGAGGGGCCGTTCGGTAGTTAGGAACCGAACGGACCGGGCTTGTGGAGGTTTCAGCGGTGTTCGCCTAGTCGAGTGTCCGATTTGAGTTCCAGACACTCGACGGCAAAACACCGCTGTTCGGGAGTTTTAAAATGGCCGCCGCCACGTGTTCGTTTTTCGAATGGCGGCCACCCCCGAGAACAAAGGACGGCTACTTCACTTGCCAATTACCCGTTCGCAACAATGTTGCAACGGATAATTGAGAACACACTTCACACATGGGAGGTCTGACTGTTCGGTAGTTTCATTCGAATAAACTAAGGGAATGAAACTACCTAACATTCAGACGAATCCAATACATCAAATACATAGACTTTGCCATTTTCACACGAATGCATAGAAATACATGAATTGTTCAGGACAGCACAGGGCCATCCGCTACATGTAGAATTCATCTACAAAGGGAAAAACCCATCAATAAAGGGACCCCATCCATAAAATGAGTTTGCCACAAATTCCTGGAGGAGCCTGCTTGACAGCCTCCTGCCCACAGACTATGGACCTTGTAAATTGTGATGTAAAAGTCTCAGTTCGTGTATTTGGACTATATGGTTCGAACGGTCGCACGAACTGAAGACCACCCTGGAGCTTGTTAAGCCTAATTGTTACCTTCAATTTCCACTGCAGTGTGCTAAGTGTTCGTCTGGGTGGCTGCAATTCCTATGGACGACCACGAGGTGGCAGCCATCTTGTTCGCATGACCACAGCCAGCGGTGTTTGGTCATCCAGTTCATGGAACTATTTTCGGAAAATGAAACTCCTGAACACCGCTGGACTTCCATGATTGCCTGTGTTCGGTCTTATAACACTTAGGAAGACACTGTTCAGTGGAAACATTCCCCCGAACAAGGAGATCAAGCTCCAGGGTAAGATTATTGACTATGTTTGGTAGTTTGTTCGTTTTTTAAACTACTGAACTAGACTGACCGCAAGCCCTGATTCTCTGGAACTGTTTGTAGCATGGGACCATGCGGGTGGTCGGTCAAATTATGACTGCCAGGGAATTCCTGAACCCCGGAACTGATTTGGGTGATTTTTGGATATGTTAGTCACCCAGATCAGGGCTATAGGGGGATTTAACTTTTGTGTGTTTTTTTTTATTTTTTAAGGTACTTTTGAGGTGTTTGGGAAAACTTGTGTTTTTTGTGCTTTGAGATAATTGAGTTTAATACAGTGCTTGACTCAATTATCTCCCAGGCACAGAGGAGGGATTGTCTTGTTTTGTTTTGGAACTGAGAGTCAATGTAATCGTGTGTATGTTTTTACTGTAGTCTACTCTCAGGTCCAGGGGGGAGTGCCCCTTGCATGGGGACCTGCATATAAGGCCAGTTGTGGCTGCCATTAAACGCATTCCAGCTTGTACTCCCAGAACTATGTGTTGTCTGGTTACTGGGAGGGGAAAGGGCTATTCTTTAATCACTGTTCCAGTGTGGAAGATTCAACAGGGAAAGTCCTTGTAAGGACTAGACCTCCCAGGACTGAGTGTTGTCCAGTGCCTGGATGTGTTTAGAGCAAATCCCCCCTTCGGGGGGATTGAAATTGAAATACCTGAAATGGCTATGGGTTTGTTGAGTGTCACGTGTGATTGTATGTTATAAATATGGCTAAGTCAAAAGAATGGTCCACAAAGGAATAGGATACAAAAAGATAGTGAAGGCACTGAATGTTCCTAGAGATACCGTTGGAAGCATAGTTAGAAAGTTTAAAGTTGAAGGAACAGTTACTACACTACCTGGACGCGAAAGAAAAAGAAAGCTATCAATGGCGGTAACCAGATTTCTGAGAAGGCAGGTTGCGATTGCAAAAGACCTGCTGCAAGACTTAATTGCAACAGGCACTGGAGTTTCAGTGAGGTGCGTAGTAAAGGCAGAAGGTTTTCATTAGGGATCGACCAATATTGATTTTTTTAGAGCCGATACCGATAAACTTTCAGGCCGATAGCCGATAACTTACCGATATTCTGTACCTTTACCATTTTGAAAAAATAAACTATTTCTAAAGGTAAATGCACAAAATATACATGCCACATGTAGTGGATGCAGTGTGTTTAGACAGGGGAGCTGTGTGTTTGTGTAGTGTGTGTGTAGTGGATGCAGTGTGTATTTGTGTAGTGTGTGTATATATATATAGTGAATGCAGAATGTGTGTGTTTGTGTAGTGTGTGTGTATAGTGAATGCATTGTGTCTGTGTATTTAATGAATGCAGAGTGTGTGTGTGTTTTTAGACTGTGCTCTGACGGACGCGGGACTCGCGAGATTTACACAGGGAGCTGCATGGGAAGGTAAGTAAGAGCTTGCAGCTGACCCCCTAGGACCGCCGGGCTTGTAATGGTCCCGGTGGTCCTGGTATGTATTATCCGCAATATCGGTATCTTTATTGGCCGATACCGATATTGCTGAAAATACTGAAAATCGGCCGATTATATTGGCCAGACCAATAATCGGTCGATCCCTAGTTTTCATCAGTGTTAATTTTGTCGACTAACAATTTTTGTAAAATTTTGGTCAACGCAAATTTTTGAGACTAAAACTAGACTAAAACTAAAATAATTCAGATGACTGAAATACAACTAAAACTAAAATGTCATTTTAGTCAAAAGACTATGACTAAAACTAAACTGAAATTTAGTTTTAGTCATAGTCCGCCAAAATAATACTGCACAGAGGGGCTGTGGAAGGGGCAAAAGGCAGACCAGGGCTTTGGCGAGAGCCACATATTTATTTATTTATTTATAAAATATTTTACCAGGAAAGATACATTGAGATTTCTCTCGTTTTCAAGTATGTCCTGGGTCCACAAATCATTGCATTGTTACATTAGGGTACAATAAAATACAAAAACAATATTAATACACAATATATACAAAATTTAACATAGAACAGGCAGGAAATATATAATCAACCATGACCGGTGCTTTCTGTTTTGAGGTATGTAGAGAGGGATCTCTTAAAGGACTTAGGGAAGAATTTAAATTTTGCAGGAGGTCGTTCCACAATTGCGGTGCTCTGTAGGAGAAGGAGGATCGGGCTGCTTTCTTTTTGTATTGAGGTAGACTAAATAAAGTGCTGGTACTGGATCGGAGGTTATAGGAAGTGAGAACAGCTGGGGAAAGCATTTTGTTCAGGTAGGGTGGGTGTTTCCCAGAACACAAGGCTGGAAAGATGAAGGATGCGTCTGGATTCCAGCGATAGCAAGTTTAGTTCTTTTAGCATGTCACAATGGTGAGTCCTGTAATTACATTGTAGGACAAATCGGCAGAACGAGTTATACAATGTGTTGAATTTTTTTAATGTGGGCTTGCGATGCAGAAGCATATACTACATCCCCATAATCAATGATTGGCATTAGCATTTGCTGTACAATCTTTTCCTTTACTGTAGGGCTTAGGCAGGATTTGTTTCTGTACAGGGCACCTAGTTTTGGATAAAGTTTAGATGCAAGTTTTTCTATGTGCAGGCCAAAAGATAGATTGGGGTCTAACATCATACCCAATTATTTGAAAGAGTGGACTGCGGTCAGTGTGCCATTTGAATTTGTTTTGATGGATAGGTGGGAATTGTGTAATTTGTGTAATTTAGGTAATGTTCCAAAGATCATTGTGACAGTTTTGTCAGTGTTCAGGAAGAGTTTGTTTTTTGCGATCCACTTTTCTACTTCTGTAAACTGGTCTTGGAGCACAGCCTCAAGCTGCGGTAGATCGGATTTGCTCGCATAGATTACTGTGTCATCTGCGTACATGTGCACATTTGAGGATTTGCAGACATTAGGCAGATCATTTATAAATAATGTAAATAGTAGGAGGCCGAGAATGGAACCTTGGGAAACTCCACACGTGACTGGGAGAGGGAGGGAGTCGCTGTCAGAAATGGACACATATTGCGAGCGATCCGATACATACGATCGAAACCAGGTTAGCGACCGATCACCAATACCTGAGTTCAGGGCCGGACTGGGAGAAAAATTCGGCCCGGGCATTTTTTTAACACAGCGGCCCACTAAAAAGGGGGCGGGGCAGAGGAGGTGTGTTTTGTCATCACCAATGACAAACACGCCTCCTCTCAAAGTGAGCATGTTGGTTCAATGCTCTTCCAGGGCAGACCATGCGCAGAGCTCTGCTGAAGAGCTCTAGCATGAGAAAAAAGTCCTGTATTTGTTCTGCACAGTGCAAGCAAGTTTAATAACATGCTTGCACTGTGTTTCCTTGTAACTTGTCTCTGGTGTCTATAAATGGATACCAGGAGACAAAAGGCCAGGAAAGAGTATTGTGCATGTGTTTGGAGCCTGCTTGTGGTATTGCGTGTGTGTAGAGTGAGCTGGTCGTGGTGTGGTATTGTGTAATAAGGTCGGTTTTAGTCGTGTTGTGTTTGTGGTGTAATGTGATGCATATGTGGCTATGGGCTGTAGAGAATGTGTGTATTGGGGATATAGCAAGTGTGTGCATACAGGCTATAGTGTGTGTGTGTTTAGGGGTGTAGTATGTGTTTGCTTACAAGGAATCTAGTGTGTGTATAGGGGATCCAGAGTGTGTATGTTAAAGGACCACTATAGTGCCAGGAAAACATACTCGTTTTCCTGGCACTATAGTGCCCTGAGGGTGCCCCCAACCTCTGGAAAGGGGAAAGGGGTTAAAACTTACCTTTTTCCAGCGCCGGGCGGGGAGCTCTCCTCCTCCGATCCGCCCCGTCGGCTGAATGCGCACGCGCAGCAAGAGCTGTGTGCGCATTCAGCCGGTCGCATAGGAAAGCATTTATAATGCTTTCCTATGGACGCTTGCGTGCTCTCACTGTGATTTTCACAGTGAAAAGCACGCAAGCGCCTCTAGCGGCTGTCAATGAGACAGCTGCTAGAGGCTTTGGGGGAAGGCTTAAACCATTGATAAACATAGCAGTTTCTCTGAAACTGCTATGTTTATAAAACAATGGGTTAACCCTAGAAGGACCTGGCACCAAGACCACTTCATTAAGCTGAAGTGGTCTGGGTGGCTAGAGTGGTCCTTTAAGAGTGTAGTGTGTGTGTGTGTATATATACATATATATATATATTTGGAAGTATTGTGTATGTGTGTGGTGCAGTGTGTTGGGGGGGTTCTGTGTGTATGTGAGGGGTGCAGTATGTGTGTGTGTGAGAGTGCGGTGTGTGTGTGATGTGTGTGAGAGTGCGGTGTGTGTGTGATGTGTGTGAGAGTGCCGTGTGTGAGTGATGGGTGTGAGAGTGCCGTGTGTGAGTGATAGTGCCGTCTGTGAGTGATGGGTGTGAGAGTGCCGTGTGTGAGTGATGGGTGTGAGAGTGCTGTGTGTGAGTGATGGATGTGAGAATGCTGTGTGAGATGGGTGTGAGAGTGCTGTGTGTGAGAGAGTGCTGTGTGTGAGAGAGTGCTGTGAGTGTGATGGGTGTGAGAGAGTGCTGTGAGTGTGATGGGTGAGAGAGTGCTGTGAGTGTGATGGGTGTGAGAGTGCTGTGAGAGAGTGCTGTGAGTGTGATGGGTGAGAGAGTGCTGTGAGTGTGATGGGTGTGAGAGTGCTGTGTGAGAGAGTGATGGGTGTGTGTGAGAGTGCTGTGTGAGAGAGTGCTGTGTGAGAGAGTGCTCTGTGAGAGTGCTGTGTGAGAGTGTGCTCTGTGAGAGTGCTCTGTGAGAGTGCTGTGAGTGTGATGGGTGTGAGAGAGTGCTCTGTGAGAGTGCTGCTGTGTGAGAGAGTGCTGTGTGTGATGGGTGTGTGAGTGCTGTGTGAGAGAGTGCTCTGTGAGAGTGCTGCTGTGTGTGATGGGTGTGTGAGTGCTGTATAAATGTTATTGTGTGTGTGTAGGGGGGGTAAATAAAATAAAATAAAAAAACAGACACTATGTCCCCCTCTCCCTTCTTACCTTTAGCCTTGGAGGGGGGGGGGCGGCATGCTGGTGACTGGGAGGCCGGGAGGCAGTGTTCCCTGGTGGTCCTCGTGGGTGAGTGAACTCTAGCCTGTGAGGCTAGAGTTCACTCTCGCGAGATCCGGTCGTTGCTATAGCAACGCGCCGGATCTCGCGAGAGGAACCCGGCGGAGCCGCAATTTAGAGCTCCGCCGGGTCCTCTCTCCAGCCTGGCTGGCTGCCTGTCTCCCTCCCCGCCGGCGGCCGCATGTGGGCCGGTGAGGGAGAGCTTTGATCTCCCCACCGGCCTGTCGTGGCAAACAGCGGGGCCGGCGCTCGGATAGTGCCGGCCCTGCATAGACCGGCAGGGGAGATCCTGGGTCCTCCCCTGCCGGCCTCAGCCCCACGGACACCACGGCCCACCGGGCATTTGCCCGGTGTGCCCGATGGCCAGTCCGGGCCTGCCTGAGTTTTTGAGTTTGTGCAGTAGAATGTCATGGTCTACTGTTTGAAAGGCCTTAGCAAAATAAAGGAAATTCGCTCCATAGAGAGGCTGGGAGGACACAAAGAGACACAGAGGGGCTGGGGAAGAGGCAAAAGAGGCAATGGCTTTATTTAAACCCATCAGAATTTAGTCGTGTTGACAAAAATTTTCAGTAGATTTAGTTGACTAAAACTAAAACAATTTAGATGACTAAAATACGACTAAAACTAAAATGGCTTTTTAGTCAAAAGACTATGACCAAAACTAAATAGAAATTTGCTGCAAAAAATTAACACGGATTTTCACATCACTACTGACCCAAAAGCACAAGAAAAGTTGGCTCCAATATGCTCAGAATCGTTTAAATAAGCCACAGACGTTTTGGAATTCTGTTCTCTAGAGCGATTTAAAAAACGTGACTTTTTGGCCCAATGCATCAGCAATATGTGTGGAGGAAGAAGAATGAAGCATACGCCCAAAAGAAAACTCTGCCTACAATTAAGCATTATGGTGGCTCGGTGATGCTCTAGGTCTGCTTTGTATTCTCTGGCACTGGAAACCTGCAGCATATGGAAGGCAAGTATCAGGAAATCCTAGGAGAAAAGATCATGCCATCTAAGGAAGCTTAAGCTTAGATATTGTGGCAGAATATACTGCCAATTTCGTATGGTTTATCTTTTTCCATTTGGGAGTTATGTTATCTGAACACCTTGCATTCGACTCCCGAATGAGGACCACCCTGGTATCCCATTAGAATGTTCTCACCTCATAAACTAAGTGCGAATCCGCAAGGGAAGTAATTAATGAATGCTCCCCTGGGTGGCCACCATTTCATATAACCGAACGCACGTGGTCGGCAAAAGAGTGGCAGCCATTTTGTCTCCCGAACGTGGGCAGCAGTACTTGGTCCTTCGAGTGG
This sequence comes from Pelobates cultripes, assembly GCA_933207985.1. Lineage (NCBI taxonomy): Eukaryota > Metazoa > Chordata > Amphibia > Anura > Pelobatidae > Pelobates > Pelobates cultripes. Next base: position 735,164 of record OW240916.1, read on the forward strand.
CTGGAACTCTTGTCGGCTAGGCACTCGCACGAACCCGGGTAAAAAAGCTGCCTATTCTATTTCCCAACCAACTATGAGAATGATGTTCGGGATATGGGAACTACCGACTGGGGGGAGCATTTGTACACCGAAATCAAGGCCGGTCCCTGTTGAGGGGGTTCCTGTGCAAAAACCCTTGTATGGTTTTTGCACAGGAACCCCCTCAACAGGGACCGGCCAGGGCACATATTTCCCTGGAACTGTTTTGTCTATCCCCTCGTGTACGGCCGGTCAAAACTTTACCCCGGTGGCAATCCTATTCCACCAAATGGATCTGAGTGATCTTTGGATATGTTATAAACTCAGACCAGAGCTATCCATGGATACAACTTGTCTGGGGTTCCTAGTTATGATGAGGGTACTTTTGGGGTACTGTATATTTTGTATATGTTTTTCTGTACCTGAGAGTTTTTCTCACGCAATTATCTCTCCGGCACAGAGGATCCTGGGAAGGAAAACCCTGTATTATTCTGTTGGAGACCCCATGTAAGGGTGTGTGCATAAAAGCCATGTGTGGCCTGAAATAAAGCAGTTGATTATGAACTATGATTCGTCTGGTTACTGGGGGAATAGATGTCTGCAAGTTTTGTGTGGTTATTTTTGTATAGTTGTAAGTACTAAAAATATATATCTATAAATACATTTGAAAATGAGATTCAGCATTTTCTGTAAAATAACTCTAATCAATTCTGGGCAAAATTGCAGGAGTTGTAAACCAACAGCTTCCGAACAATTACCCATTCTGTGCTGCAGGTTGTATCTAGTTATTTCACTATACGGTAAAAAAAAACAGACAAAAATAACAATTTTCACATGATAACTACTAGAAAATTTGCACCTTTGTTCAAACATTTTTTTAAATTAACTTTTTTTCCTTCTACTGTAAATACTGCCTAAAGAAAAATGAAGATAATATCAATTTGTATGAATAGAAGGCAAATGTTTACGTGTGAAACACAAAAAGCAGGAAAGGGCTCACAAATTGGCAGAACTCTGATCTGTTTAACCAGATCAAAGGGCACCACTTAGCACGCAAATAAATCCCCCAAATGAGAAGCATGTCAGGCCCAGAATTCATTGCAGTGAGATGGGTGATCTCAATCCCAGCATCCCATGTGCCAGAAAGAGATGGTGTACCTTTTATTCAAAAGAAAGCTAATCAGGGGAGACTGAACCACAGCTTTATCAAGTCAGCAAAGCTGACTGTGATATTGAGATATTATAAATATAAGACCGATGTGATGCATCAAAACACAGGAGATCCTTTAGAAGTCCTGTGGGTTGGGTCTTCATGGATCGCACTTGTTGTTCCAGCACATCCCACAGATGTTCAGTTGGGTTCATATATGGGGAACTGGAAGACCAAGGAAACACCATTCCATTTCATTCCTGAACACTTTTTGTAATGTGGCAGGGTGCATTATCCTGCTGGAAAAAGGCCACTGCCATCAGGGAACACCATTGCCATGAAGGAGTGTACGTGGTCTGCCTTCTTCCCACAGTGCATTCAGCTGCCCTCGCTTCTCCGGGTAAATGACCCGGCCATACATCTGATCTAAAAAAATGCGATACATCAGACCAACCTTTGTCCATTGCTCAATGGTCCAGTTCTGACGCTCATTTTTCCATTGCAGATTATTTTTAGCAGTGGGCAGGGGATCATCATGCACACTCTAACCGGTCTGTGGCTATGCAGCCCCAAATGCAGTAAGCTGCGATGCACTCTGTGTTCTGACACCTTGCTATCATGGCCAGGTGTAAGTTTTTCATCAATTTTAGTTACAGTAGCTCTTCTGTGAGATCAAACCGATGGCCTAGCCTTCCCTGCCCACGTGCATCAATAAACATTGGGTGCCCACAACCCTTATGCCAGTTCAAAGCACTGAAGGTCGGGCGCGGTTTAGGAGGGGGATGAGATTAGGGCTGCATAAACAAAGTGACTTAACTCCTAAATGGCAGCGAATCGAGCAATGAGACAGCATGGTCATAAGCCATACACCAAAACTATTTCAATAAGCTAAAGTTGTTTTAGACTCTTTAGTATATTTGAAAGATTATTTAGTAAAAACACCTTCTTTCTCCTAATTTCTCCAGACTCTCAACTTGCTCTTTTTCTGTCAATTTCTCTCCAGTCACCAATTTTTGACAAATTTCTCACCCAGGGGTGTGTTTGGCTATAGAGGTGGATGGCCACATGAACCTTGAGCTCCTTGTGGCGTTTGCCATAATAAGTGTAACGGATCACCTGGTACCCTGACTGGGCACCTCCACCAACAGATGCTTTCTAGCTGGCGCTGAGGACCATAAACACCGCACCAGACACCACAAGCACTGCAGACTCCACAACCGCCGTAGCTTAGCTGGAATCTCTCCGTCTTTCTCTCATCCTGGACCAACCTCTGATATCCAGGACCTTGTGGGAAAGACTTCTCCTATTCTAGAGAACGTAGCAGGAACAGCTCTTAGAAGAGCTAGTGATTAGAATCCAGGGGAGTATAAGGAGTATAGCAATCCCCAGTAGGCATGTGCATTGGGAAAATATTCGGTTCGGCATTCCGAAATTCGGGACTTTTGCAATTCGGGACTTTGGCACTTCGTCAACTTCAGCACTTCGGAAATTCGGAACTTCGGCATTTCGGGACTTCGTCACTTCGGGATTTCTTTTGCAGCCGCTTAGTAGATAACTCCCTAATACCGTGGGAATTAGGGAGTCATCTACCAAAAGGCGGAAAGACCTAAATTGGTCTTTCAGCCAAATTTACCAATACTAAGTAAAAATTATTTAGTATTAGTACATTTTGCCACAGGCTGCTCACTGTTAAAAACAAAAATAGGGTCCCCCCTCCCTAGCCCCCACCCGCGACTCGCGAGTGGGGGCTTTTAAACTAAAGGGGGGCCCTACAGTAAAATAAGGGGGGGACCTAATGTCCTCACCCCCACCCCTGAGCGGTGGGTGGGGGCCCTAAAAAAAAGTTACCCCCCCAGGTGACTCCCCAAACCCCTAGTCACCCCCTCCCCCCCCAAAAAAAATTATCCCCCTAACTACACCCCTCACCCTAAAAATAATGAGGGGGGGGACCTTTAACTAAGTACCTGTAAATAAAATAAAACTTACCATTCAATCTTTTCTTTCTTCTAAAATCTTATTTTTTCAACCCCAAAAAAGACCAAATAAAAATCCATAATAACCGACGCAATTAAAAAAAAACAAGCGCAAAAAAAAAAATCCATCTTCACCCATGGAGGGCTCTATGCAGACTGAGCTCTGCAGAACGGGGGAAGGCTTATAAAGCCTTGCTCCGCCCTGCAATTAGGCTCAGAGCACTCTGGTGGGTTTAAGCCACTGACAGGTGAGTCTCTTCATTTACCTGTCACAGCACTCTGATTGGTTGGTTTGAAATCCACCAATCAGAGTGCTCTGTGCCATTTTACACAGCGTGGGAAAGTTCTTTGAAATTTTCCCACGCTGTGTAATTTGACTCATAACTCTCTGATTGGTGGATTAAGAAACCCGAATGTACGAATTGCCCGAAATTCGTCCGAATTCATATTCGGACCGAAACGAATTGCACATGTCTAATCCCCAGTGTGGATATAGCATATAGACCAAGCTATGTGTTGAGGGTTAAGCAGGAACTCAATTTTAATGGAGGCACACTGGCCTTTTATGCAAGTTTCCCAACAAGGGTGACACCCATGTGGAAAGTTAGCAAACCAATTAAAACAGTTAAACAGTGAGACACTCCCATACAGTATACACAATCCCTCCCCTCTGCCTGGGAGATAATTAAGGCAGATAATGCATTAACTTAATTATCTCCAGGCAGAAAAAAACTATATTTTATAAAGTCCCATAAGTACCCAAAACACCCCACAAACGGGACATCCCCTGATAGTCTTGATCTGGGTGAACAAAATATCCAAAAATCACCTAGATCAGATCAGGGGTTCAGATATTTTATGGAAGTCATAGTTTTGCCCAGGTGCAGGCATGGTCCCATGCCCAAAACAGTTCCATAGAATCGTGTCTAAGTGCCGCTGGAGGACCGACCAGGAACCACGAGGTTTTCATGCCGAAAATAGTTCCAGGGCATTCGCGACTAAGTACCACCGAAGTCTATTCGCGGTGTTGGTCCATGTGAACAAGATGGCCGCCACCATGTGTTCGAAAGTCGAATGGTGACCACAGTTTGAAGTACCACTTCGAAAGTTCTAACTGTGGCCATAAAAATCCAAAAGGGCACGAACAGTGATTTAAACTAAGTTTTATCACAGGGGCCATATTCACAGGGTAGGAGGCTAGCAAACAGGCCCCTCCAAAAACCAGTGGCGAGGTCACTTTCGCCACAATAAGCTTTTTACTGCCCCTACAGTTGTGCATTTCTCCACTATGGGCCAAGCAAAGTGACACGCTGATCCCCCCGGTACACCAAGATCCCCGGGAATGGAATGGACCACTTTATCAGGGTGCACCTGGCTACACCTTACGATCTGGCCTCACAACCTGAGACCTCGGAGGTGAGCCCAAACAACTTCAACCATGGCAAAGTTCTCCCTGGTGCTTTCCCCTTCTCCGGGCGGCGGTTCGGTCTTGGCACAAGATTGGCAAACCTTCCTGCCCATGCTTCTCACTAAAGTAGACCTGCCATTTTGGAACAACCCAGCCACGTTGTGTGCTAGGAGATAGCGCTGATACGAGTGGACCTTTCCAAACTGGACTTTTGAGTTACGGAAATTCCAGGAGCTACATAATGTATTGACTTCAACAAAAGACATCACTGCCAACCATGGCACATCTTTTTCACATCTCATCATGTGGGTCGAGACCTTGTGTCCCTTTGTTCAGTTACTATATAGAAGTGCCCATACTGACATCAGAGTATAACTCTAGCCATATAACGACAAGACCCCCAATCCACATTCCAGAGTTCTCATACAAGAAAATCTTATAATCAATAGAAACATAGAATATGCAATATTCTACAATGACCTGGATAATAGTGGCAGCAGGCTGAAGCTCTGAATCAGAGGGGTCCAAGAGCAGGGAGAAAGTGAAAATATCCCCCAAATTCTGCGATCCATCTTCACTCATACTCTTGGCAGCCCCCAAGATAAACGCATCAGCCTCATCTGCCAGTCTGATCTGAGTACTCTCTCATGGCACATAATATGCTGCCTAAAGAGCTTCTCCCTCCAGAAGGAAATTTGGCGAGAGGCCAGATGGGTGGGTATTGTTAATCTGGATGGTCAGAACATACTAGACTTCCAGGACTTGTCCAGATTCATGCTGCAGGAGAGGAGGGCTCTCCAACTTGTCAACTCCACACTTTGGGCAGCCAATTTACCATATCATCCCTCTCTGCTTGACAAGGCTCCTTATTGTGCAAGCTCAGACAACCATCAGATATTCCCTCGAGTTCACTCTATCATTGAGCCTCCCTCAGATTCAGGTACAGGCCTAGCTGTCCCCACGATCCCTTTATCTGGTATGGGGCACACAAGCAGTCCCACAGTGTCCACCAAGACCGGGACCAGGGTCAGGCCCCAGACCTTGGTGACCTTCACCACCCCAGCCCAAAGAAGGAGCAAGAGCTGGTGTAGTCTTATATTGGATATGGCTAGATGACTTGGGCCGCTGGACAATGGTCAGGTGTCTCCCCTATTATTATTATTTATGAAGCACCAACAAATTTCGTAGCTCTGTACAATGGGTAGACTAACAAACACGTAATTGTAACCAGACAAGTTGGACACACAGGAACAGAGGGGTTGAGGGCCCTGCTCAATGAGCTTACATGCTAGAGGTAATGGGATATAGTGAGACAAAAGGTAAGGGAAGGGGTAGAAAAATAGGTTGCTAGGATAGTTAGTATTCACTGAGGGCTTAGTGCTTTTTATTTTGTTTTTACATTTGCAGGAGAGGAATCAGGGTGTGGGGAGGGAAAGCTGTTAACAGTTTAATTGATGCGCTTTCCAAAAGAAGTGAGCTTCCAATGATTTTTTTTTAATGAATGGAGACTGGGTGAAAATCTAATGGAGAAGGGAGTTCCACAGGAAAGGTGTAGCCCTAGAGAAGTCTTGAAGGTGAACATCTTAGGTGAGAGTACGAACAGAGGATAGATGTAGGTCTTCGGCAGAGCGTAGGGGCCTAGACAGGACAAACTTGTATATACTGAAGGATATGTAGGTTTAACCCCTTAAGGACACATGACATGTGTGACATGTCATGATTTCCTTTTATTCCAGACGTTTGGTCCTTAAGGGGTTAAGCAGCATTATATAGACATTTGTAGGCGAGTACCAGAATATTAAATTGAGCCCTTACAGGAAGCCAATATAGGGACTGACAGAGGGGGAAGGCATGGAGGATGCGTGCGAAGATGAGCCACACTGCCGCATTTGAGGGGTTACTGATACCCATACTTGCCCAAATCACAAGCACTCTTCTCTGCTCCCTCCTCCCACCCAGGCCCCATTCCCATGTACCCACACTCCATAACCCCCTTTCTGTTTCCATCCAGCTACCTCTTAGTTGCCAAGAACCCATGTCTATCAAGAATTCAGAGTAACCCATTGTTGAAATCAGTCATTCCATTACTGTGCATTGAGTGGGTACTTTATTGCAGGCTGTTTGGGCTGTACTCATTTTTGCTTGTGTGGGATTTGTCCTTGACTAGCCATGATATACACGTATATGACTAGATGGTTTATGGGTACCATATGGGTATATTTATAACTCTGCATGTATTTATATAAATTAAAATTTCTACCTTTCACCTATTTTTTTCCTTGCAATGCCCCTGTAATGCAATGGTAATTGCATGTAACTCTGGCTAGACCTAGACACACATTGTGGGTTTATGGTGTGTTAACAATGATCTCAATCTAACAGCTTGTGCCGTATTGGACTTGATATGATCAGAAGTTTTGGTCCCCTTCTATGCCATCAGCTGGTGAGGGGGACCCTGATTCTTACACTTTCCCATAATATATAAAACATACACTGCTCACCCTAACCCCCCCATCCCCCAACCTCCATCTGGCCCTATATCCATTTAACCAATCTCCATTACCCCTTTCCCTCCTTTACCTATTCCCATCCTGTTACCTCCTGGTTGCCAAGACTTCTTGTCCATCAGGAGGGGTTGACGCAGAGTGACCCATTGTCCTCTCTGGGTCACCCACAAAGATCTACCTATTCCGATACCACTAAAACTCCCGTCAATAACTGAAATCAATCATGTTGTTCTTATGCATTGAGATAGTACTTTGTTGTAGGCTATTGTGACGTACAACCATACTTTTGTTTCTATACCCTTTTGCTTGTGTGGGCTGTGTCCCTAACTAGCTCTGATTTACACGTGGATAACTAGATGGTTTATGGGAATATTGATAGCTCTATATGTTTGCATGTATTAATATAAATTTCAATTTCTACCCCCCTTCATTAGGTCCTAAGTATAATTGCTAGATTGTCACATGTAGGATAAACAGTTATTGTTTATGACGATTGCACACTGTAGACCCAAACAACACCTTTCACACTGCACTCATAACACTTGGCAAAATGTATTCACAGCCCTGCTTACTTCTATAATCGTCTCGGTTACAGTGACCTGGGCACTGACATTGGTGTTTTTTTCAGGTGGAGAGTCATGTCTATCCCCATATAAACACGATTAGTAGTATATCTTTCTTAAATCTATGTTTAGATTCAGTGGGAGATGTTTTTTTTTTTCTTTCCTCTGTGATAATGTGTCATGATGTGATGCAATTTACCAGTTACCTTGACTTAAAGGACCACTATAGTGTCAGGAAAACATACTCCTCCCACTTACCTTTTTTCCAGCGCCGGGCTCCCTCGGCTGGGACTCTCCTCCCTCTTCTTCCGTTATCAGCTGAATGCGCATGCGCGGCAAGAGCCGTGCGCGCATTCAGCCAGTCTCACAGGAAAAGCATTATCATTGCTTTCCTATGGACGCTGGCGTCTTCTCACTGTGAAAATCACAGTGAGAAGCGCGGAAGCGCCTCTAGCGGCTGTCAATGAGACAGCCACTAGAGGATGGATTAACCCAAAAAAAGGGTTAAACCTAGCTGGACCTGGCACCCAGACCACATCATTAAGCTGAAGTGGTCTGGGTGCCTATAGTGGTCCTTTAAGCTAGATGCTCAAGCCAAATTCTTAATCCAATCCATGTGCTCTCTTTGCAATACCCATGGAGCTACTCCCTACACCAAAATTAGACCGCATATACACAATCTGGTTTACTAGTGCATTTCCCCATTGTCTATGGATCAGGCCCTAGGCGTCCTTTAATTATTTACAGTGCTAGAAATACAAAGTTGCATTCCTAGCAATATAGCTCCCTTATCCCCCTCTCCCCCCACCCCACAACCCCTGGCAAAATAAGGGTCAAAATACCTTTTATTCTACACAACTGATTCCAGCACTGCTTCTTCTGACATCACCTGGGGGGAGTGCTAATGCGCATGTGCGGCAAAGGCCACAAGCGCATTAGGACCTCCACATAGAAAAGCATTGCTGCTATGCTTTCCTATGGGGTTTTGCTTGAAGTTGAACGGCCAGCATCATTTAGGTGACCAAAAGTCGCCTAACCGCCAGGAAGTGCCCCTAGTGGCTGTTTGATTGACAGCCACTACAGGCAGTCTTAACCATGCAAGATAATTATTGCAGTTTCTCAGAAACTGCAATAATTACAATTGCAGGGTTAAGGGTACAGGGACACTACACCCAAATTCAATAAGCTGCAGTGGTCTGGATGCCTATAGTGTTACTAGATTGCAATAAACAATAAAGTGATATCTCTATATTAACATTTGTACATCGTAAGACTAATAGTATCTTTCAAACTGCACTTACAACACTTATCGAAATATATTTGCACTGATGCTTACCTTTTTAATGGTCTTGCTTATGGAGGGCCTGGGCATAGGACTCGGGGTTCTTTTTCAGTGGAAATTCTATCTGCTTTGTTTACATAAAATAAATAGTTTCTTGCGTTGATGGTCATCTACCTTTATGCACTGTTACCAACCCTACGCATGTAGTGATGTTTCTACACATCTTTGAATCTTTGGAATTGTTAGCTCTGTATATGTTACTCTTTAGCCTTGTTTCATGTTGTGATGTATTAACATCTTGTTTTGCCTCTGTATGTAAAAATGACAATAAACACATTTTTCACCCACTGACAACACTTTTAGGGCCATTTACTAACGTGGAAATTGATTTGAATTCAAAGTAAATTTCAAATGAGGCCAAAGAAGTCTGATTGGAAGTAAGCCATGCTACTTGTGCCTTAAAGGACCACTATAGTGCCAGGAAAACAAACTAGTTTTCTTGGCACTGTAGTGTTAATAGGTCCCCCCCACCCTCAGGGTCCCACTACCGCCAGGCACAAGTGGGGTTAAGGGGTTAAACTCTTATCGGGCTCCCTCGGCGCTGGGGACTCTCCTCCCTCTTCCGACATCATCCGCCGAATGCGCGGCAAGAGCTGCGCGTGAATTCAATCAGTCCATAGGAATGCATTACTCAATTCTTTTCTATGGACATCAGCGTGAGACAGCCACTAGAGGCTGGATTAACCCTAACTAACCCCCTTCTCTGAAACTGCTATGTTTACAGCTGCAGGGTTAACCCTAGATGGACCTGGCACCCAGAGCACTTCATTGAGCTGAAGTGGTCTGGGTGCCTATAGTGGTCCTTTAAATTTGCTGACAGTTCTCAGTTTAGTAAATTAAGTAAATAAAATCTCTGTTTGACCTTCATTTTCCCATTATCCCACCAAGGTTCCAGACTACCTGACCCTTAGTGGTGCTCATTGCAGCTAACAAAAGTAAAATGATGATCTATCTCTAGAAACTGACAAAATCCACAAATGTGGATGCTGCTGAATGGAGTCGTGCTGCTGAATGGAGCTCAGACACTTGTTCTGATTAATGCATTGTGCGTTACCTTGAGGAAAATCATTCTGTCCAACCTGCTGTATATGTTGCCACACTGACCACTTGGTAGTCTATTTACAGCCCTGTGCATTAAAGTTATGTCTCTGAAAAAAGTCATATTATTTGCACTCAAATAATTCTTCACTATTGCATTTCTCAATTTTAAAATATCATGACTTGTACTAGCAGTGGGGAGACTGGCCTCAACTTGACCAACATTGTCAAAGCTTTTTATTTATTTATTTTCAGACAGTTCATCCTGATCAAATTCCTTCTAATCCACACCAAATGAATAAAGTGACCGGGATTTACCTGGGAAGTCTGATTCAATGAACAAAGTAGATCCCAAACGATTGATTTGCGAATTAAAAGGAACTAAATTTGGACGTGTGGCAGAAAGCCTCTGCCACGTGTTCTTGGAGGGGCCTGCTTGCCAGCCTCCTGCCTCATGACTATGGCCCCTGCAATAGACCTGGCTAAAATACTTTAAAAAGGCTCTGTCTGTGCAATTGGGATTATATGGTTCGGTTCCCGAACAGCCGCACGAACCAGAGACCACCTGGGAGCTTGTTAAGCCTAGTTGACAGTTTGTAACACTTTGCATGAACGACCACGATGTGGCGGCCATCTTGTTCCTGCGAACGAAGGCAGCAGTGTTTGGTCGTCGAGTTCATGGAGCTGTTTTCAGACACTGAAACTCCCGAATGCCACTGGACTTGCGTTCTGTTCTACACAACTTAGAAGGGCACTGTTCGAACAAGGTGAACAAGCTCCAGGGTAAGAACTATGTTCGGTATTTAAACTACCGAATTAGACAAACCACAAGCTTTGATTCTCTGGAACTGTTTTGGGCATGGGACCATGCGTGCGGTCGGTCAAATTATGACCTTCAGGAAATTCCTGAACCCCTGAGTCTGGGTGATTTTTGGATATGTTGGTCACCCAGATCAAGGGATGTAACGTTTGTGGGGGTTTGGTGTGTTTAAAGGTATTTTGGGGGTTTTATAAAAATTTATGTTTTCTGTGCTTGGAGCTTAAATTGAGTTTAATACAGTGCTTGACTCAATTATCTCCCAGGCTCAGAGGAGGGATTATCTTGGGCCTGAGAGCCAATGTAATTGTGTGTATGTTTTTTACTGTATTCTCCTCTCAGGTCTAGGGGGCGTACCCCTTGCATGGGGACCTGCATATAAGGCCAGTTGTGGCTACCAATAAACGAGTTTCAATTTATCCTCAACACAGAGCCTCATCTCATGATTGTAGGGGAAAGCTATACCAGCTATAATCTCTGCTCTTGGGATTGTTCTTTGGATTGCTATAATCACTAGCTCTTGTAAGAGCTACACAGCTATACCTGCTATACTCTCTTGGAGGAGAGGTCTTCTCACTGGGAGCTGGATCCCTGACTTGGGTCCATGGTGAGAAGGGATGGCGAGACCCCAGCCAGCTAACATGCTACGGTGCTTATGGTATCCAGTGCAGTGCTTATGGTACTCGACGACAGCTAGGAAGCAGCGATTGGCAGATGCACCCAGTCGGGGTACCAGGCGGTCCATCACATCTGGTGGCAGTGGTGGAAAGGCTTCCTAGTGAGTATAGAAGCATCATGGAGACACCGGAATCGTTATGGGCGTTATAATTGAGGGCAAAGCTAGTATTTGTACAGCACCCCTGTCTACAGCAGTATGAAACCAGCTAGTCCCCGGACAGCGTTCGCAAATAAGGAGGAGTTTCTCTGGAGGTTGCAGCATCACTTGGCCCAACAGGATAGGCCTGTATCAGAGGAGACCATACTGGACTACAGAGATGTCACTAGAAAGGAGATTTGGGACGAGTCCCTGGAGGGTGTATAGCGTCGGTGTGGTGAGTTTCCCCAGCGAAAAGCAGCGGCTACAGGTACGAGTGGCACTGCAGATGCCTCTCCTGGGAGAGCAGCCCCTGGATGAGTGGGTGACGAAGCTTGAGAGACTGGTATGGAAGGAATTGTGGCTTGACGACGCATACCAGCGCTATGGTGGTACACAATTCAGTAATTCCCTGGATGGCTGAGCACAACAGGCCTGAGGGCAAGGATTACAATGCCCCTGGCCTGTTATGGGAGGCTTTTGCTGAAATGGAGTTTGGGAGTGCTGGAGGGTCACACTTTTGGGACATACGCGACTATAGGGAAGGCTGGCTGGATCTTCCTATAGCTGGCAAGCTAGGGCCAAACCTGATCCATCTGGCCACCATGGAATGGGAGCTGGAGCAGGATTACAAACACCTACTCAGCTCAATTCGGCCCCAATATACCCTGCAGGGAGAGCAGGGTGGCGGACCCAGAAATACCACCCCACACTTGGAGAGACCTAGATGAGGTTCCCCCATGCTTCACTTCTAGCTCCTGAAGTAGGGAACCTCATCAACTGGTCCTGGGAAGACCCCCAGTTGGCAGGTGGAGATGGGTAACATGTTGGGCAACATTACCTTTGGGTTGCTATAATTACTAGCTACACAGCTATACCTGCTATATTCTCTTGGAGGAGAGGTCATCTCACTGGGAGCTGGATCCCTGACTTGGGTCCATGGTGAGAAGGGACGGCAAGACCCCAGCCAAGCTGCGGTGGCTAAGGGGCTAATGTGCTTATGGTGTCCAGTGCAGTGCTTATGGTACTCTGTGACAGCTAGGAATCAGCAATTGGCTGATACACCCAGTTGGGGTGCCAGGCGGTCCATCACAGGACGAGCTGCCTGTAACGGATCACCTGGCACCCCGACTGGGTACCTCCATTGAAGGATGCTCCTAGCGCTTCCTGAGGGCTCCAAGCACTCCAGCCGACACCATAACCACCGTAGACCCCTCCAGAGAGCAAGACAGGAACAAGCTCTTACAAGAGCTTAGCAGAGATTTAGCAAGGGAGTATGACAAGCATAGCAATCCCTTGTAGCAGATTCTCCCAATAATATTCTCGAAATTGAGGGTGAAGTAGAACTACCAGAACTGTGGGTTTATTGTTCTTATATACACATTCTTACACATTAGTACCACCCACAGGGTTTTGTAAAACAACCAATAAACACGTACAATACACTCAGACACTCCCACACAAAATCCTCCCCTCTGCCTGTGATACAATTACCTTACACATAGGGTTAATGTAATTATCACATGCAGGAAAATATAGTTTTACACAATATTCATAAATTTAAAAGTATGCATCACATTCACATGAACCTACATTTTCAGAATCAGCATACTCCAAATACAAACATACATCAAAATCATACAAATTGGTCCAGTGGGTCAAAAGTTAGATCGAAGTTCTGTGACCAAATTCTGTGACCAAGTTTGTGACCAAATGAAGCATGGCTTTTCTGCCCAAAACCAGTTCCACAGAGTCTTCTATCCTGGAGATAATTGGGAAGTAATCCAATTACCTCCAAGGACAGAGGCAAAACTCCATTAGCCACATGGCAGCAAAAGACAATAAAATACATAAATATATTTAACTGTGCAGCTATTACATAAAACAGGTACATTCAACATATCCCCAGATAGCTTAGATCTGAGCGCACATTATTACTGAATGGCGCTCAGATCACATACATACAGTTCAATTGCCATGTAGCCAAAGTCTTTTCCACAGTCTTTCGTTATATGAATGGGCTCCATGGCATAGCTATCTGGGAGATCACTGTTCAAATAGGGAAAGTACCGAATCACCCGGCTTTCGGGTCTTTGCAGGGGAAAGTCTAGCATTTCAACATGGGGCCATAGTCACAGAGCAGGAGGCTGGCAATCAGTCTTCTCCAATGCCCAGTGGCGATCTGGTTCCGCCACACTTTCCCAAAAAGATTTTCGCGCAAGTCTATTATTTAGCATTGATTTCATGACTGCGCTGATATTGAGGGAGATCCCTTGCGTCGCTCCCCACCAAGATATTAATTTAAAAAATCTGAGGTAATGACAATTAGATTTTTTTTTCCCCATCAAAGCATATCTTGGGTGAATAGACTCGTGGATCTATCCTTTACCTAATCTCTCTGCACCTTCACCCCAATCTTTCCCCATTCCTTCCCTCGTCCCTGGTGGCTGAATCCGGGGTAAACACTCCTTCCGCTGTCACACTTTGTAATAATCTGTCAGCACTTGCTGCTTCGAATTTATTTGTGCACTAAAAGCTGCCTCAGGCAGGCGGATGCAGACAGCTCACGTCGGTTCTGGAAAATGTGTTCAAAACGGCAAAAAAGCAGCTTTTCCAAATATTTCACCCTTTTAATAAATGCATTTAATTAAAAGTCATATAACTTGCTTTTCATTAAAACATTGTGCCTGCAACATGGATTACAGAAACAGGCTAAATATGAGACCCTCACCCTATTCAACCCCCAGCAGCCAGACAGGACTGCAGAGCAATACAGAGCCACACAATGCAAAGCCACACTATGCAGAGCAATGCAGGGCCACATAATGCAGAGCAATGCAGGGCCACATAATGCAGAGCCACACTATGCAGAGCAATACAGAGCCACACAATGCAAAGCCACACTATGCAGAGCAATGAAGAGCCACACAATGCAGAGAGACAATGCAAAGCCACACTATGCAGAGCCACGCAATGCAGAGACACACAATGCAGAGCAATGCAGAGACATACAACTCAGAGCAATGCAGATACACACAATGCAGAACAATGCAGAGGCACGCAATGCAGAGCTACACAATACAATGCCACACTATGCAGAGTATTGCAGAGCCACACAATACAAAGCCACACTATGCAGAGCAATGCAGAGTCACACAATACAAAGCCACACTATGCAGAGCAATGCAGAGGCACACTACACAGAGCAATACAGAGCCACGCAATGAAAAGCCACACAATGAAAAGCCACACAATGCAGACCTGCATGATGCAGAGCAATGCAGAGCCACACAATGCAAAGCCATACAATGTGGAGCAATGCAGAGCCACACAAGGCAGAGCACAAGTATTTGGGCATTTTTAATACTGACCATAATATTTGTACGTCTGGGCAGGCCCGGTTTAAGAGCCCATTGGGCCTGGTGCTAACAATTATGATGGGCCTAATTACAGAAACTTATCGACAAGTTCTACCTCCCAAGCGTCATGTATCCAGTGGAGATGGTGCTGGAGGGAAACTCATAGTATATCAGTCTCAGAAAGCACGTACCCTATGCTAATCTCTCGCTTTTATCTTTCAAGTAAATCCATACCCCCAACAGCAGTGTCCGGTGAAGCAGGATGTCGGTGGGTGGGATAAACATGCCCAAAAAGGGGGCGTGTCTGCACGAAGAATTAGATGGTCAGCTTGGCATGAATGCACATCTGGAGCAGAGGAGCTGGTCTGAGGTCTGTGAGGGATTGTTAGGCAGGTGCGCTGAAGGAGAGCGTGCTTGTCACTTTCTCATAGAAATCTGCACTTTTATAAACTGGGGTTGAAGAGACACTATAGTCACCATAACAACTGCAGCTTAATGTATGGTATACAGCTTAATGTATTTGTTCTGCTGAGTATAATAGCTCCATTCAGGCTTTTTTCATGCAAACACAGCCATTTTCGAGAAAAGGCAGTGTTTACATTGACCCTAGCAACATCTCCAAGTGGCCACTCCTTAGATGGCCACTGGAGGTGCTCCCTGGGTCAGTGTTGCCGAAAGAGCAGCACTGACGTTCAGCATCCCCACGCTCTGCATGGAGATGCTGAATTTTCCTCATAGAGATACATTGATTCAATGCATCTCTATGAGGAGGTCCTGACTGGTCACAACGACATTTGGCCCCGCCCCTTGCCAGTTTTAGCCAATCCAATGCTTTCCCTATGGGATAGCATTGGATTGGCTAAAAATCGGCCATTTTGATGATGACCCTATAGTGGCACTCCGAAAATGCAAGCCGAAATGCTTTTGGGGTGTGGAGTGGTCCTTTAAGCAAGAGCATGTGAAGAGTAGTAAAAAAAAATAATAATAATAATAAAATAAATAAATAAATAAATATATATATATATATATATATATATATATATATATATTTTTTTTTTTTTAAACCAATGAGGCTTCAGCTCCTGGAGCTTCAGCTCCATCAGCCCCAAGTTAATTCGGCAATGGGTGTCGGAATCATAGACTAGAATTCTCTATTCTGAACAGTTTTATAGAATTTGTAAAATAAATTTCATTGTTAGTGTTAGGACAAGGCCCTCCCTCATGCTTGAGAAAAATCCTGTATTCATGAATAATTACTGTAACAATTCCAATTAACAAAAACCTCATCTCTAATCAAAAAATTATTGGACCGTAGCACGTTGTTTGAGTATTCTGTGCATTTTAATATTTACCATAGTAAAAATGCAGCAGTGACTACTTAGTTTGATCCTACAAAGAGTATCGTGTAAAAAGGACTGATTCATCCTTACATCAGGACTGCTAACACAGGGAGGGGGTAGCCAGCCATCCCAAAGGACCGAAAGTGCAGTTCTATAGCCAGACAAACCCGCTGTAAATAATACTAGTGTAATTCTATGAATCTGATCTTTATTGCACTGTTTGGAACTCTGGTTTCATGTTGTCTGTGTTGCCAGCTGTAGACTATATAGAAACATTCCATTCTTTTGAAATGTATGCAAATACTAGATTTGATTTCTGTTTATTTTGTGCTTTGGGGAGATAACAGCCATATTTTATTTGTTCCCAAGTATTGTCTAGATCGGGGGATCCCAATTAATTTCCCCGTGGAACCCTTTGACATAGTGTATCAACGTCGTGGAATCCCCCCCAAATAACTTTTTAGCGCTGTTGTGTAAAGCTAGAATAATGTCTGGTTTGTTTTCCAAATTTATTTTTTTGGTATAAATACACTAATTTCTACAGATAGTAAATCGATGGTGTGTTTTTGTATGTGGAGATGGTGTTTGTATGTAATTTTATCGTTTTAATACAGGGATGTGTTTCTATGGAATGTTTGCGTGCAAGGGGGTGGTTGGATGTAGTTTTGGATTTTAAATGTAGACGTACATTTGTGTGTAGTATTGGTGTTCAGTGTTTGTATATAATTTTGGATTGAAAAATAGAAATATGGTGTGAGCGCTCCTGACAATAAGATGTCCACCAAATCATAAAAAGAAATTTAATGTTAAAATACAAACGAAAGTAAATTCCAAATAGCGACAAGTTAATGTAATATATCAACAGCTATCTTCTAAAAACGCAGTTCCAAGTTGTAACGGCACCCCCAGGCATAAAAGGGGTTAAACCGCCGTTTAGAAGATCTTCTCCTTCAAGATACACAGGCACAGCTACCGCAGAACCCCAAACCCCCGAACAGGAAACCATATGAATGCCGTAAACAGCCAAATAGGAAAAACCATACGAATAGGTTTACACTCCTAGCAGTCGAACTGGAACAGCATACAATAAATCCCCCCAAGAACGAGACAAGGCTCTGTTTTGAGGGTCAAGCAGTGAACAGACAGAGCTGTGGGTTTATTGTGCTTATGTACACATTCTTACACATTAGTACCACCCACAGGGTTTTGGAAACAACCAATAAACACGTACAATACACTCAGACACTCCCACACAAAATCCTCCCCTCTGCCTGTGATACAATTACCTTACACAATGGGTAATGTAATTATCACAGGCAGAGAAATACAGTTTTTCCACATTATTCATAATTTTAAAAGTATGCATCATTAACTTACATTTTCAGAATCAACATACTCCAAATACAAACATACGTCAAAATCATCCAAATTGGTCCAGTAGTTCAAAAGATAGTCGTTTGTGACCAAATGAAGCATGACTTTTCTGCCCAAAACCAGTTCCACAGAGTCTTCTATTCTGGAGATAATTGGGAAGTAATCCAATTATCTCCAAGGACAGAGGCAAAACTCCATTGAACACATGGCAGCAAAAGACAATAAAATACATAAAAATATATAACTGTGCAGCCATTGCATAAAACAGGTACATTCAACATATCCCCAGATAGCTATCTGGGGTATCACCGCTCAAACAGGGCAAGCACCGAATGACCCGGCTTTCATGTCTTTGCAGGGGAAAATCAAGCGTTTCAACATGGGACCATAGTCTAAAGGCAGCAGGCGGGCAACCAGGCTTCTCCAATGCACAGTGGCAAGATTGGTCTTGTCACACAAGTAGATACCAATGAATAGATCACAATTATGACAGCAGCGCCATTCATGAAACTAATGCCGTAAATGCAACAAAGTAATGTGTTACAAACTGTAACATTTAAAATCAAATAGGGCACCACACAAGTTAAAAACTGATACATTCAAACATAAATTAGCACACTCCAAGTTCTAATGCCGTGAAAAAAAACAACTAAAACTAGAGTGAGGTAACAGGAGGAGTCAAGCTAGAGTGAGATTATAGGAGGAGTCAAACTAGAGTGGGGTTATAGGAGGAGTCAAGCTAGAGTGAGGTAATAGGAGGAGTCAAGCTGAGATATACACAGAGCTCCATTCACATGTTTTTTTTATATGTACAGAGCTCCACTCTCATCTCTTTTTGATATGTACAGAGCTCCACTCACGTCTCTTTTTCATAGGTACTGAGGGCCACAAACCTAATGTCCATTTTCCATGTCTAGAAAGTCCGTCACACATGGAAAGCAGAGATTCCGATAAAATCCTCACTTATCGGATACAGGGATTATGATTCCTGACCCTCCCCCCCCCTGCCATTTAATCCATTAATATCATTGATAATATAATTGCAATCCAGCGCTTGCCGTCTCTGGAGCTTTCTGGAGCTGCTGTCTATAGAAACATTGAGCTCCTTCAGGTCTAGCTCAAAGATCAGATGGCAAAATGGCAAACCTTGGCTGTCTTATGGCTTGCTAAGCATCGTGGGAAATGTTGTGCAAACACATGGGAGTCGCAAGCCTTTGTTGATTAACCACAAATACCATTACTAATAATAACACTATTTTTTTTAGGATAGTGGGATATTTTCATTGTTAAGCCAACAGCAAAGGTAGCTAACATGATGTTATGACAATGAAATTGTGATGCTAAATATATGATGTCATGATGATGTAATTGTGATGTTGAATATAACAATTGTTGCAAAACTCACTATTTAGCCTTAGTTCAAGATATCCCCCTGCTAAGTTCAGTACTAGATTCCTGAACCCCATTCATGTTTTCCCCGCTCAGGAGCTACAATATCCTGAATACCGACCACCCCCTGGCTCATTAAACATCAAAGAAACCACAGAGTTAAGTGATCTCTCGGTGCGTTCATGTGACAAGATGGCTGCCGTTTTCTCCAGCATGTGGCATTCAGTTATACGAACGACTGCCATCTTCGCATGAACGCAAGCAGTGGGACCTGGTCGTCGAGTGTCTGGAACTATAAGTTGGACACTCGACCACACGAACACCGATGAAAGCATACGAATGCCTGCTTCTTTCCGGGACAAGCCAGAAGAGCTCTGTTCGGTAGGTTTGTTCGCGGGAACAATCGCTACCTATGAGCCAGGGGAACCGTTCGTCTTTTTTGTTCATTTTGGAACTCCCGAAATTGACCTACAGCTACCACTGAATCTCTGGAATTGATTTGGGCAGATACCTCGAGTGAGGTCGGTCAGTATTTTACCCCCGTGGCGATTCGGCTGTATTCGTGGTATCTGAGTGCTATTTGGACACCTTGGGTGCTCAGATCCAGGCTATCCAGGGATATAATATTTGTGGGGGTTCCTCTGCATTATATATATTTTTAAAATTTTGTTTTTATGCTTAGCCATTCTCACACAGACATTCATGGGCATTTTGTGAGAGTGTTCTGGGCGTGTGTTACTGTATCCTTGCTGTGTATATAAGTGGGCCATCTGGCCATAATAAAACCAGTTATGTTATACCTTACTAGGCTGATGTTTGGGCAGCTCGAAGTTATAATCACTATTTCACTTGGGATTTGGGAGATTTACAACGGATACACTCAGTTGGAGTATAGGGGATCAGTTACAACAATAGACACAGACATCACAATAACGTGATGTCATGATGATGTAATTGTGATGTTGAATATAACAATATACACAGACATAACGATAACGTGATGTCATGATGATGTAATTGTGATGCTGAATATAACAATATACACAGACATTACAATAATGTGATGTCATGATGTAATTGTGATGCTGAATATAACAATATACACATATATGATAATGTGATGTCATAACTGTGTAGTTATGATGCTGAATATAACAATATACACAGTTACTGTGATAATGTGATGTCATAACGATGTAGTTGTGATGCTGAATATAACAAAATAGACAGATATTGTGATGTCATGACGATGTAGTTGTGATGCTGAATATAACAATTCACGAGGTCATGCGTTTAGACTGGAAGAAAGAAGATTTCGTCTAAGGCAAAGGAAAGGTTTTTTTACTGTAAGAACAATCAGGATGTGGAATTCTCTGCCTGAAGAAGTGGTTTTATCAGAGTCCATACAGATGTTCAAACAGCTACTAGATGCATACTTGCAAAAACAGAATATTCAAGGATATAATCTTTCAATGTAGGGTAATAACTGCTTGATCCAAGGATAAATCTGACTGCCATTCTGGGGTCAAGAAGGAATTTTTTTCCTATCTTGTTGCAAAATTGTGCTTCAAACTTGTTTTTTTTGCCTTCTTTTGGATCAACAGCAAAAAACAAATGTGAGGAAGGCTGAACTTGATGGACGCAAGTCTCTTTTCAGCTATGTAACTATGTAATATTGTGGCGGACCGCCGTCACTAAGTACCATGCCCACTGCTTATTTGTGTGTTTTCCCCTTGTTTCTGTATGTATTTCGTGTGTTTTGCCTGTTCCCCATTCGGGAGAGCTCATATGAATGGAACCCGTTCGTCTCCCGAACGGGTACCACCCTTATTTCTCATTTAGTAGGGATGTGCATGGACAAAAAATTTGGTTCGGCACTTCCGAAATTCTGGACTCCGGCAATTCGGTTCGGTATGGCACTTCCGAAATTCGGGACTATCCCTCGAGCCGCACAGCCCTCCTCCAGCCGGGCGTCCGATCACTTCATAGTCTAGTGCACTCACCTCCTCCTGCCTCGTGGTCCAGCCGATCAACGCGGCATGACATCCTTATATAGAGTGTAGACGTGATGTCATGCCTGTTCTTAAAGTGACCATGCCATCATTGTTATATTAAAATATTTTGAGTCGCAATGATGATGACGTGGACCAATCAATACAAAGGTAAGTCTATTCTTTGCCCTATTTTGGTTTCTTGTTAGATTCTCGTTTAGTGCTCTTAGATATTCTCTTATGATTTCCTATATTTGACCTCAGCTTCATATTTGAAGGTTTGGGTTTCCTCTTCCCTGCGTTTAGGTGTAAGACTACCGTGACACCGTGAATATTGTTATACATCACCAAGAAAGTCACACGAGGGCCACCATGTTTTTAATATTTGGTGAACAGGGAAAGGCGAGGAGGAGACAGAGAATTATGTATGTTTTATAAAAAATTTGCAAGGAAAATAAACTAAAATAAATAAAACAAAACAACACAATATTTTGCTATAAAAGCTAATGCACCGAGTATAACAAATGTATACATTATTATTATATATATTTCTCCACATTTATCAGCTTTGTTACTACTTGTTAAAGGACCACTATAGTGCCAGGAAAACAAACTCTTTTTCCTGGCACTTTAGTGCCCTGAGGGTGCCCCTACCCTCATGGCCCCCTTCCCGCCGGGCTGAAGTTGGAGGAAGGGGTTAAATTCTTACCTTTCTCCATCGGCGCTGGGGACTCTCCTCCTCCTTCCGACATCATCGGCTGAATGTGCATGCGTGGTGAGAGCCGCGCGCATTCAGCCAGTCCATAGGAAAGCATTCTCAATGCTTTCCTATGGACGCTGGCGTCTTCTCACTGTGAAAATCACAGTGAGAAGCGCGGAAGCGCCTGTAGCGGCTGTCAATGAGACAGACACTAGAGGCTGGATTAACCCTATTGTAAACATAGCAGTTTCTCTGAAACTGCTATGTTTACAGCAGGCAGGGTTAATCCTAGATGGACCTGGCACCCAGACCACTTCATTAAGCTGAAGTAGTCTGGGTGCCTATAGTGGTCCTTTAAGATAAAAAAAAAAAAAGGCTCAGTTTTAAATATTATTTTAGATTCTGCACAAAATGCTAAAGCACACAAAAAGCGCAGTAAGTTTATGGAAACTATTGCAAAGAAACGTCAAAACTTAGGGAGTATGCAAAATTGTACAGCGCTACGGAATTTGCTGGCGATATATAAATAATAATAAAATGTATTATTATGTTGGACTGCAAAACATTAAACACAAAAGGAATAAATAAATGAAAGTATCAAATAAATACAATTTATGGGCTGATTTCAACAGCTGTTAGGCACATAAAACACTTTGGCCTTCCCAATCAATGCTTTTTGCCTACGTTATTGCCGCTTACCCTTTTTAAGAGCTAGTTAGCAGGCCAAACACAGGGCAAAGCTCGGTCTCTGCTACGAGGAACGTGTGATATTAGCATGTCTGTGCAGGTAGCTGTGTTCGTTGCGGCTCAGAAATGTTGATGCTGGTGGAATTCCCAAACCGGATACAAAGATAGGAACAGGATGCGGGGGAAGAGGGCTCTCTGCCAGGCACAAGGAGAAAACTGGCAATGTCAGTTACTGGGACACGGCTGCACATGGCTGCAATGACTGAGTCACGAACCTGGTTCACAAGAGCTTGCTATTTAACATCAGCTCATAAGTGCAAAGACTGCTACAATAGTAAATGGCTGGCAGGTGTGGGTGTGGCTAAATAATATCCCCACCCATAATGTGCCTGTCCGCTATCTGGCCAGCACACATTACGGATGCCGGAGCTCTAGAGATTTGGGAGAGTTAAAATTACAGTGGGTTGAAATGATGTAAGAGACAGACAAAGCAGTGTAAACCAGTACATAAAGTCGAATTTTACATTTATACAGTTGTACCCAAAAATTTGCATACCCTTCGAGAATTGGTAATATGTGTCCCATTTTTAAATAAAACGTTAGCGGGCAAAACACATGTATGTATGTAGTGGGGAATCTTGATGCAGCATACTAACATAGAACTATCCCAATTACCACCCAAATAATGACAGACAACGTAATTTGGATGAAACAGGCCACAGCATTTATTATAATATATGATAAATACTGTATGGCACATCCATAATTTATTTTAATTTTTAACTTTACTTGATATAAACCAAACGTCAAACATAAATAACCATACCTTAACATTAAACTTAACACAGTGTCATACAGTGAAACCCAACCGTCCTTACCAATACACTGACCATGCGCCTATGTACCCCTTCTTCTCACCTCCCCCCTCGGCATAAACTCCTTTTCCTTCCAATGCTTACCACCAGCCGACCTTTTCCTCGCTCAGTGGGCACGACACCCCAGGTAACCTAATGTTAACCCTTTAGAGCAGGGGAGGTTGAGACCTGAAAACTTGTTCACTTCATTCCACATAATTAACGTAACCACCTCACACTTAATTGGCAAGGACATACCCCCGGCTAGCTGTGACTAAATATATACCAATGGGGCGGGCGGGAGGGAAGCTGTTTGCTGGCCCGAATCCCAAGTGGCACTGAGGTAAGACCACCCCCCACTAACTCACACACTGCATAATCCCACCCACACATTCATACACAACAAATCACACACATCTATCCCCACACTCATACATGTGCCCTTGTCCACTTAGCTGCACTATCACCCCAGGACCTATTCCTCTGGCAGTTATGGCTGAAATCTTTCTTGGTCTACCCAACCTTGGCTTGGTATCAAGAGATCCCTGAATTTTTCTACTTCTTAATAAGTGATTGAACAGTACTGACTGACATTTTCAAGGCTTTTGATATAGTTTTATATCCTTTTCCATCATTATAAAGTTCCATTAACTTGTTACGCAGGTCTTTAAACAGTTCTTTTCTGCTCCCCAAGGCTCAGTATCTAGCCTGCTCAGTGCATCCACACAGAGACGTAACTAGAAACCACAGGGCCCTGGTGTGAAAATTACCCTGCGCCCCCCCATACGTCTACCCCCTGCCACACACACAAACACACAAAGACACATATATACAGACATACAAAAACATACACACACATACATACAGACACACATTCATACATACATATACAAATACATACTTATACAACATATTTTAGTCACCCTCCTGTTACCCCACTCTGACGCTCTCCTCTCTTCCTCACGGTGGTTGCTGGGAGGAAGTGACCGGGGCACTTCCTCCTTGCGGCTGACATCATCACAGGGGGCCCGGTCGCGCTGTTAAAGCGACGCAGCACATACTGGGCCCCCTGGTAATTCATTGGCTACCTGATGGGCCCCTTGAATGAGGCGGGTCGGGACCGTAATACATGGCGAACAGGAATACATTATACTGTATACGCACAATGTATACTCAGTGAATATATTATACTGTATGTAAAGGATTTCCTTATGTTTACCTGTACCCATTCGGTTAATTCCTCTCCCTGCTAGTTAAGTGACTGTAAAGTATTCGTTGTTATTCCTGTGTGACATTTATTCGTTCTACCGAACGGAGACCACCCTGGGTAGCAATCAGAACTTAGAACACCAAGTAACCACGAAAACCGCAAGGTAATTGAGTGCTTCTAGGTGGCCGCCATTCGACATACGAACACGTGGCGAGAACAAAGGATGGTGGCCATCTTAGATCTCCAGAACGCGGTCAGCGGGACTTACTCGTGGATTACCTGGAACCATTTTTGGCATGACAAACACACGAACACCCGGTCTCTATGGAAGTCCCGTCTGACCGATTTCCACTTACAGTATCAAACTGGCGTTCGGGAGTTTCAATCAACTGAATGAGGGCAACATTCATATGGAACCAGATGCTGTATAACTGTGGTAGTTTTCGTGTAATTCCACACGAACGGAGACCGGCTCTTGCTACCAATTTCATGGAACTCCAACTTGGATACAACCACATGGCGAGTCGGTCAAACTTCCACACGATGCGATACGAAAACTACCGAACGGATTTTCGTGAAATTTGGATGAGTTACTCCTAGTATCCTCAGCTACCCAGGGATGTGATTGTTATATTTCTGTGACATGTAGAAAGTATGTTTTTAAAAATGTGGAAAATTGTTAATGTTTCCGGCCAGCAGATAATTGAGTTTAGTATGTTGCTGAAACTCAATTATCTAGCATGGTCCAGAGGAGGAGCTTGTATTGTATAAATTGAATGCCTGTTGCTTCCAGTAAATCAGTCTTGTTCCAGCATTAAGCTTTGGCTCATGTGTGGATTATTTGGAGATACCAGCGTTATTTTACCCTGTGGATTATTGTCTGTGACGAAGTGCCCTTCGCCACTTGTGCCTGGAGAGGACTGCTTGCCCGCCTCTTGCCCTGTGACTATGGCCCCTGGGATGTATTGCCCTTTAAAGACATGATTTGGGCATAATGGATTTGTGTTGTGCTGCTGCTGGCCCTTTAAGAACCATCTGGGGACATACTGTGGAGTTACTGGGTGGCCACCATTTCCTGTATCAGAAGCACATGGTGAGAACAATGGATGGCGGCCATTTTAACTCACAGACACTGTTTGGACTTTTCAACACGGTGCCATCTTGCCAGTATTTGGTGCACAGAGACATCGTGCAGTGGTTTTGGACTATACAGCAGGGAACACATTATAATGTAGCCCCATGTAGCCAAGCGCAGCTAAGCGGAAAAAGGCCTTGACAGGGGTTAGGAGGCGGGCCTAGGAGGAAGTAAGCAAGGGAGTGGAGTTATGGGTAAGTGGGTTTGGTTATTTAAATGGGCAGCCATTTTAGTTAATTCATTCTAACTTCCTACCTGGTTAAGTTTGTCCCACCCACCCTCCCTGTTTTGTTATGTGTGGTTTTGTCCCGTTTTTTCACAGCGGCGGGACGGGGAGCTGAAGGAGAGGAAATAGGCTCCCCAGGATGAACGTAATGGAAGACAAACAAGTGGTGGTCATTGGTGGTTGATAGGTTTCGAGTCCTGTCGGTGGCTCAGAACCTGGTGGGGTAGGGGTATCCGGGTATACCCCTGCCGTGGTTAATGGATGGTTGGCACTTTACATCGATTGGAATAATGTTGATGTATGTTATATATATATGTTTATTTATATGGGGGTCATTGCCCTTTATATGTTAATGGAAGGAATAGGATGCGAGGGCGGAGTATGGTGGGCAATGACCCATGTTTACTTGTTAAGTTATTATTATTATTATTATTATTGTTATTATTATTGTTTGCTAAATAAAGCTGTGGACATATTTCCCCATATCCTCTAGTATGTGCGTTATTGGGTTGGGTTATGGGGTGGTTGTCCTGGATTCCGACTGCCCAAAATGGCGACTATACACCTGTCAAGTGATTGTTTTTCATTTAGCCTGTATATGTTCTGCAGAATCTGCATTAAACGGTATTTTCCAAAGTACTGAACGGATCTGGGTGAATTTGGGATATGTGGTTCACCCAGATCCCCCGGTTCCAAGGATATACTTTTTATGGGGTTATTGCATGTTTTGGGGTCCCTGTGTGTTTTATGAAACTGTATTATTTCTGGCCAGCAGATAATTGAGCTTTGTGTATTGTAGAAACTCAATTATCTAGCCTGGCCCAGAGGAGGAGTTTTGTGTTGCATAAATTGTGAGTTCTGTGTGCACTCTGGGGATTGCTATAATCACATACCCCAGGGTATGATCACTAAGTTCTGCTAAGAGCTTGTTCCTGCTCTCTGGGGAAAGAGAGGTTCACCCACTGGAAGCTGGATCCTGGCCTTGGGTCCAGGGTGGGTGGAGACAGCAGAGACCCCGCCGCAGTTGCATCGCTGGAAGTGGGGTCTGCAGTGCTAATGGTGTCGGTTGGAGTGCTTGGAGTCCTCAGCGAGCACTTGGAGCATCGATTGGCGGAGGTACTCAGTCGGAGTGCCAGCGTTCCGTCACATTGTCGTTATTCTCCTATTGGGAAAAAGGGAATACTGGACAGTGATACAGATTACTACCGTCACCCTGTACATGCACAATGTATACTCAGTGACAGGAATACATTATACTGTATACATACAATGTATACTCAGCGACTGGAATATATTATACTGTGCACGCACAGTGTATACTCAGTGACAGGAATATATTATACTGTATATGCACAATGTATACTCAGTGACAGGAATACATTATACTGTGTACGCACAATGTATACTCAGCAAGAGGAATATATTATACTGTGTACGCACAGTGTATACTCAGTGACAGGAATACATTATACTGTGTACGCACAGTGTATACTCAGTGACAGGAATACATTATACTGTATACATACAATGTATACTCAGCGACTGGAATATATTATACTGTGCACGCACAGTGTATACTCAGTGACAGGAATATATTATACTGTATATGCACAATGTATACTCAGTGACAGGAATACATTATACTGTGTACGCACAATGTATACTCAGCAAGAGGAATATATTATACTGTGTACGCACAGTGTATACTCAGCGACAGGAATATATTATACTGTGTACGCACAATGTATACTCAGCGACAGGAATATATTATACTGTATATGCACAATGTATACTCAGCGACAGGAATATATTATACTGTGTACGCACAGTGTATACTCAGTGACAGGAATATATTATACTGTATATGCACAATGTATACTCAGCGACTGGAATATATCTTACTGTGCACGCACAATGTATACTCAGTGACAGGAATATATTATACTGTATATGCACAATGTATACTCAGTGACAGGAATTTATTATACAGTATACACACAATGTATACTCAATGACAGGAATATATTATACTGAGTATACACACAATGTATACTCAGTGACAGGAATACATTATACTGTATACACATGGGGTATACTCAGTGACAGGAATACATTATACTGTATACATACAATGTATACTCAGCGACAGGAATATATTATACTGTGTACGCACAATGTATACTCAGCGACTGGAATATATTATACTGTGTACGCACAATGTATACTCAGCGACTGGAATATATTATACTGTATACACGTGGGGTATACTCAGTGACAGGAATACATTATACTGTATACACATGGGGTATACTCAGTGACAGGAATATATTATACTGTATACACACAATGTATACTCAGTGACAGGAATACATTATACTGTATACACATGGGGTATACTCAGTGACAGGAATATATTATACTGTAAACACGTGGGGTATACTCAGCGACAGGAATACATTAGCGACAGGAATACATTGTACTGTATACACGTGAGGTATACTCAGCGACAGGAATACATTATACTGTATACACACAGGGTATACTCAGCGACAGGAATACATTATACTGTATACACGTGAGGTATACTCAGCGACAGGAATACATTATACTGTATACACATGAGGTATACTCAGCGACAGGAATACATTATACTGTATACACGTGGGGTATAGTCAACGACAGGAATACATTATACTGTATACACATGGGTTATACTCAGCGACAGGTATACATTATACTGTATACACACGGGGTATACTCAGTGACAGGAATACATTATACTGTATACACGTGAGGTATACTCCGCGACAGGAATACATTATACTGTATACACGTGGGGTATACTCAGTGACAGGTATACATTATACTGTATACACATGGGGTATACTCAGTGACAGGAATACATTATACTGTTTACACATGGGGTATACTCAGCGACAGGAATACATTATACTGGTAATGCTGGCCGTGCTAGGAGCAGACGCTCCTGTGATTAATCCGCGGCATGTTTACCCGTCCTGGGGTCCGTGTGGCTTTTCACATGCCAAATATTTGAGAAGATCAGGGCTGAATCTCGGGCAGTCCTGCTAATTTTGCAGCCTGCAGTACACAAGACACAATGCTAACCATAATCCTGGCTTAGCTGGGACGTGACCCCCTACAGAAAGAAAGTCACTAATTAAAGGGACAGGAACAACGAACGGAACCTGGAAGTGAATCTACAGAGGGAAAAAAAATAAATAAATAATTAAATCACTAGTATTATTCAAATCTTTTATAAACTAAAACTGTTATGCACGGAATAAACTATTACCCTGCATGCACCTCATAGGGAGAGCATATTCACCTCTAACACTGGGCCCTGAATATGCATTTTTAGTTCAGTGTATATTCAATATGCCGTATTTCAGTGTATACATATAGCAGATGTGCTTCAGTCAGAGTTGTGTCTATACCATATAACATACATTATATTGGGGAGTGGAAAAAAACACCAACGCTGAAAATAGACGATGTTATACCAGTGCATGTACAAATTACCAGAAAACAACGATAAAACATGTTTTGATAATAACATTTTATTGAATACAGCATTAATACACAGAAATACCGTACTAGAAACAAGTGAAGTGCATCTTGAATTTAAACTTAAATCAATTGGCTGTAAATAAAATAGGTCCGATTTTTCTCTCATTCATTACCTCCAGAGCCTGACTATACTTAATATATTTAGTGTAATAAACATATCCAAGTCTCCTTGTAATTGTTTCTTGCAAACTCTGCAGAGTTATTAATTCCCCTTTTAGCTAGCAGGGCAAATAAGCATTGCTTAGTTACAGAGATCCTGAATATCATAAAATGACATTTCAAGGTACAGTCAATTCTTTACATTCTTACTTCTAGCCCTGTTTCTGCCTTCTAATTGTGTCTCTATCTAATCTCCATCTGATAGCTGAGTCACTTGATAGGAAAGTGATCCAGAAGCGAATAGATCCTCAGGACAGAGGAATCTTAGCTTCTGGATCACAGACACAGAAAGTTCTTTTCTTATTTTAGATGGGAACAAAATCCCTTATTTTGACTAATTGAAGCATTAAAGGGACACTCCAGGCACCCAGACCACTTCTGCCCATTGGAGTGGTCTGGGTGCCAACTCCCACTACCCTTAACCTTGCAACTGTAAATATTGCAGTTTTTATAAACTGAAATATTTACATTGCAGGGTTAACTCCTTCTCTAGTGGCTGTCTAGAGGGAACTTCCTGGTCCATAGCACAGGTTTTCTGAGGACCTCCAGCGTCGCTAAAATCCACATAGGAAAGCATTGTCGCGCATGCGCATTAGGTCTCCTCAGCCGGCGGGCATGATCAGTCTCCCCCGCCGGCTGACGTGATGAAGGGAAGGAGCGGCGGCGGAGGAGACCTAGTGGGACACGTCGCTGCCTCTGGTAAGTGACTGAATCGGGGATGGGATGTGGAAGGGAGAAGGGACCCCAGGGAAGCCACCCTTCTGCACCCAAAAGATAGGAAATACGAGGGTGGCTAAAAATCTATATTTATTCATATTTTTCTGTGTGTGGATATCTTTTGTGTGTATGTCTCTACATATATTTTTCTGTGTATCTATGAATTTGTGTGTGTGTGTGCATGCATCTATTTGAGTGTATCAAAAAAAAAATAATACTCTGTGAGCATGTGAGAGAATGTGTGTCTGTCAGTGTCTGTGTATCTGTTTGTGTGTGTCTGTGTATGTGAGTCTATCTGTCTGCCTCTCTGTGTATGTGTGTCTGTCTGTCCTCCTCTCTGTGTATGTGTCTATCTGTGTCAGTGAATGTGTATGTTTAGATTGCCAGCCCTCCTCTGATCGCATGGGAATGGTGTTTCTACTTGCCTTTTTTTCTAACACTGTGCCAGACTCGACACGGCTGACCAAAACAAGGGTTTGGAAATGCACTCAATCCCCAGTTGTATGTATCTGGGTGCAACCAGGCCAGTCCCAGTACCAGGAACCAAACACTTGATAAGGTAAAAATAGAAAATGGTCCAGGCACTCCAGAATACAAAAGAGCAAATTTATTGAACCCACTGCCATTAATTTCGACCTGCACGCAGGGGTGTATTAGCCACGAGGCAAACAAGGCATTTGCCTAGGGCAGCACAAAACCAGGATACACCACTGCCTGCACGGTCTTTGTCAAGCTTGACAAAGACCGTGCAGGTCGAAACGTTGTGAATGGCAGTGGGTTCAATAAATTTGCCTTTTTTGTATCCTGGAGTGATTGGGCCATTTTCTATTTATCAAGTCTCGACACGGCTGGCTCATCTCCATAGCTGAGATTATCCGTTTTAATTATCTCAGCCAATCTAACGCTTTCCCATTGGGAAGCTATTGAGCATGTGCAGCAAAAATTAAGCCAGGCAGCAGCATTCATTATGGACTGTAGCGATGCAGTATGGACTGTCAAGAGGCGGCATGGGCTGGAGAGTGGTGGCATGGGCTGGAGAGAGGACGCATGGGTTGGAGAGAGGAGGCGAGGGCTGGAGAGAGGAGGCGAGGGCTGGAGAAAGGGCTGCAGAATGGTAGCATGGGCTGGAGAGAGGAAGAACGGGCTGGAGAGTGGTGTATGGGCTGGAGAGAGGAGGCAATGTCAGGAGAGAGGCTGCTAGGACTAGGTTGACGTGTCTTGCCATAAATGGTGCACAATCCTACTCAATAACCAATCTCAAGTTTGAATAAGACTATTTACCATAATAGTATAAGACTATGTCTATAGTGTGAACGTAAGTAAATTTCACCATGCAATTGATAACAGGTCACTCCACACCGGGTGTGACCTCATTTAATGCTGTATTTATAATGTGCAGATCTGATATCATAACCCAGTCAAGCAGCACATACTGTTACGGAGCTTGGCATAACCAGAATCCATCTACCTGCATTGCTGCCAACATAATATGCAGCTTGCGTTGCATGGCATGCAGGGGCTTAGGTACATACAGCATAGGCCGTGCATGTAGAGTCTGTTTAAGGATTTCCTTATACTTGCTCAGGATTTAACATTTGCACTTATTGTGATGCTTTCAGTTTGAACGCCTCCTTAAAAAGCAACATATCTCTGGGGCTCTCTCCGACCATTCTCCAAAATAAGCCTCCAACTTTTACTAATGGCCTCATAGTCCTTAATTACAGGGACATCAGATTAATGAAGTCAGATTAGGGCCGAAGGTGGGTGGGTTTTTGTTTCTTGCTCTTACCTGGTGGTTGTCATGGAGATAATCCTCCCTGAAACAATGTGATGGAAGAACCGGTTGTGCAGAGAATCGGGTGAGAAAGGAGGAAAAGGAGACGGAGAGGGAGGGAGAGAGTAAGGTCATCGTTAGAGAGAGATTAGTGACAGAGTTTAAAGAGAATGTGAAGAGGGGGTGAAGGAAGAAAAGGAGGGAGACGTAAAGGTAGAACGATGGCCGACTAAAATGGAAGGGATAGAGGAGGTAAAGATGAAAAGTGATAGGTAGAGAGAAGGAGGAGAGAGATGACAAAGCAGGTGGAGAGAGACCAAATGTGGGGGGAAAGGAAGATGTTTAATAGACTGTGAATGGAGAGAAGATAATGTTAGAATGTGAAAAGAACGCAGAGTACCTGCTGTCACTGGGCAGTCACTGGCCTGATCCTCGCGGCCACTGAATGTACGAAAAAATGGCGTCCAGACATTCCTACTTGCAGAACCAGTTCCAAGTACATAAAAAGAATTACTACCATAACAAACCTACCCCCACACAAACTGAATAATCATTTACATCTGGAATATCTCTGTCCTTCAGCAATTTTAGATGGCAAGCCTTCATTTCCAGAGGGATTGACTGACTCCTTGGCCCATTTGGTGGATTGTGGATTCTTGTGTTGCTGATGCTACGGCAAGAAGAGGTGCAATATTTGTTTCCCCAAACCTTGGCCCTCGGGATCTTTTTCGTTATGATGAACCTGCACAAATCTTGCTGAACCCTAAAATTCATTTGATTTCCGATTCAGGATTTAAATGAATCCTTAACAGAGTCTATAAAAATGGCTAAACAGTAGTGTTGTCAAAGGAGAGTAGAATATGAGAAAGCCAGCATATGGCTGTAGATGTAAGTAAAACCCCAGATACTTCGGATGAAAGGCTTTAAACCCTATAAATGCCACATAGAAAACAAACAGACGACAATGGTCAGATGTGTATAAATGATATGATCTATTAGAAAGTAAGACTTTCTAACATTTATGACTGCACTGCTTTTGCTTTTAAAGCAGACATCATCTTAGATTGGGGAGGTCATTGTGTTATGGCAAATTGTCTAAAGAAAGAAACATGTTATAAAATAAAAGTGGAAGTAAAGTCCATCCAACGTGCTGTAATCAGCTGATTAAAACCAGGATTCCTGTGATTGGTGTCTGCCCCAAGTTCCTTGCAAAGTTAGTGTGCAAATCACATAAACTCAGTTGTTATGGTACCTATTTCTCACAAATGGCGATGCTACATGAGTTTGGCTACTTTTCATTTTAAATCCATAAGATGTAGATTTTACGTGAACGCTTGTTTCTGCCTATCAACTTATATTGGAGTTCGAGACAAGTGGGTAAATAGCATCCCTGGGTTATTTCTTATACATACCTGACGTTTTCTTATTTTGCTATGGGGAAGAATAGTAAACACATAACCCACAGCTTTGCATGAAATCTGGAGGTTTGTGAGTCCTTTAACTGTGAGCAACAAGTTGACATAATCCCTTCTGCAAATAA
The DNA here is from genome assembly GCA_933207985.1 of Pelobates cultripes. Lineage (NCBI taxonomy): Eukaryota > Metazoa > Chordata > Amphibia > Anura > Pelobatidae > Pelobates > Pelobates cultripes. The sequence goes on from OW240916.1 coordinate 768,837, forward strand.
TGAGTGCAGAAACGTCCGCGGTTAACTCTGCAGCAGCGTTTTCCACTAGATCCCGCAATGAGTGTCAACGTGGTGGATATTATTGGGGCCTTTGGTGCAAATACTGAGCAGGAAGAAGATAGAATGTATAGCTGTGTATTATGGCAACCATCAGCGATTACCTGCCCACATAATTCCTCTCTAATAAATAAGCCCGTTCAATGCCATCACTTTCATTTATAAATGGGGAAGTCAGGAGTTCACATGCATTTGGAGCACATTCAATCATGGTGGTGCTGCCATAGATACAAAAATGTACAATAAATACAGATTAAGTATCTGTGCGCACACAAAATACAGTATTACATTTTACAAGGTTTCTTAGAATCATCTATCTCATTAAAGAAATGTGGGTATGTGGCCATGTGGTGGAACTGTATCCCCATATTTGCTGAGATAGGTTAGTTTTAACTAATCATAGTTTGAAACATAACATAAAAGCTGAGTGCAACATATAACCCTTAACGAGGACCACTATTAAAGGACCACTATAGTGCCCTGAGGGTGCCCCCACCCTCAGGGTCCCCCTCCCGCTGGGCTCTGGGGAGAGGTTAAAATCTTACCTTTCTCCAGCGCCGGGCGGGGAGCTCTCCTCCTCCATAGCGATGTCATCGGCTGAATGCGCATGCGCAGCAGGAGCCGCGCGCGCATTCAGCCAGTTCATAGGAAAGCATTTACAATGCTTTCCTATGGATGCTGGCGTCTTCTCACTGTGATTTTCAGTGACTATCAAGAGACAGCCACTAGAGGCTGGATTAACCATATTATAAACATAGCAGTTTCTCTGAAACTGCTATGTTTATAAAAAAAAATGGTTAATCCTAGATGGACCTGGCACCCAGACCACTTCATTAACCTATTGATAAACCCTCTAGATCCTGTTGTTTTTTTTAGCGGTCACAGTCAGCTGATCTGAGAACCCATTGATAAACCCTCTAGATCCTGCTCTTTTAGCGGTCACAGTCAGCTGGTCTGAGAACCCATTGATCTTTTAGCGGTCACAGTCAGCTGGTCTGAGAACCCATTGATAAACCCCCTAGATCATGGTCTTTTAGCGGTCGCAGTTAGCTAATCTGAGAACCCCATGATAAACCCTCTAGATCCTGGTCTTTTAGCGGTCACAGTCAGCTGGTGTGAGAACATATTGATAAACCCTCTAGATCATGGTCTGTTAGTGGTCACAGTCAGCTGATCTGAGAACCCATTGATAAACTCTCTAGATCCTGGTCTTATGGCGGTCACAGTCAGCTGATCTGGGAACGCATTGATAAACCCCCTAGATCATGGTCTTTTAGCAGTCGCAGTTAGCTTATCTGAGAACCCATTGATAAACCCTCTACATCCTGGTCTTTTAGCGGTCACAGTCAGCTGGTCTTAGAACCTACTGATAAACCCTCTATATCATGGTCTTTTAGTGCTCACAGTCAGCTGATCTGAGAACCCATTGATAAACTCTCTAGATCCTGGTCTTTTAGCGGTCACAGTCAGCTGATCTGAGAACCCATTGATAAACCCTCTACATCCTGGTCTTTTAGCGGTCACAGTCAGCTGATTTGAGAACCCATTGATAAACCCTTTAGATCCTGGTCTTTTAGCGGTCACAGTCAGCTGGTCTGAGAACCCATTGATAAACCCCCTAGATCATGGTCTTTTAGCGGTCGCAGTTAGCTAATCTGAGAACCCCATGATAAACTCTCTAGATCCTGGTCTTTTAGCGGTCACAGTCAGCTGGTCTTAGAACCTACTGATAAACCCTCTAGATCATGGTCTTTTAGCAGTCACAGTCAGCTGGTCTGAGAACCCAATGATCAACCCTCTAGATCCTGGTCTTTTAGCAGTCACAGTCAGCTGATCTGAGAACCCATTGAAAAACCCTCTAGATCATGGTCTGTTAGTGGTCACAGTCAGCTGATCTGAGAACCCATTGATAAACTCTCTAAATCCCGGTCTTATGGCGGTCACAGTCAGCTGATCTGAGAACGCATTGATAAACCCCCTAGATCATGGTCTTTTAGCAGTCGCAGTTAGCTGATCTGAGAACTCATTGATAAACACTCTAGATCCTGGTCTTTTAATGATCACAGTCAGCTGGTCTTAGAACCCATTGATACACTCTCTAGATCCTGGTCTTATGGCGGTCACAGTCAGCTGATCTGAGAACACATTGATAAACCCCCTAGATCATGGTCTTTTAGCAGTCACAGTCAGCTGATCTGAGAACCCATTGATAAACCCTCTAGATCAAGCATGTCACACTCAAATTCTAGCACGGGCCAAATAAACAAGGTTTAAGTTTATTTGGGCTGCAAAAAAAAACTAGATTTTAATAGAAACATAGGTTTATAGCACAGTATAAAAGAAAAACAGCAATCTCCTCTACTAAACCACAGCACCCCCTCTACTACATTCAAGCCCCCCTCTATTAAATCCCATTTCAACACTGACCGACACACATTCACACACATTCACTGACAGACACACAGACTCACTAACACACGCACACACTGACAGACACACACACGCACAGACAGACACACACTCACTGACAGACACACTCACTGACACAGTCACACTCACTGACACAGTCACACACAGACACACAGGCACTCACTGACACACACGCCCAGACATATGCACACACTTACTGACACACACATCAAGACAGATGCACACACTCACTGACACACACAGACAGACACACACTCACTGACACAGACAGACACACACTCACTGACACACACACACACTCACTCACTGACATACACACACATATACACTCACTCACTGACACTCACTCACTGACACACACTGACAGACAAACACATTTACACATTCTTGCACACACTCACATCATTGTATTTATCCCTGGGGTCCAGTGGGGATCTTCTATCTGGAGATCTCCTTCCTGCTGCACTCTGCTCCCTCACACGCGCAGTTTAGTGATGTCGGGTGCTGGATTTACGTTATATTCCGGGTAAATTTTAGCAGAGTAGGCACCTGCAATGTGGAGAAAGCAGGTGCCTACTCTGCTTTAACACTAAACATGTACTCGCGGCTCGCCGGGCCGCAAAGATGTCCATTGTGGGCCGCGTGCATCCCACGGGCCGCGAGTTTGACATGCTTGCCCTAGATCATGGACTTTTAGTCGTCACAGTCAGCTGGTATGAGAACCCAATGATAAACCCCCTAGATCATGGTCTTTTAGTGATCACAGTCAGCTGATCTGAGAACCCATTAATAGACTCCCTAGATCATGGTCTTTTAGCGGTCACAGTCAGCTGATCTGAGGACCCATTAATAGACTCCCTAGTTCATGGTATCTTAGCAGTCACCGTCAGCTGGTATGAGAGCCGATTGATAAACCACCTAGATCCTGGTCTTTTAGCAGTCACAATCAGCTGGTATGAGAATCCATTGATAAACCACCTAGATCCTGGTATTTTAGCGGTCACAGTACGCTGGTCTGAGAACCTATTGATAAACCACCTAGATCATGGTCTTCTGGCGGTCACAGTCAACTGATCTGAGAACCCATTAATAAACCTACTAGATCATGGTCTTTTGGCGGTCACAGTCAGCTAGTTTATTGACAACAGTTCTGTTTATCTTCACAATGATTTAATTCTCCTCAAACAGAAACAATGGGTAGAGCTTATACTTAATACTGTCGTAGCTACGGGTGAAGTATTCTGACATTAATGATGTGCAGGTATGCTTGTAAAAGTGGATAAACTGGTTGATTTATTTTTATCACCGACTTCCTGCTTACATAGATTGCTTTATGCAATAAAGGTTTTCTCCCAAACACCCTACGCTGTTTTTATATATAATCCACCTATGGTGTTCCCCACTTTGATTTTGAATCTTTGTCATTTAATATAAGTTCTAGAGCAGTATTTCTCAACCTTCCTCAAAAAGTGGACACATTTTTAACCCTAGATATTTTTGGGAATCCTTACACGCCCTCAGTACCAAGTGTCAACTCATTCCAGGGTCTATTCCCCTCAGTCCCCAATTTTCTTATCTTCAATTCCATTAACCTCAGGCCTCTTTATCATTATTCTCACGGTGCACGCAGTCGATCCACTGGTATGTCCGGAGCATAGGCCCTTGGGAGACCACATGCATAAGACTGCAGATCATCATGCAGGACTGACTTTGGCACTCCTCGAAGCATGAGGTTGTTTCTTTGGCTTCTGCCCACCAGAGTCCGCCATCTTAACTTCTTAAAGCTCGATCTTGCTTTCCAGAGACTGAACCTGCTCAGCCATATCGTTGTGTGCAGAAGCGTATTCACAAATTTTCTCTTCCACGTGTGTCTTGTGGGTGCCCAGCTCCTGCATATGTTTGCGAAGTGCATCACCCGTATGTTGCCAGGAGGCTATCAGCCTGTTCAACAGCATGTCCAGAGCTTGCGCCAAAAAGTCCCTGGTGATATTTTCAGCCTTGGCTGTGGGTTGGTGCTCTATTGTCGGCGTCAGGGCACTTGTGTCTGAGTCTCCATCGCCATCTTGCAAGTCCAGCAGCGGGCCTATATGCACCGCGGGATTCTTGTGGCCGAAAAAGTTCACTTTCTCTGCCTTCATTGCTGCTTTTTTGGCTTTGTGCAGAGACATTTTCCTCTCAGTGCTTGAGGAGGTTGTTTGCAGCTCGGTGGAAATGCATTTGTAGCTTCTTTTTTTTTTTTTTTTGGGAGCTCAATACCGAAGCAATTCTCTATGCGGGAGATATTGCTCGGCGGTCAGCCATGCCCCACTGACAGCTTAATTTTAAAAGTTGTTTCAGAGAGTCAAGTGATGGTGTGTAAAAAAATGTCCAGTTGGTTCTGCTGTTATAATTTGGCGTTTATACATAATGTTATCCTTATAATGAAGCTTAGAAATCCAAAACTCTTGTAGCCAAAGGGTTAACAAACTAAAATTGCAGTGCTGCACCCCACCGTGACAGAGTGCATTCCAGACCTGTCACCTGAGGTTAAGGAGAGACAGAAAGCCAGGACGCTACTTGTCATTCAATGCTCTATTAATCCTGTTTCCGATTTGGGCTAACTCATTTTCAGATTTTACAGTTTTGTTAAAAATGTAACCATTTCCAATCCACTCATCCGGCCTCCAGCAAAGCCTGATAATATGAAGTTAGCTAATATCGGCTTCTGCCAGCAACTTGCTAACAAAATAAATAGTAAGGCGAACCGGCCAAATAAAAACACAAAAGAACAGAACAAAGTTCGAGTTAGAAACTGTATGGCGATATATGAACTGAAGTTAAAAGCACAAAAGGCACATTTTAGGAATATTACGTATTTAGAAGTGGAGATATTAGATTTGAAGAGGTAGAGAGGTGCCAGAAGTAGAGATTTTGGGTTGGGAAGTCACAGTGGGGGGTTTAAAGGTAAAAAGTCGGAGAGTGTTGGGGCTGACGAGTACGATAGTCATTGCTTCTGCCCAGGAGCAGTGAGATTTTGAGAGCAGGGTTTAATTTTGTATGTTTGTAAAGACTCAGAGTTTAGGGTTAAAGAGTCACAGACATCCAGTGACACCCTCTCAAATATTCCATGAGGCACCATACCATCACTTCCATACAATTCAAATATCTGCCTGAACTACAGACTATCCCGCGGTCTTGTTCCCTGAATCTGCTCGGTATTTGATCGTTCTCCTCTCTGGAATCACAGACCTTGGTTTGACTTGGTTTCAACCATTTATTTGTTGTAGTTTGTCATTTAAGCTCAGCCTTTCGTAGGGTCAGTAATACCTAATTGTACCATTTCATCTTGTTTCTGCTGCCTCTCAATGGCACACACCCCACCACACACGAAGAAAATCAGCAACGTCTTTCAAGGACAAAAGAGGATTTATAGAACTGTCACTAGCAGAAATATTGCGCAAAATTCTAGATTGATAGAGAGAAAGAGACAGACAGACAGATAGATAGATAGATACATAGACAGACAGAGAGACAGATAGATACATAGATAGATAGATGGATAGATAGATACCACCTCTTCTCGACTTTCTCTCAAAAAAGTGAAAAATTCATGCTTAAGCTCAAAGCAACTATGGATAAACTACAGATACAGAGAGGCGATTGACACACTTAGGGCACTCCGAATCAAACGCAGTTGACGTAAAGCAGAGTAGACTTTTAATGGAAATGATGTTACTAAACTACGCCTAAGTAAATGACCCTGTAACGTAATCAATAACAATTGGTATTACATGATATGTTACTGGAAAATACCCTTGTCTATACACACTGAGATGCTCCATTGTACACACAATTGTCTATATATGATGGTTTCCTTTTCTGTACGATAACTTTGCATGATAGATACTAGATAGCTAGATACTGGATAGATAGATAGATACTGGATAGATAGATAGATAGATAGATAGATACTGGATAGACAGATAATGGATAGATAGATAATAGATAGATAGATAGATACTAGATAGATAGATAGATAGTGTGACGAAGTGCCCTTCGCCACTTGTGCCTGGAGAGGACTAATTGCCAGCCTCCTGCCCTGTGACTGTGTCCCCTGGATGTATTGCCCTTTAAAAACACTATTTTGGCATATTTAATTTTATTTACACTTTTACTGCCCCTTTAAATCCTATGGGAAAGGATCTGTGCTTTTGCAATGGCACTTCGGATACAGCCGAAGTGTCGAAGTAGTCGAAGTGGCTGCCATTCGACAAACGAACACGTGTCGGCGTCCATTTTAATTCAGCTGAAGTTTTACCTTCTCCAGACAATTCGAACATCGTTCGACAATTCGTTCAACAATTCGAAACGGTTGCCGTTCACCTATTTGAACTATAGTTAACAGGGGAACAGCCTGATTCTCTGGAACTGTTTTGGGTATGAAAATGTGTGTGCGGTTGGTCAAAATATGACTTCCAACTATCTCCCGAACCACTGGACCAATTCTCACGAATTTTGGATATGTTGTTCCCATAGTTATGCTGGTTATAAAATGTAAGTTTACTAAGATTGGATGTATATTTTTAAAGTTATACAAATTGTATAAAAACTGTATTTTCCTGCCTGTGATAATTACCCATAACCCATTGTGTTCAGTAATTATATCACAAGCAGAGGGGAGGGTTTTTGCCGAAATGAATGGGAGTGTTTAACTGTGTGTCGGTTTATGATTGGTTGTTCCACAATGTCTACGTGGGTGGTAACCTTGTGGAGAAATGTGTATATAAGAGTAATAACGCCTCAGTGCATTCAGTTCCTGCCTCACCCTCAATCTAGAGTCCTGTCTCTTATTGGGGGAATTGCTATATCACTACAAGGGATTGCTATGCTCTGCATGGATAATCACTTCTAAGCTCTTTTAAGAGCTTGATCCTGCCTCACTCTCTTGGAGGAGAGGTTCAGCCACTGGAACCTACGAGCCTTGTCATAGGTCCAGGGTGGGTAGGAGACGGCGAGATCCCAACCAAGCTACGGTGGTTCGTGGGGTCTGTGGTGGTTGTGGTGTCTGGTGGAGTGCTTGGAGCTCTCGGGAAGCGCTAGAAGCAAGCAGTAACGGAGGTGCCCAGTCTGGGTGCCAGGCGGTCCGTTACAGATAGATAGATACTAGATACTTACTGGTATCAAAATCAGATAGTACCACGCCTGTTGAAGGTTGTATAATGCCACATTTACCATCATTTTAAGATGTTTCCATTTTAAACCATGGCTATACAACCTGGTAGGACTATCAGAATGGTAACTCACACCACATAACCCGATCCATGGCCAGGGGTCAGGGGTCAGTAAATTTATATACAGGGTTAGTCACAAAATATGGAATTGGTGGAAATAGAATTTAAAATTTGAGGTCAAAACAACCAAGAAAAAAATAGGAAAAATAGGCAGAGAAAACACGTCTTGACTCACCAATGACAAACCCACAATGAATCGGCTCCTAATGAATTATGTTTAATAAGCGTTCCCATATGCAGCACCATTATTTATTATTAAAAATCAGATTTTATAGGAAGCGAAATTGGCTAAATTGTTTAGTCATTTATTGTAGTTCAGCTTTTTTTATTCCCTAAACTTAATTATTTGGTTTAATCTTTCACTAAAAGTACTCGGGATTAGTCTCTACCGCGTATTAAGGTAACCGTACAGCCACGGCACAGGACATAAATATCATGGTTTTTTTTAGTATATTCAGCCCAAGATGTTTGTACAGATTGTTCCGTCCCATTTCCTGTACATTGATGTGAGATTAGAAAGGGTTAACCTACAGTTTGCGTACCCCCTCGCTGCGTACAATAACCAGAGCTGGACGCAGACTGGGAGGGGAAGAGTGTTGTTCACACATAGAGCTGGCAGTCGAGATTCACAGGGTGGGAAGGTAATTAAATGAGAATTTGTTAAATAGTAAATCAGGGATTTTGCTAATGAGAGCCAGACCCAATGGTACTAATTAAAAAAAGTCAATTTCCTCCTCAGTAAAACAACATTGGTAACAGGGTTCTCGGTGAAAGGTAGATCTCCGAGAGAAACAAGACTTAAACTGAAACGTGTTTCCCTGCAGATATAAAAAGCCACTGTGTAAAAGGGACAAATTACCCTCTGTCGTCTTAAATTTATATTAAAGATTTAGCAAATGGCATCACAATCCAGTTCGATCGTGGCATGGCCGTGGCACACACTGCGAGAGGAGAATTAGACACAAAGCTCCCCTATTGCCAGGTGGAGAGGGGAGAACAGAATATTACAAATCCTCAGAAGTGGCTGATCCGTTTAACAAAGGTGTATCTTGGTGTCACCTTGCCAGGCATGTTGTCACTATCTGTAACAACGACTACAGTCTTCCTGTCAAACCTAGTCAGACCATGTGCATGCGCGACGCTCATTCTGACGCTATGTACAAGCGCTGATTTTATATATAACATTATTACACATTGTTCGAGTGCTGATTTTATACATAACATTCTGACGCTATGTACAAGCGCTGATTTTATACATAACATTATTACACATTGTACGAGTGCTGATTTTATACATAACATTCTGACACTATGTACAGGCGCTGATTTTATACATAACATTCTGACACTATGTATGAGCGCTGATTTTATATATAACATTATTACACATTGTACGAGTGCTGATTTTATACATAACATTCTGACGCTATGTACAAGCGCTGATTTTATACATAACATTATTACACATTGTACGAGCGCTGATTTTATACATAACATTCTGACACTATGTACAGGCATTGATTTTATACATAACATTCTGACGCTATGTACGAGCGCTGATTTTATACATAACATTATTACACATTGGACGAGCACTGATTTTATACATAACATTCTGACGCTATGTACAAGCGCTGATTTTATACATAACATTCTGACACTATGTACGAGCGCTGATTTTATACATAACATTCTGACGCTATGTACAGGCGCTGATTTTATACATAACATTCTGACGCTATGTACGAGCGCTGAATTTATACATAACATTATTACACATTGTACGAGTGCTTATTTTATACATAACATTCTGACACTATGTACAAGCGCTGATTTTATACATAACATTCTGACACTATGTACAGGCGTTGATTTTATACATAGCATTATTACACATTGTACGAGCGCTGATTTTATACATAACATTCTGACGCTATGTACAAGCGCTGATTTTATACATAACATTCTGACGCTATGTACGAGCGCTGATTTTATACATAACATTATTACACATTGGACGAGCACTGATTTTATACATAACATTCTGACGCTATGTACAAGCGCTGATTTTATACATAACATTATTACACTATGTACAGGCATTGATTTTATACATAACATTCTGACGCTATGTACGAGCGCTGATTTTATACATAACATTATTACACATTGGACTAGCACTGATTTTATACATAACATTCTGACGCTATGTACAGGCGCTGATTTTATACATAACATTCTGACGCTATGTACGAGCGCTGATTTTATACATAACATTCTGACGCTATGTACGAGCGCTGATTTTATACATAACATTATTACACATTGTACGAGTGCTTATTTTATACATAACATTCTGACACTATGTACAAGCGTTGATTTTATACATAGCATTATTACACATTGTACGAGCGCTGATTTTATACATAACATTCTGACGCTATGTACAAGCGCTGATTTTATACATAACATTCTGACGCTATGTACGAGCGCTGATTTTATACATAACATTATTACACATTGGACGAGCACTGATTTTATACATAACATTCTGACGCTATGTACAAGCGCTGATTTTATACATAACATTCTGACGCTATGTACGAGCGCTGATTTTATACATAACATTCTGACGCTATGTACAAGCGCTGATTTTATACATCACATTCTGACGCTATGTACGAGCGCTGATTTTATACATAACATTCTGACGCTATGTACGAGTGCTGATTTTATACATAACATTCTGACGCTATGTACAAGCGCTGATTTTATACATAACATTCTGACGCTATGTACAAGCGCTGATTTTATACATAACATTCTGACACTGTATATGAGCACGCTGCTAATGAACCTCAAAAGGGTAAAACAGAGCAAGTAGACATAATGTAACACACTGTGAGATTGCATGGAATAATCTATACATCTTTTGACAATTTTTTCACATATACATTTAATCCTTATAATTACTTGAAGAGGATATTGGCTTCCATGGTTAATGCCTTAAAATGGTTCTAGACTCCATTCGCTCTTCAGGGAAAAATTTGTCATTAAGTACATAGAAGTCCGTCACAGTTACTGCGTATCACAGATAACATGCCAAAACAATGTCAGCCAGATATTCAGGGTGCCATGGATAAGCAAACGAAATAAGTCACACCCTGTTACTTTGTCCTTATTTTAGTGATTTTACCAATAATCTGACAAGCACAGAAAGTAGATATAACCAACAGCATCAAAGGATTGTGTAATGGATTGCATTAAGGCTGTCCTCAAGAATTCATATTAAAAATGTATTTGTGTAATTGTTTCCCTGTATAGCTGTAAGTGTATGTAGCTTTCGTATGATTGTTCGGTAGTTTTCATACGAATTAAACTACTGAACCATCAGACCACCCGAGTGAGAAGTGTGCACCTTGTTAAGCGTTTACACTCTGTAAACCGCAGCTTAATTGATATATTGTATGTGCCTGTGTGGTCGCCGTTCGGCATACGAACCACATGCGGTGGCCATCTTATGCAAGAAAATCTCAGCGGTGTTTGGTCGTTGAGTGTCTGGAACGCAAATCAGACACTCAAACACCCGAACACCGCTGAGACCTCCAGAGCTCCATAACTCCCGAACGGAGGGACCAGTCAGCCCATCGTTCGGTAAAATAAATGTACTGAACAAGGGAATACATGCGAATATAAGATTAGCTGTGGATGGCAAGGATTACTGTATGTTTTAACTACCAAACGGAGACCGACCACAGGGCCAAAACACATGGAGCCTTTTTCGGATACCACCTTGTGTGCGGTCGGTCAAATTGCACCTTCCACCTAACTCCCGAACCCCTGGTCCGATCTGGGTGAATTTTGAATATGTTAGTCACCCAGATCAGGGCTACCAGGGGGTACCCAAAGTATTATTCTAACTGCTTATTTTGGGGTACATCCAGAATTCGGGGAAAACTACAGTATGTATAAGTGGATTATGTGTCACACTGAGGGGAGGTGATGTGTGGGAGGTAACAGTCACACTATTGGATACTGTACTAAATACTGTGAATCCCTCCCTTGCATGGGAGAACGCTTTAAAAGAAGGTTGTGTGATTAAAAGTTCAGTTCTGCTCCTGGTGCTGTGTGTCGTCCAGTCATTGGGATCTGTATGGGGATATTCGTGGATTACCTTACTTGCTGTGATTATTATTCTATGGTATTTTATTACTTGTTCCTGAGCCTCACTGGGATCTTTAGTGGAGTTAACCTGTGAAAGACCAGCTCTCAATCAATACAGAATATGCTAAACGTGCAGGTTTGCTGGGAGTCGGACAACAGCGTGATAATAGATTTGCTAAATTATTTAACAAGCAGGAGCATATAATCGTATACAGAGACCCCAACATTACATGCATAGCAATATCTTGTAGGGTTAATCCAGTTACCCATTTACTTTGCTCAGAGTCCAATTTGATGGCTCTGTTAAAGGGACACTATAGTCACCAGGACAACTACAGCTTAATGTAGTTGTTCTGGTGAATATAATCATTGCCTTCAGGCATTTGCATGTAAACACTGCCTTTTAAGAGAAAAGGCAGAGTGTACATTGCCCCATAGGGACACCTTCATTAACCACTCCTCACAATGCAATTAGAGGTGCTTCCTGGGTCAGTGCTGCACAGTGTGACTGACATTCAGTGTCTCCACCCTCTGCATGCAGACACTGAACTTTCCTCTTAGGGATGTATTGATTCAAAGTATCTCTCTGAGGAGGTGCTGATGAGCCAAAACAGTATTTGGCCCGCCCCATCTCTCCTCCTTGCAGATTTTAGCCAGTTGGCTATAGATCGTAAATTCCGATGATGTCGCCAAGGAGGCGGATTGGGGGAGGGACCAGCGCTGGCAGACCTGCGCAGCACTGAAAATAAGATGAGTTTTAACCCCTTCTAAGGGAGCTAAGTGGGGACAAGCCACCTAAGAAAGGAATACAGGTTTGTGTTCCTGACCCTATAATGTTCCTTTAACTCTGAGGAGAACATGATTTTGAGTTCAGACCCAGAAATTAGGAAACTCTGCATGATCCATGTAATGTGCATGTATTCAGATCTTGTAGGTTGCTGTACAGCCGGTTAAATAAAACTAACAACAACATGTGACACAAAGGGCAAATAGGTCCACAGTCATTCGCCACTTTTCTTTTGCGGAATCAACTGATTAATTGGAATGTGAAAATCAATCTATATCAGGAAATAAAATCGAACTTAGAAATGTGTTTGGAAACAGACAGAGTTATTTTATATGAGCTGAATCTATTATTTATGGTCTGTGGCTGCCCTCCTTGCCGACTTGATGCAGCCAGCAGCCCCATGACAGAACCCATTCCATTTTATGACCAAAAAGGACATCTAAAGAGAGTCTGATGTTAATTTCAAGGCACGGTACCCTGCAAACAGCAATTTACCTCGGGTTATTCAGAAAAGCAGCTGTGATTGTCTTGTACACAGGTTAATTCACGTAGGACGTCTCCCAAAGTCAGTCAGACGGCATAAAGAATCACTGCTACCGAAGCACAGGAATAATCCTGGGACTACTTAGAAACATTAGTCAACTGCAAATTGCAGTGAATTGGAATCTGAATTCATAAATTTGGGTTAAAATAGCAGATTTGAAAAATTATCCTCCAGAACTCTTTTTACAGCTCGGATAGTTTTGCCTATTTTTTTTCAGGTTTCAATTTAAAGAATAATCTCTCAGTCTTTAAAAATAAACTGTTTGGAAAGTAGTATATATTCTGGTGCATTAGGACAGTTGGTGTTGAGCAAGCATGCGCCGCATGGGGCCCACAATGGATATATTTGCGGCTCACCTGCCTTGGTGCCGCTTTGTGCTGTGGCTGCGATCAGCCGCATGACAGGAAAAATATTTCCTTACTGATTCTTGTCTTCCCTCCCATAGCCACTAGAGGGCAGAGTGGCTCTGTCTTTAGTGAAGGCCAGCCACTCGCCCTTCCCTCCTGCTCGCAGTGCCAGCCACTCCCCTTCCCTTCTGCTCGCAGTGCCAGCCACTCCCCCTTCCCTTCTGCTCGCAGTGCCAGCCACTCCCCCTTCCCTCCTGCTCGCAGTGCCAGCCACTGCCCCTTCCCTCCTGCCTGCAGTGCCAGCCACTGCCCCTTCCCTCCTGCCTGCAGTGCCAGAGGAGCGTGTCAGAAAAGTGCGACTTTTTGACAAACATGCACAATAGCCTCCCAATGCTTTCCTATGGGAAAGCATTGGATTGGCTGAGATCATCAAGTTTTTTGTTTACTTTGAAGCCCTACAAGCGTGAGGACGTCCAGTGTCAGTTAGGCAATTTTTTTATACTGTACTTTTCTAAATAAACCTACATTTCTATGAAAACTGTAGTTTTTGTTTGTTTGCGGCCCACATAAACCTTCTTTATTTGGCTGTGATAGCCTTCGAGTTTGACATGCTTTCTGTAGGGGGATCCTGGGATCTTGTGGAATTATGCATTGTCCTCCATGCTGGTGCTCCTGGCAGATGAAGCACCAAGAGCTGAGGAAAGAACAAGGGAGAGCTTCATTTAATCATATCTACCATTAGACTCACGTCCGGGCTGCCACACAACGGGTTGGGGTCTTTGTATAATAAATAAATGAGTAAAACACATAACAATCCCCATTCCTCAGTTGATGATGATTGGATACAATGTCACTAAAAGCATACATGTGTTGGATTAATCAAAGCAAATACAGTACAAATAAGCACTTTTGCATCAATATAACATGAGGACATTGATAAAACAAGACATATACAATGTATACAATTCAGACACCATTATCAATGTGCATTTGGAGCACGGCATGAGATTGCTTGCTTGATTAATGACGACACGAGTTAGTCCCGATTTCATATTGACATTGACTTCATATTTGGGCAGCTGCGGTGATATTTGTGGATTGTGATCATATCGAAAAGCATCATACAATACTGGCCAACATTTAGAAACCATCATGGATCAAAATCAAGGCCAATATGCTATCAGGCAGGATTACAGCTAGTATCATTTTATTGTTGGAAATAGACAATATCTAAATATATCCCAGGAACATGTATCTCATTTCCAAATTAAATCAGTTTTCTTTAAAAAAATAAAAATAAAAAGTATGGTTTAGAGAGCAGTCAGAGGGTTCTAGTTGTAACCTGAGAACGGTTTCCCGGCGTGCTGAGTTTGCAGAAAATAATGTATATTAAAAAGAATGCTTTAAGCACTATAATCACTACGCTTACCATACTATAACTGATCACTGTAGCAGTTAAGATGGAAGGAGTCTTTCGGTGCTGCTCCCCTTTTACTATCAAAGCACTGTCAAGTGGTTTCACCAAAACCCAGGCTCTCTGCATTAACCATCCAAAACAAATCAGCCTCAGATGGCAAACTGTGACCGTAGAAGGTGGGTTTTCTGATTCTAAAATTTGGGCTTGCATTTTCAGGAACATTCTGGTAGAACTGATCATAGTTCTAATAGTCAGCGGCTATTAATCTGTAAGTGTTGTGCCCATAAAAGCCTAATCTAAGTCAGGAAGACACCAATTATCATTCAGCTTGACTCCATAAGTTACCACGTACAATTCATTTGTTTAGCTTCATGGTTTAGACTTTTAAAAATATTGGTATTAAAGAACAATGAAATATTTTATTTTTATAAATATTTAACACAGCTCTTGTTGTCCCATTACAGATAATACCTAACGAGTTATGGCATTATGGATGTGAAGAATGTCTCCCAGTCCTTTCCATTGCGTCTTATCATAAACCTTTGGGATCCATTCTCACCACCGCTTGAAGACATTTGGTGTTTGAACATCATGTGACCCTGCCTTCAGGACATAAGAATGTGGATCTGAACCTGGAAACATGGAATTCTAAATAACATCTGTGGAGAAAGAAGCCCAGTGTGTCGCGGCGTCTACTTATAGTACTCACACAGACTGTTGCCAAAAAGAGATGGGTGGTGAAAGGCTAAGGCACAAAGCAGAAAGGTAAGCATCCCAAATTGGAATAAAATGCATTTTTCTATGTCTTATTTGTGCAATAAGAACATTTGTCCTTAGTGGAATTGTGAAAGGTCTCAAATGAAAGAAAAATGCACCCATTGTTTATCACTGAGCCTGGGGGCTATCTGCACTGCAGATTGGATCACTCCGTACTGGTTTTATTTTATTTGAGAAGATACATGCCCCTTTCATCTTCCGGCCAAATGTTCCTCTCATTCTGGTCTTCCAGACCCATACTGAGTGTGGACAACTCCCAAAATGTGTGGAGTCAACATAATGCAGCATTGTGTGTGTTGTGTAACCCGCCTACTGTTGGGTCACCAAGACAAATACAAAAAAAAAAGGTCTTATAGCTCCATTGTCACGATGCCAACTAATGAGGTCATTAAAGGGTTAATGACGGCATCATCTGAAATAGTGGGGAGTCTATTGAGTAAGTTAGTTTGTTTGCTATCGCTTTCCCAGTGAGCACTGTCAGTCTACTCCAGAGCTTCCAAATGAATTCAGAGGATGGCATTGCTCGTAGATCTCACGGGATACAGCCAGATACATGAGGACGCAGGGCACCAGTCCACCCAAAGGGTTATATTTCAGGAGATTTCATATTAAATAGTCTAATGGTACTGTTTGTTTGGTTTCTGTGCTGGGAACAGCATCGCTGAGTTACAAACATTAAAGAAAAACAACTCTAAATTGTAAATCTATTAAAACCTCTATTCTGTCAACTGATTCCACATTAATAGGACCAAACCAAAACCATTTGCTGATGATACTAAGATATGTAACAGGGTTGATGTTCCAGGAGGGATAACCCAAATGGCAAATGATTTAGGTAAACTAGAAAAATGGTCAGAATTGTGGCAACTGACATTTAACGTGGACAAGTGCAAGATAATACATCTTGGACGTAAAAACCCAAGGGCAGAGTACAGAATATTTGATAGAGTCCTAACCTCAACAATTGAGGAAATGGATTTAGGGGTGATTATTTCTGATGACTTAAAGGTAGGCAGACAATGTAATAGAGCAGCAGGAAATGCTAGCAGAATGCTTGGTTGTATAGGGAACACACTTATAGAACTTCGCAGTGGAAAGAGGGAAGTGCTCATGCCATTGTACAGAACACTGGTGAGACCTCACTTGGAGTATTGTACGCAGTACTGAAGACCGTATCTTCGAAAGGATATTGATACTTTACAGAGAGTTCAGAGAAGGGCTACTAAACTGGTTCATGGATTGCGGGATAAATCTTACCAGGAAAGGTTAAAGGATCTTAACATGTATAGCTTGGAGGAAATACGAGACAGGGGGGATATGATAGAAACATTTAAATACGTAAAGGGAATCAACACAGTAAAGGAGGAGACTATATTTAAAAGAAGAAAAACTACCACAACAAGAGTCTTAAATTAGAGGGGCAAAGGTTTAAAAATAATATCAGGAAGTATTATTTTACTGAGAGGGTAGTGGATGCATGGAATAGCCTTCCATCTGAAGTGGTAGAGGTTAACACAGTAAAGGAGTTTAGGCATGTGTGAGATAGGCATAAGGCTATCCTAACTATAAGATAAGGCTAGGGACTAATGAAAGTATTTAGAAATTTGGGCAGACTAAATGGGCCAACATTCTATGTTTCTATGTTTCAAACATGACCCCAAGAGTTACAGTGTAATCAGTTTAACCATAGCATGGACAATAGACAGACAGTCAGACAGCAGATAGACAACCTGACTGCGAACTGGAAGAACGGACAGTCAGATACATGAGCAGATGGACGTGGAGAGACAATTATTGCTTTAAGAAATGTTTACTGGCCTAAAAGTCCTACCCATCTCGAGCCTGGGAGTTCATTCAGGAAGACTTGACTGCAGGGGGTTATTCACTAGACCGTTATTAGCTGTGCATTGTCAATGTAAGTTACACTTCGACCCTGTTCAGATGTTTGGATTTGTCTGGCTAAAGAGCTGCTGCTCGGCGTAGCCCTGTGTAGAGTAGTAGAAATAAAGTGAACTCGGCTGCTTGGGCCAGATATCTCACAGTGTCTCTGCTGCCAAGAGAACGACCAAAGGTAAAAAACCTCTCCGACAAGGAAAGGAGAAACTATTATAAAAAAGGTTTCCTATGTGACTATTTCATTTGATTACTTGGTCTAAACCTGTCATTAACCAAAAAGTCTCTACAGCTATACATAGGCAGACACTGTTTATCCCACTAATTTAGGGTGCTTTTAATGTGCCTTTCAGGTGGCAATCTAACTTTTTTGAGAGACTTCTCCATCCCAAAAAGAATGTTAGATTGCCACCTAAAAGGAAAGAGCCTGCCTTGAAAAAAGCTCTAAAAAATGTGAGTGCGATGATCACCTCCACTCAAATGTGCAGATTTAGTTTTGACAATATTACACTCTTCCTTTTTTTCTTTATATACATTTACTGAAAATACCTCAACAAAGTGTGGGGGTAAGTCATTTTCAAATAATACAGTTCTGTAAGTGCTTCACTCAATACTCTGGTATTTTGTGTATAGGGTTTTATAACCCAAACACTGAATTGTGTTTTTTGTATTTAGATTGTTGTGGGTTTTGGCCGAGTGTCCACAGAGTGTTTTAAGCTGCTTGTCATCTTCACAACTATTTAAGTGCCTTCTATATCACGTATTTTGTGCCATTTAAACAACCTAAAAGCATACTTAAAGGAATAGTCTAAACACCATAATCACAGCCAGCTGCAGTTGTTATGGTGCCAGGAGTTTCATAATGTCACCCTACACCAGTGGTAGTCAACCTTTTTCTACCTACCGCCCATTAATGTATCTTTCTTGATGGAAGAATTTCTTTACCGCCCACCAGTTTTCGCGCAAGTGCAGAATATTTTTTAGAAAGGAGGGTGTTTTAAAAAATAAATGTACGTACATTTATCTTTTTATTTCTACTTAATGCATGTTTATAATGTTTTTAACTTTATAAAGTTTAATGAGAAAACAATAAAGTAAATTGAAATTACCTTTACTAGTGATTAATGAGATCCTTGAGGTTGATGCTGCGAGACTAAATATTTGATATCTGGTTCGATTTCCGTAAGGAACAAATGAAGGTCTCCTCTTTCAGTGATATTCAGACGATTTCTCTGTTTGCTCATAATATGATTTCTCATCTGTGCGTCAGCTCCCCTCCTCTCCCTCCTCAATTCCCCTCCCCACCTTTTTTCTCCCTTTTTAAATTTTTTTTTTTTAACCTTCCTTATAGCAATGCCCAGTAGGAAGGCTGAGCTAGGTAGCCCACTTACTATTACTTACTATAGCCCACTATAACAGACAGGCACACGTACATACATACAGACACACACACACATACATACACACGTACAGACAGACAGGCACACACATACATAAAGACACACAGACAGGCACACATACAGACATACATACACAAGACAGATACATACAAACAGACACACACAGACATGCATACAGACACACATAAGACATACATACAAACAGTGGTGTATCCTGGTTTTGTGCTGCCCTAGGCAGCACACATTCACTGACAGATACGCATTCACTAGCTAACAGAAACACACACTCACTAACAGACACACACTCACTAACAGACACACACACTCACAGGCAAACACACACACTAACAGACACACACACACTAACAGACACACACACACTAACACTAACATACACACACTAACATTAACATACACACTAACACTAACAGACACACACACTAACACTAACAGACACACACACACACTAACATACACACACTAACACACAAACACTAACAGACACACACTAACATACACACACTAACATACACACACTAACACTAACATACACACACTAACATTAACATACACACTAACACTAACAGACACACACACTAACACTAACAGACACACACACACTAACATACACACACTAACACACAAACACTAACAGACACACACTAACAGACACACTAACATACACACACTAACACACACACACACTAACATACACACACTAACACTAACATACACACTAACAGACATCCACACACACACTCACTAGTGTTTTTTTTTATTTAAACCCCCCCAGCCTCCTTACCTTTGGTAATGCTGGGGGGGGGGGTTCTTCCTCTCCCTGGGGTCCAGTGGCTGCAGTGTTGGGCGGGCGCTCTGAGCGCTCTGCTCAGCTCCCTCGTGCGCCGCCAGCAGAGTGAGGCTGGGAGCCGGAATATGACGTCATCAACCCGGCTCCCGGCCTCACTCTGCTGGCGGCGCGCGAGGGAGCTGAGCAGAGCGCTCAGGGGAAGAGCTCCCTCGCCGGCCGGCCGCCCGCCCAACGCTGCAGCCACTGCCGCCCAGCGCCCAGAATGTCTGTTAGACACAAGACACACATACATACAACACACATACATACAAAGACACACACACACAACACATACATACAAAGATAAGACACACATACACACACATTCAAAGACACACATATATACAAATACACATACAAAGACACACACACATACATACAAAGACACACACATACATACAAAGACATACACACACATACAGACATACAGACAGACAGACACACACACACACAGACACACACACACACACAAGACATACATACAAAGATGCATAGACAAACAAACACACACAAAATATTTTAGTCACCCTCCTGTTTCCTACCTTTAAGGTGCAGGAGGGTGACTTTCCCTGGGGTCCAGTGGTGGCTCAGGTGGATGGGAGTCAGAGTTCCCACTCTAACTCCCTGGTCTTCCTCCCGCGTGGCTCTCAGTGTTAGCTGGGAGGAGTGACGTGCAGTCACTTCCTCCCAGCTCGGCGCTGACCGGGCCCCCTTATAATCATTATCCCTCGGGTGGCCCTGACAGCATGGGCCACCCGATGGAACCCTCCATATGCGGCCCCGGCAGCTTGCCGTGCGGGCTGGGGCCGCAAATGGTGATGGCGGTACCCGGTCGCAGGGGTACCGCCGGCTCGCAACCGTCCGCCCGGTCTCTCAAAATTAGAAAATCCCTACCGCCCACCTGGAATCCTGAAACGCCCACTAGTGGGCGGTAGGGACCAGGTTGACGACCCATGTCCTAGAGTAAGGAGTCAAGCAGTTTTCGAGTGGTCCCCTGTGTGCCTATGGTTTGTCTGGTTGTCACTGATAAACTAAGGCAGGTACAGTTCCTATCATGCTTTAGTAATATCCTTGTCATCTCTACCTGGACGCCATTCATTGGCTGCGAGTGTTAGATTATACTGTTAGATGTCAGACTCATGGAAAGTCTATATAGCAGTGGTTCCCAAACTTTTTAGGTTCAAGGCACTCTTAATATTTCAATATTTTTCCAAAGCACCCCAAGTCAAAATTTCTAGGTTGTATATCTGTACAGCGCTTTGGCATTTGCTGGCGCTATAGTGTGATGTACAGTGTTGGTGTTTGAAGGCATGCTTGTATATAGTTTTAGTTTTTAATATAGGGGTGTGTTTGTATGTAATGTTTTCATTTGAATGTAATTTTCACTTTTAAATGCAGATGTACATTTGTGTGAAGTATTTGTGTTTGAGTGAAGGGGTGTGTTTGTATGTCCTTTTGGAGTTTGAATGCAGGGGTGAGTTTGTAATATTTGTGTTAGATTGCAGAAGTGTGCTTGTATGTTGTGCTGGTGTTTGACTGCTTGGATGTATTCACATACACTGCCATAAATATATGCATACATGCACATTAAAACACAGATACATATAAATGCACAGGCACACACACATTCTTATAGACACAAACACACACATAGATACACACCTTAACACACGCATATACTGACACACACAAACAATGATACATGCATACACCATGACACAGATTCACACAATGACATACACCCTGACACACAGATGCACATACACAGATGTGTGTGTGGACATATACACACACTCACAGATTTACACCGTGACACACATACACTCACAAACACCCTGACACACACTCATGCACATGTGATATTTTTTATTATCTCCAGCCGCCCACCTTATGTGTCCAGGAGGGTGGCGTGGAGTCCTGGTCCTGCTGGTGGGAGTGAGCGGTCTGGAGCAGCTCCTGGAGTGGCCCTCTCCCTCCCGCGCTGTCTCCCTGCATGATGCTGGGAGGAAGTGACAAGCTGTCCCTTCCTCCCAGCCTGACGAAATTACATTGGCCTGGTCGTGGTCTTAGAGGCACCTGACCGGGCCCCTGTTGAGCAGTTTTGTTTTCTGGTGCTATAATCATAGCACAGTTTAAACATTCCACGGAGCCCCATACAGTTTGGGAACCGCTGGTTTATAGTATATATTTGGTGCACGCACAATTTTCAGGGTAGCTTACCTGTGGCTCTCCAGCCTACAATGGATTGACACCCCCCACCCCTTTAGAGCCCCCCACTCGCCGCCAATGGATGAGGACTGTGGGTGGACAATAGGTCGACCGCCTCCCCTTTAATCTTTATAGCCTCTACCTGCCCGTCTTTATTATTGATTGGACCCTGGGCAAAGCATTTGCCTGAGCCCCCTGGATCCTGCCCCCCTCCTCTCTTGTGTGCAATCATGCCCTCCTCCCTTGCATGCAACCACGCCACCCACCCCAATGCAGTGCTGGAACTAAACTAAAGAGGTGCAAGAATTTTTTGGGCCCCCCTATTGCAAGGGTGACAAAAAGGTAGATCACCATCTGTCGTGCAACTCCAACAATGCATTGACAGCTGGGGTTCTACCATATACCCATGTTTGCAGGTTTGTATTTAGCACTGAGCAGTGTTTGTGTGTTTGAATGTATGTTTTTGTATGGAGTATGTTTGTGTAAATGTAGGCATGTGCTTGTATGTAGTGTTTGCGATTGAATGCAAGCATGTATTTCTGTGTAGTGTTGGTTTTTGAATGCAGGGGTGTGTTTTTATATAATTTTGATGTTTAACACAGATGTGTGTTTGTATGTAGTGTTGATGTTTGAATGCAGGGGTGTATTTGTGTTTTGTGTTGGCGTGTGACTGCTGAGATGTATGCACATATACACATTCACACACACACACACACACATACTGAAACACATGCAGAAACACAGATATACACACTGACACACATGTAGTTATACAGACAAATATACACACACTGACACAGATAAAGTAACACAGACTGACACAGACTGACTGCAGATACATACACACACACCGACATACACACTGACATATACACACATATTCACATACAGCTACACAGAAATACACAATGACAACATACAGATACACATATACACACACTGACACACTTGCAGATACACAGATAAACACACAGACTACATACAGATACACACATATATATATATACACACTGACACATACACACAGATACACAGACACATATAGCGACAGACATGCTGACACACACAGACAGACACATACTAAAACACACAGACATACTGAAAGACATATATGAATACCAATCAAAGGTTGCCTCTTTTTACAGAGGAGTGTGTATAACAAAAGTGCTCAAAAGAGTCAAAAAGTGATTTACAGGCAGCTCAATACACTAGTGTGGAAATATCCTCTATTCCACTGAATAAATTTAGTAGATATTGGTGCGGTGTAAGTGACAAGGACCTACACCTATAAGTGGAGCGCTCAAACACAGATAAATCTTACCAAAACGTAGTCTCATTCAATGGTAAAATATGGGGTACATGTCAACATAAAATACAAAAAATACAATATAGTGTAGACGGTACTAAAAAATGGCTTCACAGTGATTATAATAATATTGTGTTGAATATTAAAAACAATGTACTAACATTGATGAATTATTTGGGGAAGAAGAATTTGTCTTCAACCAAATTGATAGAATGGAAGAAAAATCTATATTTGACTGCCAGAGAATACTTGAAAAAACATTAAGTAAGGAGACCAGAATTAAATGGGAAATTGCTACTCTGGAAAAATACATTCGTGAAAAAATCACCCCAAGGGGACTCAGGTTTTTTAAATTCCCTTCATTTGATCAGGAAGATAAAGCATTTATGGACGACTGGGCCACTATGCTTGATTCCTTCTCCTTTGTTATGATGCAAAAAATCATAACTAGGAGGAAACTTACACTAGATAAATTAGACATGGAAATTAATAAAGAACAAAATTTTCTTATCAATCACACTAACACAGACGAATATAAAAAGATCACGGATAAAATCCAATGTGTTATAGACAAAGTAGAACAAGAGACTATACAAATCAAAAAGAGTAAATATACACGTGATAAGAATGACTACAGACGCAATGAAGTTAGGACATTTGGGAAAAATCGAAAACCAGAAAATCATAATACATATGATCAATACAGACACAATTCTTACAATCCACATCACACACGCACAAATTATCAACCAAGGGCAAACCCATTTAGGGACCATCACAATAAGAGACCTAGAGAGAGAATAGAACCTAAACCTTCCACAAGTCCCCATGGGAGAACCCACACACCCAACATGAGAACTCCTATCCAGATGGAAAAAAGAGCAAAATCAGATGAATTCTTAACAGCACAAAGCAAATTCAGACACAATCCTAGGAGAATATCCAATATTTCCACCAACAATAGATTTGAACCTCTTGAAAAAATCACAAGGGAAGAGGATTTTTGGAGTCTGAGGAACAAAGACAAACACAAATTCCTCTCACGCCAAAAATCACCAAACAAAAGACAAAGGAGCACGGAAGAAGGGGAAATAGAGGAGGCGTGGACACACAGAGGAGGAAAGAGGGACAAACGCAACCCATAAAAAATCAAAAGGAGATGGAAAAAGAAGCAGGTATCTTTAACCTCACCTGCACTACATTGAACCGTACACAAATTAAATTACTACAGAAGGGTCTAAAATTTGCACCCACTAGAAATCTTAACAAATTTGAGACGTATGTAGATCTAAATAAATTTAAACGCACCTTATGTTTGAAAAATTTTTTCCAAAAAAATCCCATAACCAATAGCCTGATTAATACAGAAAAGTATACACACACGACATTAAAAGAAAAGTCCACGTTTTTTCCAAAACACTTAATCTCAGGAGAAATGACCACCTATGAGAAAATGGTGATGTCAGACATCAATAAATTAAAAAAAGCGAATCGTTACCAACAAAACCTTCAAAAAGATGAGTACAAAGTTTTAAAAAAACTACAGAAAGATAATGACATCATCATTAAACCCGCGGATAAGGGGGGGGGAATAGTCATTTTAAATGTCAAAGACTATCACACAGAATGTATGAGGCTACTTAACGACCACACAACCTACACACAACTAAAAGGAGATCCAACTATTGAAATTAAAAATAAATTTTACGATCTCATAACCAAGGGTTTACAAAAGGAGATTTTAAATAAAAAAGAATTTGAGTATCTAAACGTAACACACCCTAAGATCCCGGTGTTCTACTACCTCCCCAAGGTGCATAAAAACCCCATAGTTCCACCTGGAAGACCTATCGTCTCAGGCATCAACTCCATATCATGTAGATTTTCGGAGTATGTGGACAGATGCCTCCAGCCTATAGTGCAAGGCATCCCTAGTTACCTTAAAGACACAGGGAGCATTCTGAGACATTTACAGACCATCAAATGGGAACATGACTATTACCTAGTAACTGCTGATGTCAGCTCTCTATACACCATTATCACACACCAAAAGGGCTGTGCAGCAGTACAATTCTTTTTAGAACAATCTCAGAAATTTGAGTCAGATCAAATTGATTTTATCATTGAAGGGATACAATTAATTTTAACCAGTAATTATTTTTGGTACGATGACACTTTTTACTTACAGGCATGTGGGACGGCGATGGGCACCAGGTTCGCACCCAGCTACGCCAACCTGTTCATGGCAGACTGGGAGCGCCAACACTTACAACTTAATGAGGGCTGGGTAGGGGGCCTGGTGACCTATCGCCGTTACATAGATGACCTGTTTTTTATTTGGAAGGGCACAGAAGATACGCTACAAAGTTTTTTAAATCAATTAAATAATAATGAATGGGGCATTATTTTATCAACAAATTTTAGTAAACACACGGTTACATTTTTAGATTTGGATATTTTTATTGATGATGAAAAGATCAAGACCAAGACACACTTTAAAGATGTAGATGTGAACAGCTTTATCCACACCTCAAGCTGTCACTTTTCCCCTTGGCTAAATAGTGTACCTAAATCACAACTTATACGTATAAAAAGAAATTGCACGGACAATGACACCTTCAAGGAACAAGCAGACAAATTAATTACCGACTTGTTAGATAAGGGCTATAAAAAGGAGACCCTCAACGACACTTATACACAAGTTTTAAAAATTTCACAGAGCACTTTATTACAAGAAAAAAACAAAACGCAAAATGAATGTGAGGTCAATTTACCTATTGTATGTAATTACAGCCATAACAATAAGGCATTAAGGAAAATCCTAAATAAACATTGGCCTATTTTACTTCAGGACCATGCCCTATCCCAGATTCTACCACCAAAACCCAAGATAATATTTAGGGGTGCAGCTAATTTAAACCGACTTTTGGTAAAGAACCACATTAAAAAAACTAAAACTACTACCTTCCTAAATAAAGGAAAGGGTTTTTACGGATGTGGTACTTGTCTTGCGTGTAGGAACACCAACAATAAAAAGAGACATATTAAGACTTTTAAGAACTGCAATAACGATGAGGAATTCCCTATTAAAGAACTTATAACTTGTTACTCAAACAACGTAATATATTTATTGGAATGTCCTTGCGGTTTAAAATATGTGGGACGCACCAAACGGAATTTGCACACTAGGATTGAGGAACACACTAGAAATATAAAGAAAAAATTTGAAGGACACAGTGTATCACACCACTTCACCCTAGCCCACAATAGTGATCCCACTCAATTACTCTTTATGGGTATACAAAAGGTTAAGGGGAATTGGCGGGGAGGCGACCTTAACAAATTACTGGGACAGAGTGAGATGAGGTGGATATTCAACCTCGGGACCTTAAAGCCCCGGGGTTTGAATATAGACTTCGAACTCTGCCATTTCATTTAAATGGGTATCTCCCTTTTTTTGGGGTTCAATGAAATTTATCCATTGTAATCCACTCTACTCTTTTTGTACCCTTGTTTTTCTTTTATACATTTTTCTTATTCATTTTCAATCAGTGGCATATTATTTATGCCCAAACTTATAAACATTGTGAATACCACTTAAAGAAGATTGATTTAACCACCTTTTGGGAAAATACCCAATAAGGATATCTATTCCAGCACATATGTATGTAATATCACCTTTTTAATGTATAAAAATATATGTACCATCGGCACTGTATGCACCTTTAACAATGTAAATATATTAGTCTATATGCACCACAAATTATATTTTATCACTGGGAATGTAATATCTGACATTATGCAATTTTACTGTCATTTCAATTCTGCAGCCCTTTTTGCCTTTTTTTTTTTTTCTTGGCTGGATGGCGATCACATGATTAGATGATGTCACTTCCGCCAACCACCTGGTTGAAAACAAGTACTTCCGCCAACCAATGCTGCCCATTGGTTGGTTTTTTTTTTTTGGTTTTTTTTGGCTGGATGGCGATCACATGATTAGATGACGTCACTTCCGCCAACCACCCAGTTGAAAACAAGCACTTCCGCCAACCAATGCTGCCTACCAATGAAAAAATAGACAAATAAAGGCGTCAACATCATTAACCTATTAAAGGTACACACATACACACACATTATGTGAAATTGAATCTGATTGGACAGAATGAACTTAACTCATTAAAGGGGAAGACCCAGATGACATTTAAAATGGAGGATTCAGAGGACCAACATTACAGCTGACTGAAGAAGCTCTATTTGAGAGTGAAACGCGTATTGGCCATTTTTAAAGGACTTTTATTTGAGGACTTTTATCATCTTTGTTTTTATGTTTATTTTAAACTAATAAATTCACCATTTTTATTCAATACCTCATCCAAGTTCCTTTTGGAGCCTCCAAGGAATCCTCACAGGGGTAGTGCCATCCCCATTCAAACTGGCACAAAATCCACATACCTAGAGCCGGGATTCGTAGGCTCAGGACCAGGTGAGCACCCCATTTATTGAACACATATCTGTGCCATCTATCACCATAAGTCTACACATTGGTTTGCTTTCTTCTCTTTTTTTCGTGTTCCTGAGAAATTCTTCAAGCCGAAGTAGGAGGGTGGTGCTACCATAACAGCACACAAGCCTTTATACGGAGCCAGTGTTTTCTATATACAGGCTCCTTGAAATGTGAGTGTAATATTCAACACAATATTATTATAATCACTGTGAAGCCATTTTTTAGTACCGTCTACACTATATTGTATTTTTTGTATTTTATGTTGACATGTACCCCATATTTTACCATTGAATGAGACTACGTTTTGGTAAGATTTATCTGTGTTTGAGCGCTCCACTTATAGGTGTAGGTCCTTGTCACTTACACCGCACCAATATATACTGAAAGACATGCTGACACATTCACCGACACAAACATACACTGACATACTGACACATACAGACATACGGATACAGACATGCACACACTCAGACACATACACACTGACAGCCATACTGACACATACAATGACAGCCATACAGACACACGCATATTGACACACATTCACAGACATACTGGCACACACACACTGAGAGATACACATATACTGACAGACATACATATTGGCACACTGACAGACATACTGACATACAGACATTCACAGACACACACAAACTGACAGACATACTGACATATATTGACAGCCATTCAAAGACACAAACTGACAGACATACTGACAGACACACATATACTGACAGACATTGATATACATTCACTGACAGACACACTGACAGACATTCACAGACACACACAAACTGACAGACATACTGACACACACAGACAAACAGATATGTACTGACACACATTCACAGACACACGCAAAATGTACACTTTTAAGCCCACCCTCCAGTATCCTACCTTGGAGAGTTGTGACTGAAGCTGTTGCGAGTTGGGGTTTGCTCTTCCGGCCTGACCTCTGCCTCCTCCGTCTTTCCCGGACGGCTCATCACTTTGTGGGAGGAAGTGACTCGCGGCAGTCACTTCCTCCCATGCGACTGAAAAGCAAGAGGGCCCGGCCGTGCTGTTAAAGCGCCACAGCGCATGACCGGGCCCCTGCTATCACAAGCCCACCGGGTGGCCCTTAGTGCATAAGGGCCTCCTTATCGTGCGCATTCATTGGTGGGCCATGGAGGTGGAAAGGAAATGGTCGAGGGCAGCGGGGCCCACAGGGCAGCAGCTTCGGGCCCCCCAGGGGTAACTGAGCCCGGGGCAGCTGCCCCGTTTGCCTCGCATTAAAGACGGCCCTGTACCTGCCTATAATGGGTGTGGACTTGGGGGACACTATAACCCCCTTTATTTTTGTTTAACATATCCCACCCACTGGCCACATTTGGCATGAGGAGAATAAGTAAGTGGCAGGGAGATCAGATCCCAGATGCTTCTATTTTTAAATAGTTACACAGAGGGAACTACGGGCTTGCGCCTCCCTCCTTGTAATAACTATTACGAATGAAAGGATACATTTCATGGATGAAATTTTGTCCAACAAGCAGTTTGTTCTTCGTTTCATTCATTCGTAATTTGTATTCTACTCTCGAAAACGAATATTTAAGTCTACTATATATGTCTGGCAGGATAACGCCCACATTCTCATATGGGGAACATTTTCATTACAAGTTATAGTTTCCCAATGCATTGTTATCTATGATCCACTTTCTAAATGAGCCAGAACAATCAGTCCAGGATTCTGACAGGTAAACGGTTTAGCACAGCCCGATATTAAATTATGATGTGGTTTGCCTTCTTTTAGACAGGCTTGGTCTTGTCTACTTTTCATATCCTCAGAGCACGTGGATGAAGGGAATAAATGAAATCATATTTAATAAACAGAAAGTGGGGGTCTGGGTGTATGGCAGGGGGTTGGTGGGAATTTAATTAAGGTCAGAAAAAGAATAGGAATAACAGTGGTACTTATGTTGGTAATCCCTGAAAATACAAATCAGCTCACGTATAAATGATTTCACAGGTTTAACGTGCTGTTTCATTCTGTTTAATCCCATCACTTGGGTAACTGTACAGTAAATTTGTTAATACAGACACTCGAGTACAATGTACTAGTAAAGATGTCTGATTAGAAAAGTAAGAAAATAATGGCAAATTTCCATGCGCATGTTCCCAGGAAACTCATTTTTTTGTTTTTTCGTGTGAGGTCATTTTTTATTCAATACATTGATCGAGGTGAAGTTATTTTCTGTACCTTGGTATACCTATATTTACTGAAATTGTATTTGTTCTACCTCACTGGTTAATAGCAAATTCTAAAACCAATAGTCTGTTCACTATGCCACTAGTTTGCACTACTGAGACTGGTTAAGGATAATGGGAACTGTAGCTAATACCTTTGGAGCTACAGATTGACTCCTGTGAAATCGAACATGGTCCTACAAATAAACATTCTCTTAGTAAATCCATAAAAGTCTAGTGCCCTCTGGCCTGGTTTTAACGTGGTCAGCTGGTTGTAATGGTGAAATAGTACCGATGTATCCATCTGTAACATGCCAAACAAGTCTTTTATACTTAAAGGACCGCTAAAGTTACCCAGACCACTGCATCTCAATGGTCCTGTATGTTTAACACTTCACGGTAAAACATTGCCGTTTGGCAAAAAGCCACTAGAGGCACTAGTTCGTATGAGGAGTATTGGATGTGTGTGACACTCACCGTCCGTGCATTAGGTCCACTTATGAGAAGCAATGGATTGGACCATCGCCGGAGAAAGCCATGAATCCTTTATGATGTCTTTGGAGGGAGTCTTGGCGCTGGAGAAAGGTGGGTAAAACCCTAATTTTATTTTATTTTTTTTAGCAGAAAAAGGGGGATATGGGTGGTCCTTTATATAACTGAGGACAGGGGCTCTATAGCATTAGAAATAAAGGTTTGTATTCGTAATGCTATAGTGTTCCTTTAAGAATATCATGTGTGGTCAGTGATATATCAGTAGAGAAGATATTTTATCTCCTATCTGTTTGAACAATTTTCCAGAGTATCAGTCAATAACTGCAAACCTCTGCATGCCAAACACTACACGTTTAGTCAAAAACAGATACCCAGCCACATACCGAAAGGGTAAGAACCGGCATTCACTCACACGTCGGATTCAAGGATTACATTGTAGCCCATGGATCAGCGCAGCTAAGAGGAATAGGCCTTGACAGAGCCAGGAGGTAGGCAGAGCAGCCACAGGGAGTTAGTGACAGCCAGCATGCTGGGTAAGACGGAGCCATAAGGGCAGGGCCGGACTGGCCCACCGGGATACCGGGAAATTTCCCGGTGGGCCGCGGCACGTGGGGGCCGGCCGCGTTCCTGGCTGGAGCCGCCGGGCCGGGTGGCAGTTTTTCCGGTCCGGCGGCCCTGCTCCTCTCACTGCCAAGACCGGCTGCGGCGGGCCGGCCCTTTAAATACTGCAGCCGCCCGAGCGCTCTGTTAAGAGCCTCAGGCGGCTGCAGCTTCTCCCCTCCCCTTCCCTCCACTCCCCTGTAGCGTGGCCGAGCTGCACTCCGGCCGGCCGGCCACCGCGGACCGGAGTGCAGCTCGGCCACGCTACAGGGG